>VXBO01008159.1:120264-220373 GCA_013400135.1 Rhinoptilus africanus
TGTGCGGATCCTCCGCAGGCTGCAGAGCAGGGACGAGCTTAATTGAACTAAGGCAAAGGGGTTTAAGCCGTTAAACGCGAACAACTTTTTTAAGTGCTTAAAATCTGATTGTGCTTTTTTCCCCCCTTTGTGTTTTAATCCTTTGGGATGTGTTATTGTGTACAGATAAAAATATGCCGCACTTAAGAATTTGCTAGCTGAAGGATTGTCGTATTTTTGAGATGTTTACTAGTCAGAACATAAAATCTTATTTCTCTCTTTCTGTTAAAGTTTGCATCTAACAGAAGAAAGCCCTTGCAGACAGAGCCAACAGCCGCGCTGAAATAAGACGGCCTGTTCGCTCACAGTGGCCGTGGGTGCTGCATGGCATCGGTTTCCTTTTATTAGATTTAATCCATTAGGTACCCAAAAAGGCGCTGCTCAGCCCCCCTGCGTGGCTCATTCAGAGCATTTCCTTGGGCGAAGGTTCGCCCCCAGCCAGCCCCGTTAATGGTGTCGATCTCTTTTATTAGATGGAAGATACAGATGGGGAAGCCCACAAGTTGTTGGGCTCTCGGCCTTTCTCTGGGTGCCACGCACACGTGTATTTGCATTTTCTTCCCCTCCTGCCCAGTCCGTGCCCCCTCGCTTTGCTGAGGAGCTGGTGGCTGCCATTTCGCTGCACTTCCCAGCTCAGACAAAATGGAGGCTTTGGAGGAATCGGCAGCCACCGCAGCCCCTGCCTCCTAAAATCAAAGATAATCACCTTTTACAGAAAAGGGGGTAATTTTGAGGATGGGAAAAAAACCCAGCATATCCCATCCTGAAAGGCGGAATCTCCTTTTTTCCTGTGGGCACATGGGTGCAGTTGTGTTACATTTCATTGCCGAAATGTAAATATTAATGCACCTTGCACTTTGATGTATTGCCATAAAAGACACTGAATTTCAAATGACCAAGCCCACTGTGTGATGCAGGGATGTAACTTCGCTATTCATCTTTATTTGAAGCTGGCCTCTTCCTAAAAGCTCACTTAGGGAGATTCCCAGTTGCCATTAGAAAAGCAAAATAAAATTAATCTAAATCATTCTAACTTTATCTTAGAAAATTAATGATGGATGAAAGAGGGGGGGGGGTGTTTTATGAAGGTTTAATAAGAACTAGTCTAGAATATAGTATATGTTCTAGACCCTGTGATTATAGTGGTAATTTAGCAGATTGTATCACTGCCTATCTCTGCCAAAGGATGTTTCACACCATTTAAAATGCACAGTCCTCCCTTTGGAGACAGGTTGTTCTGGAATAACTCAACATCCAAAGAAAAGCTGTTATTTCACTCCTCTTTATCAATTGCATGTGTGCGATTGCGTGTGTGTGTGTCGTCGTCTCTCAGCAATAGCACTAAGTTTTCATGCTTGTTTCTGTGTTCATTTATCAGCCTTCTCAGAGACAGACTACCAAAAATGGAAAGTCACGAAATCTATTCAGAATAGGGTATAAGTGCTGAAACCAGAGAGCCTATATAAAACAAAGTGTGAATTAACTTTTTAAAATAACTTTGGTTTTAAGCAAGTTACCCAAACTCTGAGAGCTCCTTTTTGTTTCTCTTTTGAAAGAGGAACAAAACAGTGAGATAAGGACAAATCTGAGTGCTTTTTATCCAGCAAAGGTGATTTGGGAATCTCTAGACCAAAGGGATTGAGATTTTAATAAATTGCATGCCTGTGATGTTTCCAAGACTAAGGATGCAAGTCTTCCAGTGTGCAAACGCATGAGCCAAGCTGGTCTGTAGTTAAATTAAAGAATTTGCTGTATTTAAATTCAGGCAGTGCATGATCTGACATTGCCTGTGCCTCTCTCTCTTCAGGCTTTTTGCTGCCAAGTGCAGTGGCTGCATGGAAAAGATCGCCCCGACAGAATTCGTCATGAGAGCCCTGGAGTGCGTTTACCACTTAAGCTGCTTCTGCTGCTGCGTTTGTGAACGCCAGCTGAGGAAAGGGGATGAATTTGTTCTTAAGGAAGGGCAATTGCTCTGCAAAAGTGACTATGAAAAAGAGAAAGACTTGCTGAGCTCGGTCAGCCCAGACGACTCAGACTCAGGTGAGCCTTTCCCACACCTGCTCCGGCTGGAAGAGCCGCAAGGGTTTGTAGAGCTTTCTTACAGAAAACTATATCCATTTACGCATCTCCTTTATCCATATGCACATGCCACCCATGCAAAGTAGCAGGCACAGCTAAGAAATCCCTGCTTGCAGTCTGTTCTCCCCAGCTTGACTCCCTCCCTTAACTTGCTGCTTAGTAAAGGACAAAAACTTTTTGTTTTCATCAAGGTATTTTTCTGTAAGATCACGAAATGTGAATCAGATTGACTTCAGTTACCTGAGACCTCATTCACAGCATGCCGTTCTCCGTGGGCATGCTTCCATCCACAAATTTTTCAGGGGATTTTCTGCACGTACACTTTCAGCACTGAGCTAGGAAAATGGACAAAGTAATATGATTTTCAAGAGTATTCTCTCTGCCAACTGCAAATTGTAGCTTTAAGAAAATCTGCAAGTACAACACAGAAGTACAGAGGAGAACGTGACAGAGAGCGAGCAGCGAGTTTGTGCGCTGCAGGGAGCCAGGGCAGCCAGCTGCGTATCTGTTCTTGTTAGGGCAGGTAAGGGGGCTTGCAAGAAAATTAAAACAAAATACAGTAAATCGACTGAGGAGTTCGGGGGAGTCTGTCCCTGGGTGCTTTCAGACCAGGCCACACTTGGCTCTCCTGACTCTGTCCAGGCTCCTCCCTGGTGGTGTCTCTCCCGTGCTGTGGAAGCTCCAGTTTCTGATCATCTCTGTTGCCCCCCCGCTGATTTGTGTCTGAGCCCTGGTCTGGTGTTAAACTTGGAGATTTCCATGCATGGACCCAAGGATGGCTGCACCAGGGTTCGTATGCGACATATGGTACAGAAGTGAGGATGCAGAGTTTGCCTGTTACAGATCTCCAAGTGTCCTTGCCGTCATGCGCTGCTCCTGATGGATGCAGATGGTTTAGGATCAAGGGAGAACAGGCTCGATATCTTCCTAAAATGCACCGCTGCTTACCTGCAGTGTGACCTCTCTCCTCAGCTGGCTTCCAGCTGTGTGATTTCAAGGTCTGCACCCTTGGCCAGGGGGTCACCATGCTGTGACCAGAGCTTTTGCCTTCTCCAGAACCCAGTGGAGCCCTCACTCCAACAGCAGCTGATGGGCGTCTTCCCCAGGTTCTGAAGGCAATGGAGAGACAGACCCTTCCTTTCCTCAACCCCTTTCCTAGGGAACGTTTTAAAAGAGAGTGATCAAAATCCGCTTGCTGTCTGTCCAGGGCTGGGGACACAGGACTGCACAGGACAGACAGTTCACACGCTGGGGTTGGGGTCTCCAGTCTAAAACTGGGGATCCAGCAGTGGCTGTCGGGCTCTTGGGCGGTTCCAGGGGAGACGGGATGTCTCCTGCCTGCCCCATGTACTCACCGGGAGACTGGAAACCTCCTGCTGCCAGTGTGCCCTGGCTGATCCCAGGTCTAGAGACAGCGTGTACACAAATTGCTGCCAGCCATCATAATGGCGCTCTTGTTTCCCAAGAAAATGTCTAAGAAAATCAACAATTACCATTCCATTAAGCGTACAAATGACATGAATGTTTGCCTCTGGTTTATGGGAAAATACATTATTCCAATTTAGCTAGGAACAGTAATTATCCTTAATCTCTAATCTGAGAGCCATATTCTCCACATTGTTGAAATTTATATTTTCATGTCAGGAATGCTCCAAGACAAAGGTCAGTGCTGACTCAGCAGGACGTGCAGGACCAGGGCCTTTCTCGGAGCAACATGTTATTTATTGCTGCGCTGTGTGTGCAGAGCCTTGAGTGCGCTGCTCTGTAAATCTCACGGCAGAGGGTTTGGGCTCTTTGTGAATTTGCCCAAGGCACACGGGTTTCCTACTTGCCCTTCCGCATGTCATTCTCCTCACCAGCTCCAGCATCATTCTGTCTGCCTGTGTCCAGACAGACCCCCTTCAGAAGCAGAGGATGTGGGGCTCTCCCTGGGCATGGGACCCTCCTCCCCGTGTTGCCGCTGGCCCGTTGGGATCTGCTCTGGGCACAGCTGGGCTCTGTCTCAGGACTGGGGTTTGTGTTTTGTGAACGGCAGTGAGCTGCCACAGCGGCACAAAGCAACCTTCGTTTCAATTTCATTTCCCCTTGGCACATGTGGTGGTTTCTTACTCCTGGAGAAGCTTTTTTCCCTCGTTATTCCCTGTTAGCCAAACCCAAACCTGAAAAACAAGTTGACAAATTAAATGGGATGTTTTGTCTCCCATTGTCTGATACATTGGAAACACGGATCTCCCAGAAGCCCATGTGAGAGCAAATGATTTCACACAGCCCTGGCTGAGTGTGTGTCCTTCTCCAATCAAATATTTGTCCACTCGACACAACAATAACTCTCCAATGAGCAATATTAATCCTCACAAACCTTTCCTTAGAAATGGCATGCTGCAAAGTTAATAATGTCATGGTTATTAAAATGACTGAACTTCTCTTTAATCATTAGGCAAAAGATGCTTATTAAAGTAAAAGGTGATTAGATTGCTAGGTGCATAATAATCAGAGCCTAAAATGAATTAAAGTCTAATTTGTTAATTCCCCAAACGTAATCTTTGAGTACATAGAAATTTCAGTGTGTTTTCTTCCTGTTGAAATCCGCATAATAGTGTATTAATGTTTTCTGGAAGACAAATCAGTAGCCTGGTGAAATAAAATATGCTGAGTTGAAAAGTTGTTTTTCACAACAAAATTTGTACTTACTCTTTGCTACTGCAATTGAGATTTCCAAGTACAAGATACTAAGACATGTAATATGACCAGATTATATGAGTATTTAGAAATTAACTGTGGAAAATACAAATAAACTATCTGGTCTACACAAGCACATATGTATTTGTGTGTATTTACCTAGAAAAGAGAAATTTGTGCATGCGCTTATGGACACATTGAAATACACAGAGAAAGAATACTCGTTTTCTGTGGGATGCGGAAATGAGATGGCAAATATTATATTTAATATTATCACTACAGCTTCAAAACATTCAGAAAAATAACTGGAATCTACACTGGATTTAGCTAAACAGACTGAGATATTTTTGTGATAGTTGGGTTTACGCTGTTTTGCTGCCACGGTGGTGCAGGCAGTGGTTCCCGTCTGCACTGAATGCCACGGGGAGGATGGGGCTGCGCTGCGAAGGGAGTTGGTTGGTTGTGGCAGGTGAGCACCCACTGACCAAGCGATGCTGGAAGGGCACACTGTCTCTGCGTGCCCGAATCTGGGAACTGTTGAAGCAAATTCTGAATTTCCATCCCCTGATCAGTCCCATGCCTTCAATTAAAAATTCAACATGTTTTTGTGCTTTTGTGGCATTTGGTTTAGGAACTGCACACAAATCTAAGATAGTCTGTTCCTGCCCGGAGTTGCTTTAGGTGTTTAAATAAACATGGGATAGTAGTTGAACCTGTTCACTAGTTGGGCAGCTGGAGAGCAGTTCTCAAACACCCTGGTGGAACAAGTACGATTTCATATGCTGTTTATTTTTCACCAGTTAAAAGTGATGATGAAGACGGAGATGTTAAGCCCACCAAAGGACAAGTAACCCAAGGAAAAGGAAGCGATGATGGGAAGGACCCAAGAAGACCTAAACGACCAAGGACAATACTTACCACACAGCAGAGACGAGCATTCAAAGCATCCTTTGAAGTGTCTTCCAAGCCCTGCAGGAAGGTAGGTGCTTCATCAGGGACCTGCAGTCAGCTCTGACACCAGGCTGTGGGGGTGGCAGGGCCAGGGCACAGCCCCCAAGAGCCCCCTGCCCCTTACCGGGGCAGCACAGCTGCCTTGGGTTGGACACAGAAACCAGTCAGCGTATGCCAATGTCACCCAAATACCCGTCGCAGCTTAAAACCAGCTTCTTGTCATTTCTGGATGTTCACCTGTAGTATGCAGAGCAGCTGCGTGACCGATTCCTGCTGAACAGCAATATTTGGTTCTTATAAACCACGAGGTAGTCCTTGACGATCAGAGCCCAGGTACACACGTGGCTTTCGCCCTTCTCCTTCTGACCGCGGAGGGAGCCGCTGTTGGTGGGACAGGTGCTCAGTGCTGGTGCCACTGCTCGTCCTTTTTGTGAAGCTTAACCCTGCTGTTGCTCTTGTTTATAGCAGTTAGGGAAAGGTATAACGTACTGCTTCACTGATGAATCTGGTGAAAACCAAATCTTTGTGAAAAACAACCCAGGTAACTGTTTCCTCCTAAGTTTGATAGGAAAGAAGTGGAGGTGCATTCTGAAAGTTGTCATTTTTGCACAAAGTGACATTCTCCTGCTGACGAAGAAAATACGTCCTTTGGGAAGGTGCAATGTGCCTGTTTGCCATTTTAAAGTGTGAAATCATACCTAAAAAATATAAAAAATGTTCATAGCCGGATTTGTATCTTTTTGCATGGAACTGTTTTATGGGTAAAATAAAAACCATTAAATGACCTAGTGTCATTTTACACAGCTCAGACTTTTTGTTCAGTACTTATGAAACTGGTAGCGACATGAAGGGCAGAACTTGAACAAACTATGCAAAAAATACAAGAAACGTTTAAAACTAATTCTCTATGTGCAGTTTTTATTGTAAGTACAGTCATATTCCCGCTAACACTACTGATTATTTTTTTAAAAAAATATTAAAAATTACATCATTAAACATTTCCTCATGTAGGTCAGAGAAACACTAGCAGCTGAAACAGGACTCAGCGTGCGAGTTGTCCAAGTCTGGTTCCAAAACCAAAGAGCAAAGGTAGGTGGTTTGTCAGGTTCTCAAAAGTAAAATGCAAATTGTCCTCCAACATGGATTTCCCCTCTCCCTAGACGTAATGGGTACTACAGAGGTCCCAGGGGCTGAACTGTACATATTTTGCATGCACTGCTGTCTACATCCACACAAGAAAGGCAACTTTCAAACACAGACTTTAAGTTTGAATGCTCAAAGCAACATGAGGTTGGGAGTAAATTTTGCATGCAAATGTCAACTGGAAACTGAGATGTTTAAGCTTAGGAATTAAACTGAACCCACAGTGGTGTGTGCATAAATATAAATGGTCTGTATTAATTGATTTGATGTTTGGAGAGAGTTTTGTAAGGAAACAAAATTGTTGCATTCAGAACCTTGAGATTGTTCTGTTCTTCCTCTTTTATTCAGATGAAAAAACTAGCACGAAGGCATCAGCAGCAGCAAGAGCAACAAAACTCGCAGCGACTAGGGCAAGGTAGGGGATTTGCAATGAAGGCAAAATAAGGGGAAAAGAATCTGCGAGGTTTCTTTTAGTGCCATTCCCATATAATGTCTGAAGTAGAGCCACAGGGGCATGCACACGTCTGGGGATGACGTGTGCCATCACGCATGGAAACCCGCAGAGTGCCCAGAGTTCTCCCATGGGCCAGGCCCCGGAGGTGCTCACACGGAAGCTGTTACCTCCTTTCTAGAAGAAATGTGCAGTCCAGAAGCACTTTTCCTGCAGGGTAACTCCAGGAGGCTCGCTCCAGGTAGATCCTCCAGTTTGTTTTCTCCTGAAGAAAGGGTGACCGTGCTCAGCTGGGCACCTGCAGGCTGCGCGCGAGGGTGTCAGTATCGCTGCCCCGCCACAGCGCGGGCGGCCCCCTGCGCCCCACAGCGGGCTGCGCCCCAGGCAGGAGCTGTACACAGGCACCAGGGCTTGCCCTGCTGCTCTGTGAGTGCTCTTGAGGTTCTCCAGCTCCCAAGGCCTTGCAGCTTCAAATCCTCCTCTTTATGCAGAGCTGGAAAAACTGGTACCAACAGAAGTTAGAGAGTAATAGGGCTGTGTCACACACAGGACAGACTTTGGGAAGATACAGTCCGGCAGCCAGGAGCGCCAGAAATTATATAGTCAGAAATTGCAAGTCTTTCAACTTAGTGCTCAAGGCTGTACTCTCAGACAAAATTTGGAAGGCTCCTCTGAACGACAGGATGCACCCAGCCACCTTCGCTCTGCTAGGGTCCGGTGTTGCCACTGGAGGTAGCGTCTGCGGCCACTCTTGTGTCCAAGCAGTGACTGTGCCCTCCTGTTTGCTTTGCAGAAGTGATGTCCAACCGAATGGAAGGGATGATGACATCTTACACACCACTTGCACCACCACAGCAGCAGATTGTAGCAATGGATCAAAGCAGTTATGGCACAGACCCATTTCAGCAGGGTCTTACCCCTCCACAAATGCCAGGCGACCACATGAACCCTTATGGTAAGGCATGCATCATTCTGCCACATCAGAAATAGCAGGGTTCGTGTACTGGTGCATACACGTTCATCAGAGCTACTTGCTTTTATAATATTTTTTTCCTGGGATTTGCACAAGGGAATTTGTACTAGTCAATTTTGTGTGTATATTTTCATGTACACGTAAGGGGGTAGAAGAAAGCTCATCCCAGGCTCTGGATGCCCTTCAGAACTGCATCACAGTATAATTCTGATAAACGATAAACCAAGTAACATCCCCTCTCCAGCTCTACTTTTTTAAACCACTATCCAAGACATTGAAAAATAAACATTACCAAATTCTAGCTCCCTCACAAGTTTTTCCTTTTTCTTAGAAGCTTTGGGAAAAAAGTGCCTTGAAAAGTGGTCTAATAAAGAGAATTTATCTGTTCATTCCAAAATGAATAAGTACCCCTCCAAGATCCATCAGATCGGATGCTTGGATTTGTTAAAGAAGAGCTCTTGAGCTACTAAGAGATGTGTCACCACAGGACATTTCTCCCATGTAGTTTTATTCTCTGCCCCAAATCAAGATGATGATTTGCTTTCATGATTTCCTGACCACATACCATCAAGTGGATAGGTACACCAAACACATCACAAGCATTAAATGCCTAATATTTGATTCTGGACAATTGCAGTGTGGCATTTAAATAAAATGTAAGAGGATTTCTCAGGCTGTGATTGTTGGCCTTGCTGCAGCCCAGAAGGGCTGTTACGCCAGGCTCATTTCTGCTGACCAGGAGCGCTCCACTGGGGAGGTCCCCGAGCACATGGCGCTCAGGAGCATGGTGTGCACAGGCCAGCAAGAATCTGCTTTGGGTCTGGGTTGTTACTTTTCCCACTGAGACAAGTCCGCGGTGCACACCAGGCAATTTGGTAAATCGTGCAAGGAGCTGAGGACATCTGAAGTGCAAATGAGCATTAGGTGGCTTGTGATTTTGTTGCTAGCAACGTGCTTGGCTTTCTAAGCACAACTCCTTGAGAGGCAGGTTCTGTGCTCCAAAAGCAGTGCAGGAGATAGCACAAAGCTGCTTCAAATGATTGCATGACGAAAAAGAGCTGGACTCAGCTCTTTTTAGTGTTCACTTTTTTGTGAACTTTGTGAAGTGAGCACTTTTTTAGTGCTCACAGGACTTGAGCTCTTTCTGGTACCTTGAGAGCTGGAATCTGAGTTGCTGAGGGAAATAAAAGGTGCTACTCCAAACCAGCCCCAAAAGAGTGGAGTTTTCTGAAATGAAAGCATGTTTACAACTGTAGCTCCCTTGAAGCCAGGGAAGCAGGGTCTCCGCCTGGGTCCTGTTGCGTTCATAGATCTGTCTTCTACCTTGTGTGTGAATGAAGACCCTTACTGATTGTGGCTCCCAGACCACTTTTCCCTGTTGCGGGCGCTCGGTGTCTGCTCCCACCTTCCTCACTGGCCTCAGTGCCCCCGCGAATGCCGGATCCCAGCTGACGGACCCGCTCCTCCCTGGCTTTGTTTGCTCACGTCCTCAGCCAAGGCTCTCTTTTGTGCTGCTGACTGAAGTATAAATTAAATCCTGGCAGACTGGGGTGGCACTGCTGCCAGCTGAACTCTGCGAATCGGTTGCTAGTCTTCCCCTTTGTAGGTCAGACCCTTAGAGTGAAATTGCATTAATGTGTAAAAACAAAACCGGGAGCGTTCCCTTTTGCTGCAGTTGCAACAAATGAGCATCCGTGTGTACTGTGTCCTCCTCTGGCTGCACAGAATCCAGCTTAACATATACGTTTCATTTGCAGGAAACGACTCCATTTTTCATGATATCGACAGTGATACCTCTTTAACTAGCTTGAGCGACTGTTTTCTTGCCTCTTCCGAAGTTAACTCCATGCAGGCTAGAGTAGGAAACCCCATTGACAGGCTGTACTCTATGCAGAGCTCGTATTTCGCCTCATGAAAATAAAAGAAAACAAACAGCCGGCGTATATTTAGCCAGTGACTTTTTCCAGTGCAGACTCTACAGCCATATGTTGCCCAGCTCTGTCTTCACAGTGACTCCTGCTGCCTTGGGACTGCAAAGAGCATTTTTAGGAAGACTGTATCTGTGTGCATATATGTGTATGTATGTATATATATTAATACCTACCTACGTACATACATATATATATGTAAACAAAACGCATCCACCAGTCCTACCCTTGATTCCCAGCTTGCACCAGACCACGAGACAAGCACGGAAGGACCAGAAGACCCTGCTCATCAGCAGCCTTTGCTTTGGTTTGGTTTGAGCTCATCATTGTAAAGGAAATGGATTTTGCGGAAAGCTAGACTTTTTCCTCCTTTCTCTCTTCCTTTCTTTTGGATGTTTAAACTTTTTTTTTTTAAAGCCACTGATACTGACATCAGTCGACCATATGACAAATAAATCAAAGAAACTGGAGAATTCTCCCTTTTCTTACTGCATGATTCATACTATGTTGTGGATAAATTGCCATTTGAACTGTGAGAAGTTAATGTAAATGTGACGTTCAACATTTGTTTCCTTTCTACACTTTTTCTACATAACCTAGATCTGCTCATTAGTTTATAGTCCTTATGCATATGATACTGAGGAAACTGGTTAACAGTAATATTTGTGGAGAAAGCCAGTGATTTCATAATAAGAAAGGTCTATGACCCTGGAGAGGAAATGCATGTTAGGGACAGAGGCATTTAGGTTAGTATTGATCTTAAATAATTAAAACTAAAGGTGCTTACAAGACAGAATTTTATTTAATTTTTTTTTTAAAGTGTGAGAATAAAGCATTTACATTTGTTTGTAAGTATTGCGGTGCCAAATTTCGAGTCTAGACCATGACTAGCAAACATATGTTGTTCATTCTGTTCTGTTTATTTATGTTTTGCATGAGGCATAAATGTGCTATGCTCCATTGTCCATCTGGAATAATTAAGCACTCCTTTAGTTAATTATTTCGCCTCAGCAAGAATCTGATGTACAGTTCTAGCCTGAACCATGAGAAGTCCTGAAATGTGCACCAACTGGGGAAAAAAGGTATGAAAGAGATCACAGTGGCAGGTTTAGGTATGTTGAGCTGGAGTCTAACCCAAGTCCTGCAGGTTTCACACTGACAGGACTCCTGTATTTAAAATAAATACTCCAACTATTAGTGCAAATGTAAGAAGAACAAGTACAGAAATTGAAGGGAATGTCCCGGCTGAAGTTGAATGTCTCGGATGCTGAAGTTTGAGCATATGTCATATAGGTTTTTGTAGGGCATAAAATATCATAAATAATAATAGTATAGTTATAAATATTGCCTGGTGATAATTATAATGTGGGGAGGCAGACAAGTATGGTCATGGCTCTTAGTGGAGAAAACTTCATGGGGAAAATTTGCCAGGGTAATATCAGTAATTATAGGGTGTGTTCAAAATAGAGCTCATGGGGAAAGATTGGCAGGATAGGCACTTTCTTAAATAAATACCTTTAATATATTGACCATAATAGCTGAAAACAAGTTGAAAGCATTGGTTAATGTGACTCCTCCAGGCTGAGGACTGGTACCAGCCCGGCGCTGCAGAGTCTGCCGCGGGCTTGGCACCGTCCGCAGGAGTGCGGGGTGCTTGGGGTGCCCGCTGCGGCGGGGGGAGGCTGGGACAGGGGGTCCTGCTGGGGACCCTGCGTGCAGCCACCCACCCCTTCGCTGACGGAGAAAGGTCCTTCCTGTGTCCTGGGTGGGTGGATGGCAAGGATCAGATGATAGAAAAAAATAAGATCATGTTCCTCCCTGGCATGGAAATGTGGACTGACAGTGTGAGAGGTTTCTTGAGAAACCAAAGTTTTCTCTCCAGATAAGCGCATGCATTTTCACCCTGTGGAGGTGAGGAAGGTGCTGGGGCAGAAGAGCGTATGTGTGCAGTGCAGGAGAGCGGAGCGCAGACCAAGGCGAACCCTTCCTGCTGCGGGGCAGTGGCAGACCCACGTCTGCCCTCACATAGCCCACGCGAGCGAAGGGACTGGTGTCTCTGCCGGGGTGACGCTCTCTTCCCTGCAGATCCCGTCACCTCCCTCGGCAGCGGCCTGGGCTGCCTGGGTCCGCTTCACCCATCTGCTTTTGCTAGCGACAATTCTCTCGCTTTCTGACAGGGATGTGGATTTTCATTTGAAGATTATGAGCTTCTGGATATGTTTTGAAATTGGGAGAATTTTCTTCTCTTACCCATCCTCTTCAATTATTTTTCCCTGTCCTCGTGTATCGAAATAAATAACAATTTCCTTTCTCTCTGCATGATAGCAAACATCTATAAAGAACTCAGGTGATCCTCACTGCTTGCAGGCCAGAAAGCAAGCAGATTTCATATGGCACATTATAAACATTTGTCACTTCTGATCTCAATGTATTCATGAAGTTTTCCTCCCCACCCTTCTGCTGTGCTACTTCAGTCATAGAAAAGCATCTTCACCATCTCAAGCATACCCGGTTTATAGACTACACATAGGCACAACCTTGCTTCGTCCCTCATTACTGGCAGGATCAAAATGGCATTTTTAGTGTTTACAGGGACTTACATGAGAACTATAATGTGACCTATAGTTTGGAGAACTGCCTTGTCCCAACTCTACCTCTGCTTCTGGGCTGGATGTTGCAAAAAACAATCCATTTCCAAGGAGAGAACCAGATATCCCATTTTATAGCTGAAGTAACCGTAATCTTTTGCTGATTTTTTTGGATGAGTTTGCCACCACTTTTTTCTTTCTTTTTTTTTCTTTCTTTTCATTGCTTGTACATACCATCTCCTCTTCCCTTGGTGTGTTGTATGATGATGCCTTAGCTGTTTGTTCCCCATATTCTACCATCTCTGGTGCCACACACACGACAGAGTCAAGCCCTCTGGTGCGCGTAGCGTTTCCCGTGCCACTGTGGGTAGCCCGTGACACTGCTGGTCAAGGGAAGGAATGCACAGCCAGTGATTTCCAGCGGACCCGTGATATCTGGCAAAGGCCAAAGTTCATTAAAGCAAAATAAATGTCACTTTTTTGTGTGGAATGAATTATCCTACTGGAGTGTGATCATTGTGGTTTTAACCTGGGACCTGCAGTAAAAGATTATATAGTAACCTCTGACCTTTTTGATTTCTGCTTCACTCTTCTATTGTCAAGGGAAATGTCACCGATCAGGTGAAAGTAAAATGTTTAATGGGCCATATCACAGTAATATCTTACACTGAGTCAAATTGATAAACTCTTGCCAAAAATTCTTAGCATCTGGCACTTCCACGGAAACCACAAACAATGATTGCACATATGGGAGCTTGAAGGCTAGAGGTCATGACAGCAGTTTATTACGTGCACCTTACAGTGATCATTTTCCCTAGGAAATTAACCCCTCTCTAATATAAATTCATCAAGTGAGCTCTTCACGGTGTTTCAATCATGCTGTTTTGGCTAAGCAAGGAATACATGTTAAGCTAAAGTGGTGACAAGATGCAATTAAGTAAAAGATGATTGATTAGGTTTCAGTGTTTGCTCAATAATGTTTAAAAAAGATGACTGTGAGATCAGAGTGACTACGCTTGGTACTAGCTTCCTTGGAGGTCTCTATTGCGCAGTTACCAGCTCTGCGAGGGTGGCACGTAGAGATTCCCTGGCACTCGGTAATGGTTCCTCGATGCTGCTGCCAGGCTCTGGGCTGGGCAGCAGCACGTTTCCATCGCAGGGCTGGCTGTCATGGGGACGATTCCTACCATGTGCTGCTCTTCTCAGCCTCCCATTTACCACAGCACCACGGATTAAACCCTGAATCATAACCAGCTAGGGGCTGGCGGTGACTGCGTTTCACAGTTACAATCTGGATGACAATTATGTTGTTGTATAGTTGCGGTGGCTGCAATCGCTAAGATTGAAACACCATCCTAGGTATCTTGATCTCCTTTTCTTGTTTAAACTCTGTCATCAAAAACATCCAGACCACTTGGCTCAGTTGCAGCTAACCTGCGATGTGACTCACATGAGTCTCAGGATGGCTGCTGGCTGGAATTTTCAGACCCACCCCGCACAAGTCGGATGAATATTAGCAGCACCTTTGAAGGGGTCATTGCTGCTCTGTCAGCAGCAACCCAGCCACCTCGCTGCGCCATCATTGCATGGGGAAGGTCCTTCATGCTGACAAACCTTCCAGGGATGATGTGAACCCACTTACCTCTTCCTACTGTGCTCAGGACTCCCTTCCTTTCCTTACGGATCAGAAGTTATGTCCCAAGCCAGCACCCCAGGTGACCCAGGGAACCCACCTCTGTGATGCTGCTAGGGATGCTGCAGTCTGGGATTTGTGAAAGCGGCTCTTTGAATCATGTCATAATAATTCTGGTTGTCCCCCAAAGTCACTAGAAATTAACAGCAGAATCCAGGAGGAAGGGCAAGGTTCTTACAAGCCTGGCGACTGAAGCACATCAGACCATGGGAGCTGGAGCCACAGTACGCAGTCCCGAGCGCTCCGAGTGGTGCTGTGCACAGCCCTGTGCCCAAGCCACTGCATGCATTTCTGAACAGCAGCCACTCCCTGTGCGTGCGGCTCCGTCTCCAGCCCGCACTCCTCACTCCGTGGGCATGTGCCAGCCACCGCCGCACCCCCAGCAGCGCGGCCAGGGCTTCAGGCACCTCTTCTCCGGGCAGGGGGTGATTGCTGACCCCCTGGCAGGTACCTGAGGTCCTTCGGCTCTGGTGGTATTTAAGCACAGTCCTGCTCATTTGAGGCCTGTCTGAATAAACTGACAACTATTTGGCCTCCTCAAGGACACAGCGGGTCCCCTTGGTTCTGCTCACCCTATTTCTGCTCAGCAGAGACTGTGAAGGGACTGCCAGATACTTTGCATTGGGAACTCTGTTTTTAAGTGAACGCCCTATTTTTTAGCTGTGTATGGCTGTATTACTGTATATTTATATATTCTGTATTTATGTTATCGAAATGTAGTATTTTGTAGCTGTCTGTTACAATCTGTTTAACTTGTAAAAAATATGACTATGCTCTCTCATACTTAACCACCTGCCTCTCACCATAAATTCTCTGCTACTTTCCCTCTGTGTTGGTAACAAACCACCATAATGTATGTAGATCGGATTTTTTTTTTTATTTAATTACTTGTCATTGTTAAATTATTTATTAGTGTTTTTAAATTTCATTTCACTGCATTTTTTTTTCCTGCCACCATTGCCTGGCAGCTAAGATACTTGAGTTTCTCATACATTATGCTCCTTCCCATGTGCACATGCGTGTGCGTGCGCACACACACACACACTCTAAACAAAAAAGGAAAAAGAAAAAAAAGAGAGAGATTACACTTCAGTATATTTGTAAATAAAAGCAACCTGTAAACAAAGCAGGATTTTCTTTCAGTGTGCAGTTCTTTCTTTGCTTTTGCAGACTGAAAGCATGTTCTGTGTACACCGGGGCTGGCACCGCTGTCCTCTCAGGCAGGAAGAGCAGGGGACTGTGACAGCTGAGCGCTGCAGTAGTGTTTTTAGTGTGTGGAACAGTAGCCCAGACTGCTTAGAGGGTGCCCTTCTTTCTTCCGGGGGAGACACAGCAAGGGCAATGGCAGGGTGTCCCGTCACACTAGCCTCTGCAGGCTGAGGACTCCTCTGTAGGGATGTGGTCGGGCTTTTACACATCATCACAGCCATCAGCCATTTTTGCATGGAATACTTTAGGACAGGAGAAATCTGTAGGAATTAAAGATAGTGCAACCAGACGAGCCACTCAGACGGAGCTCTGTCAGGACCAAGATGTGTGTGGGGCTGGTGTTTCTTGTTCCTGGCAGGGCCAGGAAGGCTTATGCTGAAGCACATGGATATGACCAGTCAACTGCAATAAGCCCAGTAGCATTTTGGGCACACCTGGGGGCAGGACAAGCCTGGGTGCACCACTCCTCTGCCAGCAGCCACAGGCACAGCTATGGAAGGAACCAGGGAAATAGCTGTTCATTGCAGCAAACAGCTTACACCAGGAACACAGCAACTCGGTGGCCCTCTGTAGCATTAGGTAGCAGAGGTCTATAGGACGAGCAGTGTTTTGGATGGTGTGCGAGCTGCTTCAGGGGAAGACGTCAGCATTGGAGCACCTTATCTGCTGTGGAGATGCCCCAGGGCCAGACCATCTCGCAGAGGTAAGGGCTGTGTGCTGCTGTTAACAGCAGGGCTCAGGGTTCCTGCTGTGCCAGGGCTCCCTGGTCCTGGAGAAGCGGCTGCCATGGGAGGAGGGGCTGCCATGGGATCCTCACCCGCGGAGATGTGGCTGGTCCTGTCAGTCCAGTTTCCTTGTAAGGCGAGTTAGACACTGTTAATAGTCTCCCCTGAGAGTTTGCCATTAGAACTATCTTTAAGATGAGAATTATCATTTCCATCTAAAAGCTGGTTTTCACCTACAAAAAGCATATACTTAGTTTTCCAGAGAAAATTTTGATTTTTTGAAAGAAACAAAATTTCTTAAATGGAAAATTTTGGACCAAAACCTGCTAGGTTTTCAATCGTGTGAGAGTAGAGCATTTTCTGAAAGAGCTATTCTTTAAAGGGAAGGAAAACAGAGCAAATGCAGGTGTGGAAAGTGAACCAGCTCCATAACTAGGCAGCCAGATAAGCTGGGCCAAGGTTTTTAACTACTTTTTCTCTGCTTAAGCAACAGAGAAGTGGCCAAGTGTTTATTATTTTATTATCTTAACCAATGCTGTTTGTCCTTAAGAGAAAATCCAGCGCTATTTGTGACTTGGAGGAGCAGCACCAGAGGAGAGGAGCACAGCTGGAGCGCGGGGAGAAGGCCCGACCGTGCTGCTGGCCGCTGCTGGGGCGGGAGCCAGCCCCAGTGGCCTCCCTGGCAGAGAAGCCATGCCGGGCCCTGAGACAGAGGAATCGTGCAGGTAAACAGTGCACCATATCCTCAGTGTTTGGCCCCAGAATGGCCGCTCTGCTGCGGGCTGTTTCCGCCAGCCAGCACACGGGGACCAAGCCAGCGCCTCAGCCCTGCCCAAGGAGCACGTCCCCGCGGGTCCCCGCGGGCCCTGGGCTGCCCGGCGTGGCCAGCGGGTCTGTGGGGCAGGGAAGCAGCGTGGCCAGCAGCCCCAAGAGGGAGCTGCGTTGCCCAGACAGGCACGCGTGTCATTCGCACGCCGTAGAAATCTCCTCAGGTGTGCTCTGCAGGCCCTGCGGAAGCTGCAGGGGGTAACTCCAGGCCCAAGCCACAGCAGGTCTGCCTGGAGGGAGCAGGGGGGCCTTGGCCAGTGCTGCGATGGCAGCTCCGCTGGCCAGGCACGGCTTGCAGCGGCCAAGGCCAGCTTCCCCCAGGCTGGCCAGCCTGGGCGCCTGCTGGGCACCGTCTGTAGGGCACAAACTGGCATGGCCAGCAGCTGGCCCTGGTGCAAGCCCCGAGCGTCAGCTCTGCCTGAACTGCTACCAGCACCGCCCGGCACGGCCAGCCAGATAGACGCCCTGGCGAAACGGCGAGTGGTGGCTGTGGTGATTTCAGAGACGTCTAACAGGATCTTCTCCTGGGGCAAAACGAATCCAAGGGGAGCCGTGTGCTAACATAGACGAATGTGTGTAACTATTACCAATGGATTATAAAGTATTCATCTTGTAATGGCAAATTTGAGACCAATATAAAATGATAGATACACGCTGGTGTCTCTCGGGCCATGTAAACATGAACATGAACTTCAGCTGAGGTTTGATCTGGTCACATCTGATTACTCATTGCCAATCCCCAGGTCCAGACACACTACATTTCTTTTCTATGCCTCAGGCATAAAATCACAATTTCTATTTTTTTATTAAAAAGCAAAACATACAGTTTTACAGCTAACCCAGTACCACCAAAAGAAGCACCCTCATTTCCAACCCCCACTGCCAGTCACTCTATTTCAGCATCTCCTCTGCAGCCCTTGTGCAGCAGGGTGAGCTCATCTGGCTTGAAAAACAGCCCGTTAAGGATGAAAATGACAGTATTTTCCCCTGGAAGAGCTGCTTAATCTGACTTGCTCTATAAGCCAGAGAGAGAAAGGGAATGCAGCGGGGACTTGGGCTGGGCTGCAGGAGCCCCAACTGCCCTTTCCCACAGAAACCCCGGTTCGGCCATGGGGATAGGGTGCACCCCAGGTGCAGGATGTCAGAGAACTCCTGGTCTTTCACACTGCATTTTGCACATCCTGCGCGCAACATCACAGAGGGCACAGTACATCAAGAGGTGGTAGCTCAGTAACATAATAAAAATCAGTCATAAGTGTTTAAAAGTTTTTTTCAGTATTTAGTTCCTAAGGATATGCACATAACTGCTGAGCACTAGTCTTTCTGCTAAAACTCTCTCCGAGGTAAGGGAGGATACATAGCCCTGAGTTCGACCTGAAGGCCTCAGCCATAAAGCATCTTTCTTTCCAGCCGGTACCTTCTTTCCCTTTTGCTGTCCAGCTCCAAATTGTATCATCCTGTCCCCCTCATGCTTGTTATTGGTGGAACGTCACTAAGGAAAAATGAATTGCCATTAGCAATTGGTTTCACCTAAGTCAGAGTTAGCTACTCAAATATTCATGCTCTGCATGCATCTAATATTTATGAAGGAAGAATTACTGAGTTGCCCATAGCTATTTCTGAATCTCCCCAAAAAAGATAGGTGAAAGGGATCAGCAAAAAAGAAAAGAAAAAAAAAGATGATTAATAAGTTTGGGGCTTGGTGTTCTGCATTGTTTGTGCTGTGTTTCTCTTTGGTGTCAGTGAGACAGAATGAAGACTGATTTATATGCCACAGCTGTAGCAAACAAAAGAAGAAGCAACCAGGGAAATGGCTAGAGGTAAAAATGCCGGTGCAAAGGGCTAAAGGCCTGCACCTGGGTACTGCTTCCCATGCAGTCTACCCCCCCTTGGAGCACCTTGTAAAATCAGATTATCTGCTGGACACAGGAGTTCAAACAGCCCTTCAAAAGATTTGTCTTAATAATTGCTGCCTTATCTTAACTTCTGTTTTTTTATCAGCCAAACTGCTGCTGGGAGGCAGATCCTGAGGATAAGGTTCTGTCACTCTTAATTATTATTACCTCTTATAATGAAAACACATTTGTTCATCCTTCTGTGCACTTGGAAATGGTATAACTAATGAATATCTAGTGTTTTATCAATATTTTCAATAGCATAAAAGAAACATTATGAGCATGGCCCCACTGTATAAAATGATTGTACATTAAATAAATAGCATATATTCAGATATAAACCAATTACTCAGTAATAATGAAACACATTTTTACATTCTCAGAAAACCATTCTCTCCTGAAAACCGAATTTTGCAGTTCAGATGCTGTGGGGTTATTTTCCACCACAGAAGGAACATGGTAATTAGCACTAGAACCAGCAGGTACATTCTGAAATGAGAGAGATGATAGAGAATGCTATTTCTTTGCTTACTTATCATGCAAAACCAAAACAATTCTCTTTGAAAGCCCACTAATGAATTTGGCTTGTAGTATTTATCAAAACAACAGCCACCATTAGCATTCTCAAGCAGTTTTTTCTCATATTTGAGAACTAAATATGAATTACTTGGATGAAGCGAAAGCACAGCATCGGTTGTATCTGTGGAAGACCTTAAATTCAGAAGTGATGTGCACATAACCATCTCTGTGGCCCGCAGCTCCTCCCCTGGGTCTGGTGGTTGCCACTGAGGGTGTCTGGGACTCACTCGTCAGCGCTCTGTGCTGAGCCC
Source organism: Rhinoptilus africanus (assembly GCA_013400135.1). Classification (NCBI taxonomy): domain Eukaryota; kingdom Metazoa; phylum Chordata; class Aves; order Charadriiformes; family Glareolidae; genus Rhinoptilus; species Rhinoptilus africanus. The sequence continues at coordinate 140,276 of VXBO01008159.1, forward strand.
CGGCGCAGAGCACAGGCTCCAAGGACCACACGGAGAGCAAGACAGACCAGGTAGGACCAGAGCTGTGCTCCAAACTGCAGAGGAAATAAAAGAATACTGTGCAAAGGGTTATGTAAAACATAACATGAATTAGAGCAATGCACATTTTAACTGGCTCTTTATCAAGATAGAGTATTTGCTCTTCTCTACCCTCTGGATTTACATTAACTGATAATCTTTTGACCTTTAGGTAAAAAGAGGGCATCACATTCTCTCTTCTTTAGCCAAAAAGAGGGAATGGAGTGATATTTTTGTATGCCTTTGGGACAGTGTGTCCACAAGGAACTGTGCAGGGGACTAACACAACATCTGCTTACTCAGAAATCTTCCTGCTCCCCACTTGAGTCAGCTAGTCACCGGTTAACTGGTGGTGAGCACGAGATTCATTCCTTGCAGCAGCAGGTAACGAGGGCTTGATTAGACCCTGGCATAGGCAGATGATGTCCAAAGGAAAAAGGATTTTTGAGGACAGGCAGATAAAAGCAATGCTTTTATGACAAGCATTTAACAGCTGACACTGAGAGTGGCAGGCTGGAGCTGTGAGTGGAGACCAAAGCCTGACTCAAACTCCTATCATCTGTCAGTGACACACAGATTTTTCTCATTGTCTTGTGCTTGTGTGTTGCTCCCCTTCCAAAAATATCTTTCTGTAGGCTGCAATATTTTACTTCTAAAAAGGCTTATTCAGAATTCAAGCATTTTTTTTCAGAGTTGAGCCATTTTTCCACACAAATTACTGTAGAAAAGGGTAAGGCACTGAAGGATTTCCTACTGCTTTCCACCTGAAGTGTTATTTCCTGCATAAATAATCAACCTCCTTTTGGAGTATCAGACTATGACAGCCTCAACACAGTTCTTCCCAAAAATACTTCTATCTCTTCTTCTGCTTCAGTTCAGTGTTCAAGACATTGTTTTGGGAGCTGTGAAGAGATAGTGGTGACAAAATGAAGCCGAGAAGGTAAGAAATGGTAGTGGCTGAAAGACATGGAGTCACATGTACTTTCCTCAGGTACAGTGTGAAGGTGCAGGATGGCTCCGCAAGGACGTGGGTCACAGCACTTAATGCTTTTCTAAGGGAGGTGTTTCACAACGCAGCAGTCTGTATTATTAAAATGACGAACATGGGATATGAAATGCCTTTTCCTTCTAAACACCCATTCTATAATTACCCTGCCCTCTCCCTGAGGGAGCATGTCTGTGGGTGTTGTCTAATGGTTATTACCTGCACATCCACAGACAGCCGGGACATGCAGCGCGCTCCACCACACCTCCCTTGTTACCAACACTGCTTAATCAGCCTTGCTTAATTTGTTCCTTTGTTCAGCTGGTAACAAGTAAGCTGGTGTCCAGCAGAACACAAGGAGTTACTCCTGATCAGATTACCTGAGATCTGTCCCAGCTGGGGCATTCCCTCACACCTGTGTTGTCAGATTAAGGGATATAAGGAGCTGCTGATAAGCGTTGCACACAAGTGCTCCCAAAGAACCCTGTGCATTCCCTTGATCTTTCCTTACACTGTAGTGCTATGCGAAAATCTTTTGCTTTAGGACTGAGAGGAGGAACCAGCTAATTACACTCCCGGTGGCAATAGTCTTTCATGCAGGACACAGCAATGGAAACTTGCTGCTTACTGAAGCAGGCGAAATATATGTGACTAAAAAAGTTAATCACGAAGACCTGGGTGACCTAATCTCTTTTTTTCATTAGTATAAAGAGGGAGAAGCCCCAGGATCTGTACACTGGATAGAAAGAAACAAAAGTGTGTCTGAAGGCAGGTTGCTAATCGGCTGCAGCTCCAGGGATGCGGCAGGGATGGATGCAGCTTTGCCCTGTGTTGCAGCCGGTACCTTAAACCTGTGCCCAGACAGCACCTGCCCTGCTGGCTCCCCTTGGCCCTCTGCGTCCCCAGGCTGGAACAGAAACCTGGAGCCAATATTGCAGTTGTGGTTCATCTGCCAGCCTAACTTCCAACAGCAAATCAAAGGATGAGTCTCAGCAGCTGTACTTCATGAACACTTCTTCCTTCAGCTTCAACTGTTCCCTGAGAACAGCAGTGAGCGCAGCCTGTGTCCGTGTCCCACTTCACTGCCGACGCTTGTGTAGGTGTTGAGTTGTTGCAATTATATGTCCCATTCTTAAAAATGTTCTTTTTCACACTGATATATCATTAGCTTGCAAAATGCTTAGAAAATGAGAATGCCCGGCAAGTCTGAAACCTGATGGTTTTTAGCAGGACTGAAGGCATTTGCTGCTGGCAGCCCTGACAGAACCAGGACGCGTCTGCAGCCACCAGCAGCCAGAGACGGCAAAATTGTCAGTTGCTGCAATGATGCAATCTGCGGCTCTTAAGGCTGCAACTTGGCACAGAGAGGACTGACTGCCTCAAGTTCCTGGTAAAACTACATTTGAACTTCATTTCTTTGAGACTAACTCATTTTAATGACATTTGTAGCAGAACTTACCTGTTTCTTCACTTAATCTCTGAAAGTTTTGCGAGCCCTTTCAAGCATGGAAGATTCCTGTAAGACAACTAGAACATGCATGAAAAAGAACAGGCTTTTGAAATCTAATCTTCTCCAGCTTAAAATAGAGGTAGTGCTAGGCTGTTGACAGTAGGTCTCTGAAGACTTTCAGTATACTTTTTATTCCATGGCTCTGGCACCACATAGGAAATTAATTCAGCGACAATATTTTCATTAGATTATAGCCCAAGTTCTCAATCTTAGGCACATTTGTATGCTTGTAATACATTCTAATTACTTGTAAAGAATAAGTCTGTGTGCTGGTTGGTTTATTGAATATATTAAATTAATGAATAAATAAATTTGTCTCCATGCTGGGAATGCCACTCGACGTCAAAGCTTGCCGCAGAAGGAACCAGAAATGCACTTATTTGTGGTTTTGGTAAATGATACGATTTGTATTGTAGGTGGACTTCTCTGTTTCTCACTAGGGTGATGACTGAGAACACTTTTTTTCCTGAGTAACAGAAATTAACTTTGTGCCTAAATAACAGAAATCAACTGTTGAAGAGCCTGTTTTTTCCTCTTTTTTTTTTATCCCTTTTCTTTAAAGTGATTGCTCATTATGACTTTAGTCAGGAGAATTACTCTGTCTGTTTGAGCTCAGCACCTCACATGGTTTCTCTAGGATGCAGCTCTCAGGACATTCACCCACTCTCCGACTTTCATGTTTGTCTAAATTATGCAGAGTAGAAAGGAAGGAGCACATACATGAATTAAAATGGTGATGTTGGTGGAAGAAAGTATCAGATCTTGGTATTGTGTAGTTTCTGCCCATATTGTGGGGTTTTCTGTTTATCTTGTCATATTTCAGTAAAAAAAAAACCTTTATAGTTTTTAGCCTGGAACAAAGTCACCAGAAGTGAGAATTTTTCTCAAAAGATGGGAAATCCACTATTTTTTAAGGAAGTTATTGAATTTCCATGGTGGAAGGACCAACTTTTTCGGTTGCCTCAAATGCGAGACTAGGAGGCTCATCTTAACCCCTTCTTCATTGGTTTGTTCAGTAATGTGTTGCCTACTGAGGTCTCCTTTCATGGAATGACTTTCTTCTCTGGCCCGTAAAGAAAAAAGTGCAGGTCTTAGCACGCAAGGAACCAACCTGGTGTTCTGGCACCACCGCCAGCACTGTTGCCTGGAGCAGTAGCTCTGAGAGTGCCTCGGTTTACAGGGAAATGCTCCTGGTTTTTCAGAACCACTGCATCCCCTTCAAGTGCCAAAGTTTTGGATAAAGTACCGTCCAAACTCCAAAATGCTGCTGGTTCAGGATCCCATCCTGACAGTGGGATCTCGTGACATCAGAAACAATGTCTTCAAAAGAGCTTACCAAGAACTCAGACAAGAGCACAAGGGACTTTACACAGGAAAGATCATTCCTATTGCCTCTCAAAGGAAATGTAAGTGAGATTCAAGAGGTAAAGAAAACAGGTTTCTGGTGCTGGAAAGCTGTTATATCAGGCAAGGGGACTGACGGTAAGATTGGGGCAAAGAAAGAATGAAGATTTCTCTTCCAGCCTCCTGAAATAAGAATCAGTGGAACAAGACAACGTGTGTTTTTGTGTTGTTTGGGCTGCAATGCTTTGTTAGAGAACTGTTCACCCATGAGAAAATGCATAAACCTGTCAACCTGCCAAGTGAAACTTGGGGTGATCGGCTGCGTAAGTGCTGGTAGCACAGGATAAAGCTGCCTTTGGCTACTTTCAATTACACGCCCAATTCTTTTAAGACTTCTGAATATTTGGGAAAGGATAATATGCAGAACTTGTTTGTTTACATCAGATTGTGCTGTGTTTTCAGGTTTCTCAACTGCTTTCGGAGCATGTGAGCACAGCCCTAGCCCTTCCCCTTCTACATACCTGGCAACTTTGTCAATACAGCAAATGAATCCTCGCCAGGAGAAAGGAGCTGTTTCAGGCTGATGTTGTGCAGGGTTTCGTCATTTCAACAAAGTGGGAACTGGAGCAGAGACAGGCATTAAGCAGCGAATGCTTTGCAAAGCAAAGTGTCAGATCCTGGTGCTGCAGCGATGATTCAGGCAGCCCCAGGGGCATTACTGGTGTCTGTGCTGGGCTGGGCTGGAGGAAAGTGTCGTAACCAAGGGCACATCTTGGCCTTTCATCTTTCAGGTACTGCTGGAAGTGCGGCCAAGCACTGCTAGGCTTGGGCGCTAGTCAGAGCGGATGAGAAGTGAAGTTGGCTTCTCTCTGCCTCCGCTGAGACAGGACAGCGTTTCCAGGGTTCGCAGGGCGCTCGCTTGTCCACGAGGCAGCCGTTCTCCTGCTGCTGGGCTTGTCAGCAGCCAATGTACGCTGCAAGCATCACTGGGGAGTTTTGGCAGGAAGCTCTAAACATCTCACCTTCTTCAGAGCTGAAATATTTTTTGTGGATCTGGAGGCTTTCAGGATGGCCTGCCTGTGCAAGTAGCTTTTTTCCATGGGTGTTTCTGAGTGAGGTCTTTTGGATGAGGAACTCACTGAAGTTGACAGCTTAGTTCCTTTGAATTTTTGTACAGCTTTCTCTTCTGCACCAGGGTGGTGCTGAGTCTGCCCTAATTAGCCCAAATTACCATACCTACAAAAAGCACGAATTCATTCTCATGGTTCCTTGCTTATCTCTACATAGAGCTACTGCAAAGACATGCCCCTGAGGGCATCACAGTAAATTTCTGGACCTTAATTCACATGTTCAAACCATTATTCAAACTTGCACACTGAACCTCCTACTGCTTTCAGCAATGTTCAGCTTCCATTAAAGAATGCTGTACCTTTTTCTGTTCTAATCTGCATTCAGAGGTTTGAAGGGGCACACTGAGGGGCCAGGACATCAAACCCACCTCCAGACGGCCAGGATTTAGCTGTCCAGAACTGCTACGCCCTGTGACAAACCCGTCCAGGTTTGCCAGTCCTCGCTTTCACAAGATACTGCTTTTCCCTACGTTATTCTGCTTACCCACTCTAAAAGGAACCATTCCACAGGGGTAAGGAAGACTGTGCTGCTCCTACTAGTACTACTAATGAAGCAATGCCTCAATTAGCTGTCAGATAGGAGTTTGTGAAAGCTGGAGCTGGTATCTGCAAGTCTGGAATATTTGTGTTTCCGTACCAAAAGCAACAATTGCACTACAGGAAGAAAAACAAACCTCCACAGACTAAGTAGATAAAAATGAACAGGCTTAATCAAAGCAATGGAATAATATTTTATCAGTCATCATCATTATTTTTCTTCGCCAAACTTTACCTTATAACACCAAAGGAAAATGGATTTTTTATTCTAGTGAAAAATCTGAAAGACTGGAATGAAAAGCTAACTTTCTGAAGGTTGGGAATAGTGTCTGAAATGGTTAGTTTTGAACCAAATGCATATATGAGTGATTAAAGCTTTTACTAATGAAAATACAACGGTAACATTATAATTTAAAATTAATGAAAAAATTAAAAAAAAAGTTTACTCGACAGGACATTTCTATGCAATCATTATTTTATTATTTCTGAAATAAAATTAAGAATATCTGAACAAGACCAATTTTCCCCCCAAACTGCTCTTGCAAAACTATGATATATTCCAGATAACCTGTCCTGATTTTCCTGTCTCTTTTCTGCCTCGCAGCCATATAAAAAGCAGTCTCCTTGCTTCACTCTGACAACCTGAGGATTTCTTACACTTTATTTCCTCCAAAATAAAAGATACTCATCTCTTATTTTGCCAAATCAAAGTCTGACTAAGATCCTTATCAGGGGTAGAATGGAGGCTGGAGCTTGTATGCGCCTTCCCAGGAAAGAGTAGGAGCCACTTTTCCACATCCATTTGGCTACTCACGCCCTGCTCGTGACATGGTGGTACCGGAGTAATGGTCTCTAATGCCATGCCCCACTGGCATTTGTGCCTGGGCTCTCCCTGGTGTCCGGCGCATGGGTCCAGGAGGTTTAGACCATGAGCCCCATGTCGGTGGGAGCTTAGCATGGGATGGGGGCCCCCCCAGCCCTGCCCAGGCTCCTGCTCCTGGGAGCCCGACACCAGCTAAGGAGCAGGAGAGGAGCAGAGTCACAGAGCCCTGGGCAAATGGGCCCGCACCCTAAAATGGGCCCAAGAAATAGGAACTATGAAGAACCCATCTAATGCACTGCACATTAGAGTGCCATTGTATATTAGGAATAGAAAGAATTAGAGAAAGTATCTTTAGTACATTCTCCTTAAGACTCTGTAAGGAGTTAAATCCTGCAGCAACTTCCGCAGAAGTCATGGGCTCCCATCAGAGAAGGCATTTACAGGCACCACGATTCAGGGAACAGCATTTATTTTCAAAAAGGCTGCCAAAGAGCATAGATGGTTATTCCAATCAGATAGACAGGGCAGGGAAATGTTTAATGAATTGAAAATATTTTTTTCTTGAAGAGAAGTTTATATGTAAGGGCTGTATGGGTGGCTAGGAGGAAAAAAATGGAAGCACCAGTCTAAAAAGAAAACAGAATACTTTATCTCTCTGAGCCTGGCATGGCTGTGACATGACCAGTGTCTTATATATGTGAAAATTAAAAGGTGTTTGCGGCATTTCTTTTCCAATTTTGCAAGAGAATCAAACAATCTTCCCCTTTATACTTGAGTCTTCCCATCGTTTACCTTTTGGACTTGTTATGTCTGCTAAGAGTGTGAAAAATGAACCATGAAGGAAAGCACAAGGTGATGTTAAGTGAGGAGCACTGTCACTGAGGGGTGCAGAGTTTACTAGCACGTCCTGTCTGACAGCAGCAGGCTGAGAAGAACCTGGCTTTGAAGGATGGAGAATACAGTTGATTATGAAACTATGATACACACTGCGATTGACAAAAAGATGAGCGAGATAAAGTAGATGCAGAGTGCATGCATATGTTCATACAGTGTGAAATGGTTTTCCAGGTAAGGCATACTTGAAATAAACTGCCCCATGTGCTCCACCTGTAGGATGTCACAAAACCAGCATTTCCACAGTTACGCAGCACATATGAGAACATGCCTGCAGTGGAAGAAAGGCCGTGCACTCAGGGAAAGGGCAGCATTAACAACAGAATCTGCTGTGTCCCTCTGGAAGAAAAACTTCCTCCTGTTTCTGTCAGATGCCCCCGTTACATGCTATATGGCAACAAGCTGTTGCTCACAGACTGGCATTGACATGGCAGGTAACAACACAGCCACTGCTCTCAGCAGCATTTCAGAGCAAGATTTTCAGAAGGATTAACTGTTCTTGAACAATTTCTCCAATATATGAGGTACAAATAATCTTTTCTTCCCAATCAGACATGCAGGTCTTTCTTGTACAAACATTGTGGCCAGCAAAAGGAAAATCTTTTTCTCCAGTTATGCAAAATGCCTTCCATGACCCTGTGGTGGATTCTATGGATGCTGATGGAAGGCAGGACTGTGTTCCACAGGGCAGCCTTCTCTCCAGCACTTCAGTCCTGCAAAGTACAAATCATTGGCACATGCACAGCTTGGCTTTTGTGTGAGTTCATTCTCCATATAATTAGCTTGGAAGAATTCAGGGCAATTTCCAATGCAGGAATAAGGAAGAATATGGCAGCCAGTAGGCTTCATCTCTAACAAACATGGTCCCTCCGGTCAAGACCCACTTACCGAAGTAACCATGGGAGGAGCAGCAATGGGTGAATTGTTTGGGAAGGTTTTGTTCAACACAGAAAACAAAATTTGGAGAGACAAGGTGGTAGTAGAGACACCGCTGCTGGAAGGTGAATGAGCTCACTTTCATACGGTGACTGCCAGTATCGCTCTTTTCAGCCTGTGACATCCTTTGCCTTTCTTCACCGGCTCCTTCCCCTTCCATCTTACACTGTTCTTTGGCTTTCCTTTCATGTGTCGCCTGGGAGAAACGCTGACCTGCGCTTCTGCTCACTTGCAGCATGCAATTCAGCAGTTCTTGGCCTAACAGCTCTGTCACCATTACTTACACTGGAAAACTCAGGCAAATGTTTTCTGCAGGTAATTTCAAACAGTAACTCTTGCCCCTTCTCAGTATCACGAAGAAACCAAAGGGTTTGGACTGAGGAATTCCTTTGATGTTACACTCGGAAAATAAATCTGTACCAGAGATCTTGTCCTTCTCCAATGAACCAGCATCCATAACTGAACAGGTCCCAAGTTCACAAATATTTTGGTGATGCTCTGTCAGGAAACCAAATGGTGTTTCTTTCCTCTTTGTTAAAAAGTCTCACTTTGTCATCCATGGTGGCAAGTAAAGGAGGTAGCAACTCCCAGACCAGCAGTCTGGTCTGGAACAGGGCTTCACAAGTATCATAATTTCTATCATCCCTACTTCCCCGTATGGTAGTGCACGGTTTTTTTGTCATTAGCACCTCAGTTTTTCACGAGACCTTTGTCCCCTGGCATGTGCTTCTCAGAATGTATATAAACATCAGAAATGCACTCCTTCCTATCAGAGATTTTTATGACTAGCTGCCATAATAAGCTGATATGAATCTCTAAATTTTTCTTGTGATTTGGTTTCATGTTGATGTGGGTATCAAAGCTCTAACACATCAAAGCAAATACAGGTAAGTCTGGCTCTTGTTCAAACATCAGAAAACAGCATGTCTCCAGGATAACTCATCTTGGGGGCATCAGACTCATGCCTCAAAATGGCTGTTCTGACTTGCTGTATCATCTGGCCATTAAGTTCTCAACATCTGATGAAGTTGCTCGCATTAGTATTGCAGTGTTGTGGGTTAAAAAAAGCAGCCTTGGGCTTCTCTGCCCTGCTGGATGGAGTACCTCTGACAAAGGGTGGTTTCCAAAATCCCACCCCGGATCAGACCATATCCGAGCTATGTTCTTCACACAACTCATCCACTACTGCATTAGTTTTTGGTCTCAGGTCAGAAATGCAATTGTGTGTACCATGTAAGATGGTTGATTGCTGCCATTCCAGGATCTGTTGTATTCACTCATCAGTCAGTCAATATGCATCTTGCCTTAGAAGCTGCTGTCTGTGATATCTCTAGAAATGCAGTTGTGATGACAAAAGTTGTTGTTCAACCATATCAAGCACATCATACTCACTTAAAACATCTTGTGTCACTCAGAGCCATGAATAAAATCTCTGTGTTTCCAGGTACTCAGCTGCCATAAGTAAAATTGAGAGGGGAAAAAAAGTCAATTTCTATGTACCCATACTCTTTGCATGAAGTTGCCACCTAAATATTTGCATTTTCTGCTGTGCTGCAGTGTTTGTGGTCTATTTTTTGGTGTAACCAAGTCTAGAAATTTTAAATTTGTTCATTCTAAACTGACATAGAGACACACTACCTACCCACCCTCTTCACATCTTCTAAGAAGAAGATAACTCTCTCTAATATCAAAGTAGGTTATTTTTTGTTTCTTTCAAACTTTGGATTGTTAAAATATGATGCAGTATTCCTGTGGATATCAGGAATACTCTCAGCTGCAATTAGTGCAATGAGGTCTTTTCGAAAAGACGTAAAGTATTTGTTAATCTTCAGTCCTCCACTATCATAACTCTTCATGTGTTTCTTCTCAAAGTCTCTATGGATTACAGAATGTGTAGCACCAGAGCCCGTGGTGCTGAGCCAGGAGGCTTCTCCAAAGCCGTACAAAGCTGAAGGGAAATGGAAGAGACAGTGGAGCATCTTTGAAGATGTGAGAGCAGTGGTCCCCATCCTGCAACGTTTCACATGGAGCTTAACAGCCCAGCCCCGTAAACAGCTGCTATTTGAGAGTGAAATTTTGTGTAAGACAAATGAGCTGGGAAGGCAGTGTGAAGATGTGTTCTCCTGCCATTTCAGCATGGACACAAAAAATTGATGCTGAGATAGTATCAGGATCTGTGGTCTTTGATCACTGATGATGTATTATTGCCCTTTTTCACGTGGCACTGAGATAGTAAACAAGCAATTCAATGGGTCAATAGAGTCTAAACTTCAAAAATGTTGATCCCAAAATAAAAAGGTGCAGTAGGACGTATATAGTAGAAATACTTATTTGAAATATTAATTTGCAAAAATCTCTCATTAAGATTATATTTTGAGTGCTTTAATAACTTCCTATTAAAGAGCAATTTATTCTTTAATAACTTTCTATGAAGAATTGTATATAATCCACTAGTAATAAAGTGTTTCCAGTTGATGCCATAGAGAGTAGCTGTAATATTTCTCCCTTTCAAGTGTCTTTTGAATAAAGTTTTAAGTTGCAATAAAAAACTATAAAGCACTATGTTAAAATCAATCACAGTGAATTTTTTATGCATGCATAGAATTCTAATGAAGAATGCTACCATTGTGTTAATTACATCCTGCTGTTGTGTGTGATGTCACCTGGAACCTAAACAGGATAAAGAACACAAAATCCACTTGCTGTGTGACTTGCAAACAAACAGGGGACAACACATAGGTAAGGAGCTGAGCTACAGGAACACCTTGAATCTGAAAAAATATAATCTTCTGTTGCACCTGAAAAAATGAACCTTTTAAATGTAGCACTTACTAGAGCTCACTGCAAAACCCAACACAAACTTTTTCTCCTATCCAGAAAATATTTTGCTTTCTTCTAACACTTCATGGACTAACTCTTTCTTCCGTGGAGTCTAGTGAAACTTTGAATGGTTTTCAGTAGGTTTTCAGTACTGGTTATCTGTGAATTCAGTGCAAGGCTGGGGGACAACTAACATTATCCAGAAAATGAGAGCGTGCACACTAAGAAGTCGTCGGTTCTTAAAATAATTGCATGTTCAGTGCTTCAGTGAAAACTGAGATTACAGCCACCAACCCCATGTCCAACCCCTTTCCTCTCTTGCCAGTCTCAGAATCCTCAGAGCAGAACCACAAAAGAAACCCGCTATGGGATAAAACTTGCCTGTGGCCTGACGTGTTCCTTTTTCTGCTTTCGACCTGAGCATCCCTCTATACAACAGGGATGCCACTGAATTTTTCAGTCTGTCCAGCCAGCCCAGTTATTAGTGTTTCATACTTTGGTTGCTATAGCAAGGTTGTCTGTTATGATCAAAGTCTATAGGATTTTTAATGTAATCACCACCCAAAAGCAGAAAGAAATGTTTTGGGAAGGATTAGTTGAGTTTCATGGAACTGAATTAGAAACACAATTTTAATTGATATTCAGTAGTATCTTGGCACCCAGGCCCTAGAAGCCCTCTGGAAATCCTAAAGCAGGCTGGTGGGTGATCCACCATTTCAGCACTGTGCTCAGTAATTTTATCCTCAAACAATTTTAGTCAAGGACACTCCCAACATCTATCTCACAAATTACCTATGCAGTCACATCCCCTGCAGCACTGGTAGGATATTGTATCATGCATCTTTTTTAGCTTATGACTGGAAAAGATAAGATCTGAAAAGAATTTGGTGGTGAGGTAGGTGATGAAATTCTGCTGCTGTGCTTGAATACATCAGGCAAGAATTGTTTTGACTCCTGAATATGTATTTGATTTCCACAGGCTTCTAGGTGAGTATCTTTCGCAGAGGGAGTACAAGCACTGATATGCAGATAGAACACAATACCTGTCAATAATCCAATGACACCTGAAAAATCAGGAAACACATTATTCCAAAATAGTAAATGGACTAATAACCATTCATATCTTTAACATTAGATGCCAGAGAATGTCATGTTGCCTGTGTTGTCTCAAGTTTCACTTGTGTGCATAGGTAAATGCAACTTACATGATCTCTTTAAAGATTCTTATCATCCTCTGCTACCCTTTGCACCGAAGGCACAAAAACAGTTATTCAGCAGCAGGAGAAGGGGGAAGCAGACCACTGCAGCTTTGACCTTTCTCCAGCTCCTTTGGTATAATCTGGAAAAGGGCATATTTTTATTTAACCCACAGCACTGGGCATTGTCCCTTAGGTGTTCAGTGCCGATGTGAACATAGGTCACTTCTCAGATTGATATGCAGAATACATGAAATATAGCCACCACATATGATAAAGTGTGGGAAAGGTATCTAGATGCTGGGATGCTCTTGGTAGCAGTATGCTTTAGGGAAATGGGGATACCGTGTGGTGATTTGCTATAAAGGCCAGCAGGTCAGCTGTGGGGAAGCAGGTAACGAGGTTAGGGCCTAATGAGACAGGCATAGCCTGCACAGCTGGCTCTGCCTCTTGCTGAGGCACGAGTGGGGAGAAAATGGACGTGCCAGGATCTGCCTGTTGGCTCCCAAGCTGGGAGAAAGGTAACCACAAAAATACACAAAGAGAGAGTGGAAAAAATTATCCTGTACTTCTAATGCACCTACATCAAACACATCGGGGAAGCCAAGTTCCAACATCAGAAAACGGGGAGCACTATTTTCTGATCATCATTTTCTGATGGCTTGCCTGTTTGCTGCCAAGTCAGACCTGCGTGGAGAGGTACCTGCCAGCAGCCAGGAGGAGCTGGCAGATTATTTTGACATCTTACACCGGTGCAGCCTATATCAGGACATGGACCAAGTCTTTGCTTTGTGGAAAGGATCATGCCTGAGGAAATCTTGCTGTGGGGCAGCACAGCTGGTATAACAGCACCCTCCTGTCCTGCCCCTCACAAAGAGTGTGGATTCAGGTCTCATGTCTGAAATGTTCCTTTCTCGTCCCTTTTATGTCACCATGCATCTATATTTCTAAGCAGGGGCATTATTCCTTCTTCCATTTTACCTTTCAATAAGGCAAACTAAACAAAGAGGTATCAAGCCCCTGAACATCAATGGGAAGAATACACGCATATTCTTGGGCTGTCCAAACTATAGACCAACATCCTGAGATGCAGCAAACACAGTTTCCCCATTGTCTGGGCTACCCCAGCTGAGCTGAAAGGAATGGCCCAGAGGCGGGGGAGAGGAGGATCAGCTGTGGGCCTGATCCCAGCTGCATCCAACCAGCTTTGTTACAGGCAACAAAGAGCAGAAGAAAAGACTTTTGTGCTTTATTGCAAGAGTGACCAACCTCCATCTCATTGGCAGGGGTGACGATTAACCGGAGAGGATTCATTTATTGTTTGGCACTTGAGATCTCCCAGCGGTAGTCCACTCCAGCGTGCTAAAATAATGGGTGGTGCCTTGTTTTTGTAAATGACTCAGTCTGGCTTTGTCTCTTTCTGTGCCAGACTGCTCAGCCTGGAAGAGCTGGTTGGCAGTGGTGGAGAGATCTCACTGAGCGATGGCCATGGAAAAAAGATAGAGAACATGTGTGAAAAAAATTGCCACGACAGGCTGAAGAGTGAAGCGAGGTCTCCTTCCAGTGAACCTGGAATAAGCAAACAGTGCTGAGTTGACAAGCGTTTCACAGAGGCTCCAGCACCCCATCTATAAAATCCCTTCTGGGAGGACAGGCTACTTACGCTAGGACCTATAGCCTGGAGTGAGTTTTATGGAAGAATTCTTGACCCCTGCAAAAGGGCATAACATGAGAGCAAAAACAACACCACGGCAGCGGTCTGTGCACTTTCCTGTAAGAGCAAGAGCTTCCCATCGGCCCAGCTGGGGAAGAATGAATTCCATTCAGGGATGGAGGCTCGAACCATGGAGGCCTGCCACCAGACACCCCTTCCTGATGCTAATCCTATTCTTCTGCTGCGGATCAAGTAATTTTTGTGTGAGTATTTTTCCTTGGCTAAAGAAAAGAGATATTTAACCACAACAAACCTGCTGCCAGCAAATGTCAATCTTAGCTTCTTGGGTCTATATTATAAGCACCAGCTACCAGTTTCTGACTGTCATTTACTTTTTACTGCAGAGGTACCTCACACATTGACACAGATCCCCTGGCAGTGCCAGCGCTTTGCCATCCTCCTGAAAGCAAGCATGTGCAGTCCTCCAAGACATGAAAGAAGCTTAATTATGTTTAGTGCTAGAAGGCATCGACAGCAATGTTTTAAATGGTCTCTTGCAACACTTGTTTGGGAGTGCAGGAAAATTTTTCTCTCAAAGAAATACTTTCATTAGTTTGGAGAGCAGAGAAATACAGCCTTGTAAGGTTTAAACCCTGCTTGGTTACCTGCCTGCCCCTACTCTGTACACTTAAAAAACCCTCCTCCACGCTGAGGTAACTCAGTCACTCTAACTGAGGCTGGAGAGGGCCAGCATCCTCGTTTCATCCTGCTACACCAGTGAAGAAAGGCAGGAGTGCTGTGCATCCCTATTAAGCAAAGCTTTGAAATGTGCTTTTAAAAATCTTTTTGCAACACTTCCAACAAAACAAAAGTTTTATGTTTTTTTAATTAATTTTTCTTAAATTAAGTGGAGGCTAGTAAAAACTCTCTGACCCATGGCCTGGACCTGACCTTCCATAGCAGTAGACAACAGCCCCAAATGTGGATTTATTGCCCTGATATCAAGCCCTTGGGTACCACCACCCACCAGTGAGTCCCCATGCCCAGCCTCAGACGGCAACGCAGAACTTGGCAGATTCTGAGGTGCTTGACCTCGACCAGCAGCAGTCCCGCAGCTCCCACCATGGCCATTCCCAGTAGGAGGGGATGCCCCCACAACAGGGGCAGGGAATCCGTGTGGCTCCAGTTTGTTGCAAGCTCGCACAATGACCTGCATCTGATCATACATACATCATTATCAGTTTGATTGCGCCACTGCTGAGGCGTGCAATCACCATTGCTTATCCTTGAAAATATCATTGTTTGTTCCATCTTCCATTTCTTCCATGATTCTGCTTTGAATTTTTTCATGAAAATTTTTCATTTTTCAATAGCTCTTTGATCCCTGACTTCCTACTTGGTAGCTCATAGTTTGCAATGTGCAAAATCCTGGCCGCTCAACCCAGCCTGATGGTAGAGGAGTGACTTGAAAGAGCACTGACCAAAGAACAGTATGAAATAAGCACAAAACGATCGTGGCAGAAAAGCAACATGAGTCTGGGAAAGCTTCTACCACAGAAAAACCTGGCTATCACCTTTTATTCTGGAGAGAAAAAGTTCTTTGCAGATCAGTTTAATTCCCAGAGCTCCTGAATTTGAGTTTATTTTTCAGAAGTTACTTTCTTGGCTTCTGTCCCTTCCCTTCATTACCCTTGGGCAGCTTTTCTTTTTGATAATGAAACATCCTCTTAACCCAAAGTTCCCTGTGAGATACTCCAGGTTTTCTCTCTGTGTTCCTATTTCTATTCCGCATTGCCTGGTGAACTGACTCTCTTGTGGGTGGAAGTAGCACTGGCAGTAGTGACAGAAAGGTAGGAATTGGAGGAGAAGCAAGGAGCAAAGTTTATTTTTAGAACAATTTGGCTGATTACAGTCTCAGTTCTGACTTTGCAAGCTGGAGGCTGCCGAACCTCCTTTCAACACCTGCATGCCCTGGAAAGCCCCTGATTTCAGTAAGATGCTTTTTAAGGGTGATAGCAAAAGAGAAAAAATTTAAAATGGGCTTTGAAAAGGGTGTCTAAGTGACTAGTAACTCAGATTCAGGGCTCCTGATGCTCTGTGACTTTTGGTATTTTGTTTACATCTTCTTCACCTGGTAGATGCACTTTAATCAGCATCATGATTAGAGGTTATGCTGTCCTCACATAAGAATTGTTATTGTTAATTGGATTATTACTTTCCATATTTGCCATTGTTTCTGCAGTACTGATTCCCATCTACATTAAGGCTTGTTCACATGGTTGCATTACTAACTTTAAGAAAACAGTGTTACTGTCTGTATTAGTTATACATTAATTGAAATGATGCATTCGACAACCTTTCAGTTATGGGCTGAACAGAGGGGGAAGCGGAACCCAGGGGCAGCACACCCCCACGCAGCGGGTGACCCACAGCTGGCACCGAGCCGAGGGGGGTTTGCCCACATATGCATCCCCCTCCCAGCAGTGGGTCGCGGTTTTCCTGGGTGCTCGCCCACTGATGCCCATCCGCCAGTGATGGGAGGATGGTTCCCTCGCTCGCCAGGCACCTCCCCGCGGCAGCCCATGCCCCTCCTGTTGCCAAGAAAAACAGCGTTTCACCAACTTTCTGAATTTTGTTTTATTTTTGCTCTGAGTGTCCTCAGCACGCTCATTAGTTCAAGCCTTAGAATGAGCTGAAAATGAGTTACAGATGGGCACTGAGCACAACAGAATGCTGCTATTTGCTCAAGACCCTCTATATACATGTGTCTCACCCAAAATGCAAAACATAGCAAAAGCTGGCAAGAGACTCCCAGTCTCCACTGCTCAGTTAAAAAACAGAATTAAAAGTACATTAATGGAATTAGATACATATATTTATATCTGCTTTTTAGAAAACCAGTCTTGAAAGGGAGGATGCCAAGTGCAGAACGAGCAAGCTGAGAGGGGAGGCTGTGCCTGTGCTGTGCTGTCGGAACAGCCATCACATGCCTCAGCACCAAACACTCGTCCCGGTCATGCATCTGTCCCGCTTTCCCCAGCCCGGCCCTCAAAACCCCGCGCACTGGTGGTGTCCAAAGCAGGGGGGAATCGCCTCTCACTGCGCTTCTGTGCATCAGCACGACAAGGGGCTGTGACCTGGACGTCACCACCTTTGTCCCTCTACAAACTGGGCTCCTGGGTGCCAGCGGCGGCAGGGCTTTACCAGCGCCAGCACCAGGTGCTCGTGTATGTGGATGCAGTGACATGGCTGCAGGAGATGCGGGATTTCCCCAGGAATTTGAAGCAGGTACAGTTGCCTTTCGCTGACTAGGCATGGGGATAGTTTCTAGACATCCCCAACAGCATTGTGCATAACAGTCTGGAGGCCACAGCCCCCATTAAGGCCCTGGCACCACACGCGTCCCTCACGGCTAATTGTGAAATCTGTCACCTGTCCCATGTCCCCTTAGCAGCAGTACAGGCAGTGGCACAGCCCAGTGCGCACAGAGGGAAGGTCCTCTTCTGAGAATGGAATGGAAAAGAATAGAATAGAATAGAACTGAGCTACTTCAGTTAGAAGGGACCTACAGTGATTATCTAGTCCAACTGCCTGCCCACTTCAGGGCTGACCAAAAGCTAAAGCACAGTATTAAGGGCATTGTCCAAACCCCTCTAAAACACTGACAGGCGTGGGGCAACGGCCGCCTCTCCAGGAAGCCTGTTCTAGAGTCTGACCACCCTCTTGTAAAGAAACCCTTCCTAATGCCCTGTCTGGACCTCGCTGGTGCAGCTTTGAGCCGTTCCCACTGTCCCATCTCTAGATCCCAGGAGAAGAGCTCAGCAACCCCCTCTCCACATCCCGCCTTGGGAAGCAGCAGAGAGACTTGAGGTCACCCCTCAGTGAAGTTCAGTATCTTCCTTTGGAACAGATAGGCACAAAAATCATACAGGAAATCAAAAGGAGAGTTAAATGACATCATAACCTGGGATTCTATCGCAAGCGCAGTTTACAGCCTTGAGCCCTGGCATAAGTGAAATCACATCTTTAACTAGGTATTGTAGATGTTTTATGCATTTTCTCTGAAGCAAGACAGGGGCAAACCAACACATTTGGATGCCTGTAACACGATGAGAGGAGCATAAAATGGTTGGGCTGTTCTCCTGCAGGAGTCAAACATTTTGTGTTGTTCTACTTGCAGTGCCAGTGCTTGCTTCCCTCTAAGCCTTCTGCTGTGATTAGACAAAACTAGATTTTAGACGGAATCCAGAAGAATGAATCCAGAAAAATAACAGTTGTGGGTTCCATTGCCCATTTAAACGTAAACAATAGAGCATCCGTCACTACAGCGGGCCTGGGTGTTATACCCGTAGTAAGCAAATGTAACTATGACAAGAAGACATCTCCTAGACATGCTGCTTCTGACAACCCAGTCATGTCCTAGTGTCGGAACTGCGATTTGAAGAATTCAAGGGGTTTTCTTCCTTCTGTGGCCACATCTTGCTCACAAGGTCTCTTCTAAAGGTATCGGCAAGAATTATTTGTCCCTATTATCAAAGGATGTATGGGACTAAAGATTTCTCTACCCAACGTATTTTTAACAGTTGTCAGAATTTAAAGAACTGTAACCAAGATCAGGATCTTGGTGAAGCACATGAACTTGGGTAAATTCATGCGGCAGTTCTGTGTGTACAGAGTACTCAGTTAATACAGGAGATTCTATTTTATGCAGCTGCAGGCGGTAAACTGTAGATAGCAGCCCAGCAAATAGATTTTGCAGCTTGTCTTTTCCATGACACTTTGTTAAATACATTATTGCTTCATCATCGCTTGTGGTTTATTTTGGCAAGCCCACAACATCACATTTCTCAAAGTCTTCTATACCTTAATAAATCCAAGCACATTTGGAACAGAGAAGGGAAGAAACTAGATGTATTGTACACAACTGGTAACAGTTTCCTGCCACGCCTGATTAACGGAGTAAAAACAAAACTCAGCTTCTGTTGGAAGAGGTCCCATCCAAGGTATAGGTTGTGTAAATTGCCCTTAAGGAAAGAAGGAAAAAGGACGCTTGCTTTGGGGAATTGTTGTGGGGATTTTTTTAAGGTTTGGGTTGTTAGTTTTATTTCAACAGTTTGATTTTACTATGAGGGAGGAGAGGAGGGAGTCCAGCCAAGCAGGACTGAGACACTGATTCTGCTACTGCATTTCTGCCAGCTTGGCTCTGCTGCCAGCAGCCGAGAATATTCCAGTGCGTGTCTCATACATTCTCCGTGCTGAGGTCATGGGCTGCGCAGGGTTCCACTGATGTGGTGTGGGGGTACAAAGGATGGGTTGTAAGACATGGTATTTAGAGATGGAGGAACTACCTCGTTGCCAGCCTAAAAATATCCCATGTCCTGCCCCGTTCCATTTCGTCATGCTTGGTGTAATGATGTCATGAAGCCCAGTCACAAAACTGTGCCCATTTATGTGCCAACCACTGCCTCTGCTTACATGTGTTTTAAGGAAAGAGTATTTGAGTTACAGTAGCCAATTCTCTGTTGTTCTTTTTTTTTTTTAGAACAGAAGAAAAAAACATTTTTAGTCATGCAGCAGGTTGCTTTCCATTCATTCTGGCAGTAACTCTTTACTACAATTCTCTCAATGGAAAACATCTTTTAAGTCTTACAGTGTATAGCTAGTGTTAATGAGGGCAATTGTCAACTGTGTCATTTTGAACAAGGTGGTCATGCTCTCTCAATAGTATCTGTAAATATTTCTTTGCCTATCAAGGCAGCTTCAGTTTGCCACCACTACCAGAGCCAAACACAGCCAGAGGCATTGCTGCCTTCATGTACATTTGTGACTGTTTTTTTAATCCAGTTGTAAAATTGCACTTGAAAATCTGAGAAATTAAGTGACTTCCTATGGATTTCCTTTGCCATAGTCCATCTTCTGTTCCTGTAGCTCTTCATTCTTCATTGCTGAACTGGTTTAAGATGCTAGCAGAAATTCCTGCTATGTTAATGGATGTGTAAGGTTTCTTCCTCCAGCTGTCATTCAGCAAGCAAACGCTGGGCCTATGGGATGTCCATCAGCACAGTTGTCTCATTTCAAGTACCACTGACGACTGCAGCTAAACCTTGAGAAACTTGTGAAGTTGAATAGTTAGCAATGCATACAAGTGCTCTACCAGGTCTTTGTTTGATTATCTTTATAACAAAGGTATATGAATTTGGAGTTTCCTAAAACCATGTGCTAGATGGCTTCCTGGACACCCGTAGAAGACGTGCCCAGCTCATTGGAGAAGGAACCTGTCTTCTTGTTCTAGGTGGGAAGGGATTGCAAACTATTCCAGAGAGGGACATGCAGAACATGTAGCATAAATATACAAATAATGGAAGAAAAGAAGAATGCTATGATGTTTTTAGCCCTGATGGACATATCACAGAATCATAGGGTTGGAAGGGCCCTCTGGAGTTCATCTAGTCCAACCCCCCTGCCAGAGCAGGGTCACCTTAGAGCAAGTTACACAGGAACGCGTCCAGGCGGATTTGGAATGTCTCCAGAGATGGAAACTCTACAACATCTCTGGGCAGCCTGTGCCAGTGCTCTATTTCCTTAGCACTCTGATAGATTTCCTTATTGCCCAGTTCAGAATGTAGCTGGAATCTGCAGGCCAGAGCAATATGAAGCAGGACAATTGAGACCCACAGATCGTTTCAGCTTGGGAAGATCCTGCTCTGTGATCACAGCAGCTGGAAGTATCTGGAGCTGAACTGTGGCAGGGAGAACAGCAGTGTTGTAGTTACATGCATAAAGTATAAAGTTTTATAAAGTCTTCAATGTATGTGCCTTGTCAGAATTTACAATAATTTAGGGTGCTTATTATTCCTCCAGGCATGGAACTCGTAAATATTACTCAGTGCTATTTGTCATTGGCTTCTCTGTCATGCATAAAGTAAAATTAAATACTTATCTCTATATCGTTAACGTATTAAACATTAGGATTTATGGGGTTTGAGATCTTACTTGCTCTGAGAACATTAACTTCCTGATGAAAGATCTAAATGCAAATAGAAGGAACGCCAAAATACCCTGGAACATAATTAAGGATACTGAGGTGCGAAGAAGCCCCAGGCATCGGAATGTGCAGTTTTCTTATTTCCACTTTCATGGTGGGCTAGTTTTCTTTGTTCCACATTTCTATCCACTGTCCCGATGTGGCACCTTGTTTCTCTGTAACTAGTCATCAGGTGAAGAAAATGCAAGTGCATTCTTACATGGATTATCAGAGAAAAAATGTTCCTGGTTTAAAACATGTCCTTGCTCTCTGTACTGGGAAACAGCAATTCAGCGGGGTCTAGAAGATTAAAAGAAAAATCATAGATGAGTTTTTCCATACGAAGAAAAATTCCCTTGGTATCTTTACTTGATTTGAGCTATTGTTGCTACTCAAGGGTCCCTGCAAGCATGCATTGAATAGGGACAACTTTTAAACAAATCTGTATTTCTGCAGCATGATAGAAATGCTTTCTCTGCTGTTTTATGGCTCTAACTGGATCTACACGCTGTTTTGTCCATCCAGTGCAGAATAATCACCAGGTACTCACCCTATTCATATCTCAGCAAACACAGATGTATAATGTAAAAATTTGAGCCACAGCTGATCAAAAAATTAAAGAATTATCTTCCAATTAGTAACTTCCTGACAAAAAGCCACAGAGAGGGTATCTCAGACAAGATAAAGGATTAGGAACTGCTAAACATCTTTCAGAAGGTGGGTGGAAAACTTCTGAGTGTTTCTACAAATGGTGCTCCAGTTTGCACCAGTTATTCCCTTAAGAATAACATTTTCCTGTTTTGATTGGTCAGTCTGTTAAGAACAATGAAGGACACCATGTCTACGTCTTTTCTGAAGAAATCTGAATATGATGAGCCACTAAGAAATGTTTACAGCTCCTACTGTATATTTCCATTCTGTCACAACAAAATGTTCTCGATGGAGTCTTTGAGCAAAATTTTGTTTTCAGCAACATCTGTTATTGTTATTGGAACAAGAAATGCTTCCAGTCCTGGTGCCACCATGTTACAATATGGGATATGTTCCTCCACGTCTAAATTTTTGAAAAATAATCAGGACAGTTTTGTTTCTTAAAAAATTGCCGTTATTATTGTGGTTTCAATTTATTTTTTTTTTCCTCAGGGGTGATGTATGAAAATGATAAAAAATACCCTGGTTTTGCTGTCAATGAACTATGCTAGAAGGCACTACAAACATTCTGCAGTTTTCATTTGCTGTCCCAATCCATTTTCTGTGAATAAAAACCCCTAGCCAAAAACTGTTTTAAAACCCCACTTTAGTTAAAGATTTTTCTCTTCAAACTTGATTTCAGTATCAAAGGCTCCCCACCTAAACACAGTTCTGCTACTTTTTTCCCTGTAGCTGCTCGCATTTTGTATAATGCACACATACATACAGGTGAGCAAACACATCTGATTTTTGTGAGCATAGTCTTAAATGGTGCTGAAAGTCTCTCTATCTAAACCCCGTAAGGAGTTACCAACAGTAGTTTTTAACTTTTTTCTTTTCTCCCCTTTCATGCATTTTATTAAGTTAATGGATTTGTGTAAGCATTGATTTTGATCTTATTGTTTTAAACAAGGGTGGGAGGAGGTTAGACAATATTTTGCATATATATGATTTTATTCAGTGAATTAATGCTCTTGTGAGAACAGGGTCCTTAAAATGCATCTTGGTTTCCCATAGTGTGTGTCACTTTTCTGACAGAAGCCACAGGGTGAATTTAAGTCTACACTATTGATGCTCACCAAAGCTGTCCCTGCACAGCATTGTGTAGTTGTCTGCCAGAGGTTTTTATGGACTGGGATTCAGAGACTGGCCTCAGGAGGAGGCTGTGCACATAATGGTGACAGAAAATGGCATCTAACACAATGAACATGCCCATGTCCATCTTGAATAGCATGAGTATAACATAATGCAGGTGTGACTAATTCTTAACTAGAGGTTCACAGTCCGATGCTGCATTGTGTCATGTCCCAGGCTAACTTCAGGCATCAGAAAAGACATGTTTCTTGGATAAAGTTGAGGGTAGAGAACAGATCTGTTACTGCTCACATGCTCTCACAGCAGGTAAACGTTGCAGAAAACTAAAATGACCTATGATACCCACAGGCGTGAGACCGGAGGATGCTACCCTTCAGGGCACAACGGGCAGGTCCGGCTGGTGCCTCTCCTTCGCCTCCACTGAAGTCATGTACTTTCTTCTGGAAATTTCTCCCTGAAGGCCCTAAAAGCCAAAAAAACTTTACATCCTAGTGATGCCTTTCTGCACACATAAATTTGCTCCTTCACCACAGGAGACCTTCTCAGTCTCGGAGGACGTGTCAGGCTTAGTCTTACCTTGCCTGCATATGTCTTGACTGCCCTGAAGCCAAGCTTAGGCCAAGCTATGTCCCAACAGCAGAGTTGGTGGCTGGTTCTAAAGCACAGATTGAACTTATTGGCACTGTAACATCTTGTGTCTCATCCCACAGCACTAAGACAGATTTTTTTTTTCAGAAAATATTTTCTGCTCTACCTTGTTCTGGTTGATTTAAATGTCCTTAGTGATGTACTCCACCCTTTGCTTGTGAAACTTTCTTACAGCCCAGCAGAGTTCACTGCCAGCCCAAGGTTTGCCATTATTCATTCCTTCCATCATTCCTGCTTTTATGATCCTAAGTAATTCCTCTCCCACTTACGTGTAGACTGTAACGTCTCATCGTTGAGGCCAACTAACTTCTACCACTTTTCTCATCTCCCTCTTGGCCCATTTTTATTATGTTTTGATTCTTGCTAATATTTGTAACTCTTTCCATTTAAGTAAAATTAAAAAATTGTATTAATCACTCTATGAAAAAAATCAAGTTAATGAATTCCAACTTCACACCAATTGTTGAAAAACCTGAGCTGATCCTCCCACTGCTACTGAGAAGCAGAAGACTGTGGTGAAGGTACCACTGCCACCATTCACGTACTATACTGCTTTTTCTCATGCCATAAGGCTGTTTCCACTTCTCTTCACCTACATTTACTTGTTGATATTGCATTCAGGCAGCATTAGGTCTCTTTAACCAAAACATGTCAGGTATGGGAGCTCCATCATGCTATTTGAACATTAACTTCCTCCATGGCCCAGATACTCCACTTGGGAAAAGTGGGCAGACGCCATCACTTGCTTTCTCTCAAGGCAGTTAGGGGGGAGGACTTGTATCATTTCATGATAAGATAAATACCAAAATAGCCTTGTTAGATCTGTGCAAAAGACTGGCAAAACTTTGTGCCATCCTCCATGAGTGAGCAGTAACCAGCTGTCACCCAGCATAAACCACTCAAGAGATGGATGCACTTCTCTCTGCTTGTCTTGACAAAATGCCTTTCACAGGGGTTTCTCCTGGTGTCAGGAACTACTTTATCAGACTGTCAGAGAGGCTCGAAAACTGTTCCTGTGTATGGATTTAAAGTATGCTAGCACCGACTTTGAAATAGTGATTGTTCCCACACAGCTCATGTCTCTCCACTTTCTCCAGGTTACAGCACGATTGCCTTTGGGACAGTGTCTTTAACCAGCCCAGCAGTGAGGGGGCTGCAGAGCAGCACACCAGGGCCACTTGCCCATGCGGGGCTGCCGGTCCCAGCCTGAGCGGCTTCCCGAGGCTGTGGGACCTCACTGCGTCCGGAAAAATGCCGCTCTGAAAACCTCACTCTCATCGGTGGAGTTAATGCAGATCAATTTATTGACAAGTCAGATATTGTCCTCCTGATCCCAGCTTTTGTTGTAAGTGCACATGATGAGGACTGATTTCTTGAGGAAAACAGGATGTGGCTGACTTCAGCTCCGGTTGGTCTCTGTCTTACTTTCTAGGTTTAGGGAAAAGAGCCATCTCTTCTCCGGTATTGTGCACAGATTAAGGATTTTTATTATATATTAATGAGTAAAAGAAGAGTGGCCTATTCATGTGACCAAAGTCACAGATTTTTTTGAGAACTAAAGGATCTTGAAAAATCAAAGAGCCTGTTATTTGTTTGGAGATTACTTTATAAAATCCAAAATGAATACTACAAATGCCAGCAATGTGATTTTCAGTATTCCAGTGTTGTCTTTTAAGGAGATCTTTTCTCATTCCGTGCATTACGGATGTTTAATTGAAAGGTTACTCACAGGGTCATCAACAAGGCTCACAATGCCTCTAGCCTTACAATACACTTCACTTCAAAGGGATTGGCTGCATTCCTGAGCCTTGTACCAATAAGCACTAATAACACTGAAAAATGAAAACTGAAACAGATGTCTCCAATAGCATTGATTCTTATTAGCTGTTCACAGCTATTCTTACACCTCTAGGCATAATGAAGCAAAGCCTGCGTGCTGGGTGTGCGGCTGCGGAGGCCGTGGTAATGCCGTTGGAATGCTCCCCTTCGCTGCTGCTCGCTGCATTCCTGACAGACTGTCTCCATTATAATCTTAAGAAAACTTCTTTAAAATGTCATTTAAAAATGCATCAAATATGTAAACTCTCACTTAATAAGGCCAGGATTTGACAGTAACATGTATTTCTTAAAATTAACTGTGAAAAAAAGCAATCGAATGTACATTGGAAAGACTGAACTGAACTGCACATTTATCTGTGCCCTGCTGCAGATCTGTTGTGACCACCCAGAAAGAGCTTTGGGCGGCTCTGTGGCGAGAAAGTGGAAGAATGGCAATCAATAGGTTAAAAAAAGTGTTGTGCATACCCCTATGCTGTAAATACCCCAAGCAGACAGGTAATAGGCATCAATTCTTGATGCAATCTATTCCGTGAACAAAAGTGAAACCGATTTGGTGTAACCCACAAGTACAATGAGTATATGTACCCTTGCACACAAAACCAAAGCCTAAATTACATACTTAGTTGGGTTTCCAGAGCTTCCTTGTCTGCCTGGTTTTTCTCACACATTTTTTCTCTTGGACATCATCTTTCTAATTAGAAAGCAGGGCATCCATGACACATGTGACAATCGAGAGGGAAGAGATTTTAATCTTATTTAACACATGGAAGCTGCTCCTGCTGAAGAAGGAGATAATATTTTCATTCTGACCATTGGCAGTGCAGGAACAATGTGCAGAGTGGAGCAGCAATCCCTGCAGCAACGGGACGGGCAGAGCTAATGCAGAGACCGAGAGGTTTGGCAGGAGCGAGGCAGAAGCGAGGCCAGGGTCCCAGTCCAGCTGGGAGTTTGCACCTTTCCATTGTTGTCAGGGTTCTGTATATTCACCACATGGGTCTGTAGCATACTGCACATTCAGGCCCAAGTGTCCCCTGTCTGTGCAGAAGAGCCAGTACAAGGGAAGACTGCGTTTTGCTGTGGATCTCTTAGGAACTAGATCCACTGTCAAAGTGACCAGTGAAAAGATATTGTTAATTCTATATGAACCCTCCTCCCTTTCCTGCACCTTTCTTCCCTGCAGACCTCCACGTATCTCTAGGGACCGTGGGCTCTGCCGGTGACAGTGGCTTTTCCTGTGCCTGCAATCTCTGACCGCTCAGCAGTGCGTTCTTCCCTCGGCTGAAGAATGCTATCGCACAACAAACCATGTAACCAGACCAATTGTAAAAGTCACTTCTGGAATATTAAGAATGGGTCTGTGATGCCTGCTCAGGTTTGCAGGGATTGTTCCGTTTGCTTGAGGGGAGGAGCTTACGGCATTTATTGCCCACTGCACCACAAAGAATACATAATTTGACTTTTCAGAGAATACCCCTGAAGGAAACATCATTCAAATGGCAGAAAAGGGAGGGGACCTTTTCCATGGCGGTTGTGCACCAATGACAGGCTCAGATACATCAAAACGATGAAGAACACTGCTGCAAGAGTTTTCCTGCTGCTCAATACTCACCGTTGTGAGGATAAAGTAAAAGGATGTCCATCCACAGCTACAAATACAGGGTTTGTTTTGGTAGGTGTCCATAGAAATGTGAGCTCATTGTTCTTGCAGGTTTTACCAGTGGCTTCCAGCTCCACAGATGTTGCAGACTGGCTGCATGAGAAGGGACATGGAGATGAGTTTGCAGTTGGTTTGTACAAGCAATCCTCATGTTAGCATAAGTTAGCATAAGCAGTAGTAGTTAGCAGGAGCAGGCCGCAGAAGAATTGCAAGTCATGCCAACCTTGACGAAAAGAGACAAACAACTTTGAGAAAGTGAGAGGGTGGAATGAGGAAGAACCCTGAGCTTAGAAACCGCAAGTAGGAGGAGTATGTAAATTGTAACTTTTAGAGCTTAGCCAATGATAAGTTGACTAGTAGGCATAATTAACTGTAAGTGTATAAAAACCTGAGCTATCCGAATAAAGCTGGAAGCTTGCTTTATCACTCATATTGAGTCGACTGCTTGCTTCCCCTCGCTCGTCGCACATAGACAGAAGCATTTCTGCCTCCCAAGCGGGTCCAAGTGAGAATTCACTGATCAAAGATGTAGAAAATCAGCGCCTGCCAGAGCAGGGTCAGAAAGGAACCCCAGCACGGCTACCAGCTCCCCTCTGCTTCAGAACAGCGTAGTGCAGTTGGTACGGACAATCCAACAGGCTCTGGAGCACAGTGAATGCCACCAGCTGATTCCCTCTGTTTCCTTTTACCTGCCAGTCCAAAATATTTTCTGTCAGTAAAGGCTACACAATGAGGTGGATCCAGATGCTTTATCCAGATGATGCATAAAATTCAGGAAATTCAGATACACGTCTGGTTACTAAAAAAGCAGTAATAAAAGCAGGATTTCTTATTAATAAATAAAGACTCATTTTTCCTTGGTTAATATAAAGGTTGCTGGTACAGGTAGCATCAAGATCCTTGATATCAGAGTCACCCATTCCCCACAGTACAGTCTGAAATCCATGAGCCCCGGTCCTGCTGTTGCTACGTCCAAAGAAATGCTGTGATAAAACTTAAATTAGCAGAGGAGAGTGCTGTGTCAGCTGAACTGAGCAAGGACTTTAGAGCTCTTGGCTGATTACCAAGAATGCCAATAGAAACATTATCTTACACTTTGATAAAATCGATCCAGAGGAAAATGCCAGCAGCCTGTGTGCCCACTGGTCAGCAGGACAAGAACCGTGCCCAGGTAGTCCCGCTGCTGGCCCCATCCCCCACTGCTGGGGTGCCATCACAAAGTTGCGCTGTTCCTGTGCTTCCCAATGCCCCCCTGTGACACAGGAGAGGCGGAGAGAGCTGGAGTATTCTCAGAATAAGTCTAACGCAAAAAAAGGAAGCAGGCAATGCAATTAATACCAAAGGGAAGACCAGACAAGCAAAGGAAAACAGTTAAAAACTCTTTCATAGAGTAGTCATTCATGTGAACAGCGTGGGCAAAGGTGCGAGATCTTCGGCTTCAAGAGAAATTCATACATTACCCTGCTTTTCCCTTTTCCTCTGTCAGCTAATGCCAGAGTTATTCTAAAGGCTCTCTGGTGATGAAAAGTTCAGTAAAGGGGGAAACTGATGATTGCATGGACCAAGGGAACTTTCAGAGAGCAGGTATTTATTGGGTCCATTTGGATCCATTTGTAAGTAGCAAGTGGAGTATCACTCAACTAATTGGGTGGAGCTCAAGGTAGACTGACAGATTCAGGACTTAAAGTAAGAAAAATCGCAATGACTAGTAAA
The DNA here is from genome assembly GCA_013400135.1 of Rhinoptilus africanus. Lineage (NCBI taxonomy): Eukaryota > Metazoa > Chordata > Aves > Charadriiformes > Glareolidae > Rhinoptilus > Rhinoptilus africanus. The sequence goes on from VXBO01008159.1 coordinate 168,828, forward strand.
ACATGTCTGTTGGTTCTTGGCTTCAGCCTTCCATACTTCTGTCTGTAAAATCCATTCCACAAGCTCTGCATTGGGTTATATCCCAAATGAGATTATTTTACACACAAGTATATTTAATTTGCAGTGAGGGGAACACCTTGGTTTGTTTTATGTCCACATGCCTGTTTAATTGGGCTTCTGATTATTTAATGTCACTGCTGCAGAGGTAGCTTTTATGAGGCACAAAAGAAAATTTAATGAAAATTATTCACAAGCCCAACTTCTGACTAGTAAAACCAAGAGTTCAATGCAAGAGGCAAAGTCCCCATATGGTACTTCTCTTTGAAAAGAACAGCCTGCATGAAGGATTTATTGTGACATTACAATGCTTGATGTCAAATAATCTAGCCAGAGGAACAATATTGCCCTAAAGAGAGCCATCAGGCCCTGTGTGACATGGGTGTTTGAAAGGATTAACTACATTTAAATCAATATGGGCAATGAAAACAGAAATAACCAATCTCTTAGCTGCTCAATTATTTAAGAGTGTCTTTAGTCCCCACAGAATGGAATTAAACACTTGTTTAAGGGGAATGACAATTAAATCTATTTCTTTAATGTCAAGATGAGGACATGGGATCCTTGACTGCTGTATGGCGTGAGGGAGTGACATTTCACAGAGAGGAACAGGGGAAGGAGCCGTTGTGGTCCCTGGCTGGCAAAGGGCTCTCCAGTGGGGCCCCAGCAGTGTCAGCCCAGGCCAGGACGGCTGCCCCAGCGTGACAGGGCCCCGGGGCCGCTGGCTGCAGCCTGGGCCACTGCTGCAGCAGCGCCAGGGACAGGGACAGCACCTGGGAATGGGGACGGCAGCCGGTCCCGCAGCAGCCCCAGGAATGGGACCGGCGGCTGCCGCTGCCCCGACACCGAATCCACTGTGTTCACATGGTGAGGTCGCTGCAGAGGCTGCCTCCCATGCAGCTCTTCAGCTGTCCCTGCTCCTTCCTAGGGCTGTGATTCAAGAGTATAAAATGCAGTCTTTAAAATTCACAGAATACTAATAACTGTTATTTCGGGTGATAATGTAAATGTAAGATCATTTAATTGAAGTGGGCTGACAATTTCCCACTTATTTGAGTTTTGAAAAGTTTGTCTGACCTATGCTAATATTTTTTTCAAGACTTTTTCTAAGATGTTTTACAGAGCAACCACTCTGACCTTTTGTGTTGATACTATTTCTCCTGAGGTGTTTGTTCATCTCAAATGCAATGAAGAAATTCCTGCTCTGGAAAAGTTTAATAAGAAGTTCTATTTTCAGATGATAAAAAGGACGTAACAGAAGTAGGATGTATGCAAAGCATTGAATGTTCATCCATCATATTGCAAATACCCTAGGCGACAGGAAAATATCAGATGCCTGCATGCTTTCAGTTAGAGATCCTGGCCAGAAAAGCTGAAAGATGGTCTTAAATTAGAGACAGTCCGCACTAAGAATTCATGAAAAATAAGAAGTTCTAGTGGCAGTTGTCCATCATGAATTTCAGTTTTTCAAAGACTTCTGTGAGTTGCAAGACAGCTAAAAAGTCTGATTCTTGATTTTTAGGCTACTTCACAACATGGCAGCTGGATGCAGAAGCCCGTCTTTTCTGGTTTGTAACTAACACGCGAATCATTCTCAGTGTGTCATACAGACTTCTTGCTGCTCTTGAGCTCTGAGTCACTACAGACAAGATCCTCTTCCTAGATCTTCCATCCCTTTTTTGCATTTTACATCTGTCCATTAAAATATCACTGTGGTTTAATATATTCGTTTCTTTCAGCTAGTAAAACAATGCAGTCCAGAAAAGACGTATTTTTCTAAGTATTTTTTTTCCAGTTTTTGAAAATGTATTTCAGAAAATCATTACTCATGATTTTGTCTTGACACTTATAAGCATAATAGCTTGGAGGTATTGTTGATTAATGATTTCTAGTTCCTCTGATGTTCTTGTACTAACTTGTCCACATTTCAGAGTCATAGAGTAAGGTGCAAAAAAAAAAAAAAAAAAGACAATTGTCACTTTGTAACCAGAAACTGTAGATTTTATGGCTTATATGTGCCCTGACAGCTTTGCATGCAATTCTCAACTTCAACACTCTTACTATTGATCAAATGACTGTGATGCTGCTATGTTGAGCCTCACCCTCTGCACATGTCTGGTTTTGTGGTCACCCTGCTGGTTATTTTCATGCCATTATTTTGCTGATCATCACCAAATGATTTATTTTCTCATCTCCTGCATCAGTATTACACAGCTGTTCATTTTTCTTTAGAGCATTTAAATTGCTTTCTTTGCCCTTCTTGCCCTATTACTCCTTAAACATTTCACAAGTTTCACCGTTGCTTTGGCACACATCTTTCAGCCACACATGAATCCATCTAAACTGCAGCTTTACTGATGTTGCCATCATTATTATCTACCCCGAAGAGCTGACAATAAAGGTATAAGGTGATTCACAATAGGTAAAGATCACAAAGATCTGCAGAACATAAGGTAACGATGAGAGGATGCTCGTCCACATGGTCAGACGCAGTCGCAGCACATCTGCAGCCTAACCACTGCTGATGCTTTTATAGCTACAGACGCGTATTTGACATAGGAGTCTGTACCGGCAGCTGCATGTGTGCCGGGGGAGCGAGCGCAGGGGACACTCCTCAGCCCGGGGAAGTGCTGCCTTGGTGCTTCAGGAGGTGACGGGGAAGCGCCTGGTGCTCGCAGCGGCCTCAGGCCCCTTCTGCAGCAGCACGTGTAGCCACTGGTGAGAGCTTGCCCGTCCCTTTTCAGTCCTTCAGAATGAAATTGTTAAAGAAACCCCATTGTTTCATGGGCTGTTCTTTACCATATAATTTTAAGGCACTGATTTTCATGCTAGTTAAAATTTGCATTAAACTGTATATATGTTTATACAGGTTAGGGACAGAAAAGGCAGATTGATTTGTTTGAAGATTTCAGAACTAAGTAGAGTTCCATAGGAGAGGAAGTTTATTTCCAGCAAGGAATTAATTCTATGAATCCAAATCTGGAGCATTCATTCCTCATCAGATGACTTCTTGAATAATTGTGACACTGCTGGCACGCTACCAGCCTATGAAGCTGGGAATCAACTATTTCGAGCAATAATCTTAATGCAATAAGCAGGATTAAGCAATCTGGATAGGCCATCACTCAGCTGTCCACAGTCATGGGGAATTCGAGGGCTGGGTAACAAAAGCCCAAGCCCTGTGGACAGTCATCCTCTCTGTAGCACTCCATGCTATCTGCTGCACTGACATTCACTATTAGCAGAACACTTGGGAACTGAAAACTCAAAAGGAATCTCCCATTCCTTCCCCTGACTTTTATGCTGGCTTCAGGTGCTGATGGACTTGAAGGCTGGATTTCAGACACATTGACACTGTGCCACGGGAAAAGTGAGCTCTGTTTTTCTCATCATATTTTGCTTTACATTCTCTTTTACTGTACAAGAATTACTGTTTCTGCACATTGCATGTAAACACTGTTCCAAACTGGTGGCTGCAACCTAGGAAATACTTGTTCCAAGCTGGTGCCAGCCTCCTCCCCTTCCCCCTTTTAAACCTGAAAGCATTTTCTGATTCTCCTGGTAGGAAGACACAAGTCTCAGCAGGAGAGCTTCAGTTAAGCCAAGGAGGAATCATGCTGTTTGCTTTCACGCCTGACTTCTGTCGGCTCTGCCCCAGCTGTTTTGACCCAGTCACCTGTGGCTGCTCTTTGGCAGGGCTAGTTGGTGCCTGCCCTCGCCACTCTGAGCGGGAGAAGGCGTCTCACTCGGAGTGCGCTGTCACTCTTGGCAGCAGTCTGCTCTGACATGGTTCTTGTCATTCAAACAGTGTAGAGCACAGATCCCTTTAATCCATCTAACAAGAAGTTCTCTTGTCTTCTCTCAGCACCAAAACTAATTACACAGCAAACCACAAGTGTGTGGTTTTGTGCAAGGATATGCGGAAAGAAAATACAATGTTTGCATGAGTTTACAGAATATCATCAGACATAAAGTCTGTCACATTTTGCTTCCTTTCAGCCCATTTCCCACACCTGAGAAAAGCCAGGGCACAGTTTCACTCACACTCAAGAGTTAGATCCTTAGCTAGCCTCATCCCTCCTGATGCCAAACCCTTTGCTCTTTGCGGCAAGCTGATGGTCTAAAGCCTTCTGAGACAGGGTTTCTTCCACAGGCTTTGTTGCACCTGCAGCAAGTTATGTCCTTTGTCTCTGCATCCACCTCATTCACAAAATGGTTCAAATCATGGACCACCCTTCAGGGGAACCACTGCTGGTCACCTACAATCACAGCTGCAGACACTTCCCACTGTGACCACTATGCCTGTGCCAACCCCAAGCGGTGGTCTTCAGTTCTCCATGCCAGGTTTCGGCTCTTATTTTAACTCTTATTTTTAAAGTTTTAGTAGAAGAGAGGTTCAGTCTTTTCCAGATGGGAAAATAGGGATGTTTTCCCCATGTTAATTATTTTTACTGTTCTCTAGTGTCACAACACACCTGGAGCATTACACATTAATCTACCTCTTTGCCCAATTGCTAACTGTTGGACAAGAAAAGAAAATTATGCAAGACAAGAATTCATCCAATGTTAGTGCTTGTTTCTTGTCTTGGTAATTGAAGATCTCTGTTAAATAAATGGAAATAGAGTCATGTCTGCTTAAGTAGAAAGACAAGGAATGAGCAAGAAGTAATATAAGAGGTCTAATGTCCCTAATAGGAAGACCATTAACACTCACAGCATGGGGTGCACCAAGGGAATCTCAGAGTAACTCATTAGAGTTCCCAGCCCAGGGAACCAGGGGTCACAGCAGCAGGGAGGGAAGGGGCTGTTAGAACAGTAGAGCTATTCTCTTATGCAGGAATCTGACTTGGATGGTATGTTTTGGAAGGAGCATGCTGGATAGGCTTGAAATTTCTGTCTATCAGTTACAGAAACAGAAAGCAAAGGATGTCAAAGAACAAGCTGTAAAATCTGAGACATAGATCTAAGCTCTGTTTCAAAAAGTAGTAGGACCTTTCTGTCCTATATTCCTCATTTGTTAGGAAGTCAATCAACTAATCACAATGGTATTAATAATTGCGAACTGTTCTCCTCTAAAGGAACTTCTGGACAGGACAGCTGTCAGCCATGGGAATAATATAGTCATTTTTGTGGCTGGTTCAGACTAGGTTTTTAAATGCGCAGTCAGCAATGCTCATGAGGTATGAATTGTACTTTCAAACTGGTTTAACTGCCTACCACTTGTGTACAGGGAAGTGATGTTAAACAGGGAATGGAAAGCTATAACTTTGAGGAAAGCGAAGATTGAACATTTCTCTGCACTCCTGAATGCCTGCAGCAGGTGCTGTGCAATGTGATTGCTGCTCAGGCGGATGAGCAGAGCCAGGTCCTGTACAGCATGTTAAGGCACAGCATCTTTAACGGACATTTTGAAATATCTAAAATGAAATACTTCAGACCTTTCTGCTTCAGCGGAGAGTGCCTTTCCCCAGCCAGCAGATAGCCCTGTGCTGGTGCTGGCCATGCCCCGGCCACCAGCGCCAGCGGGGCAGGGAGTCCGGTGGCCGCGGGGCTCTCAGGGGCTGCACATTCCTGCTGCAAACCCTCAATTCACCTGTTTCTAAGCTGTGCCCCAGCCCCTCCCCCTCGCCGGCGCGCCCTTTAATCTTATTGATTAGGGAAAATGGTGGGGATAGGTTTAATCATCAGAGAGGTGGGGTGCTGGTAGCCCCAGGCTGCCCCAGCTGTGCCATGGAGCCTGCGCTGCGGGGAGACGGTGGCTGATGAGATTTTCGGCTTGAATCTCCGCAGGCTTCGTGCTGGCCTGGGGAAGCCCGTCCTCGATCTGAGAGATCGCGCAGCACAGGCCTGCTAGGCAGCACGGCTGCTTACAAAATGCTTGTTATTTGATTAATTTGTTGGAATATAACACAGGCAGGAATACTTCAGAAATCTCCCCAGATATCCCCCTCTGTGTATCTTCTACATTAATGTGAGCAAAATCGATGGAGTCTGAAGATGCTCTTCAGAAATAAAAGATAGAGTAGTGACTTAGTGCTTCTCGGTCTGTTTGAGAGTGGAGGTGGTTCTGAACGTAGCACAGCAGCAAAGTGTGTTTGTGCATGTACCGAGAGAGGGGGGCTTTCCGGCCCATTTTACCTCAAAGCGGTGGGAAGCACATACCGGACCTTGCAACCAGCTCCTGAATGCACACTGGGAGAGGGACAGGTCCAAACTAATGCTTATTAGCAGAAGCCAGTAATTATGCTTATTCCTATATAAAATACAGGGGTTAACTTGAAATTTAATCCTTTTTCAAAATGCACTTTAACTGCAATAAAGCAACATTTCTGAAGTAATGTTTCTTATGTCTGTCACTATGGCAACCTGCGAGGTGCTAGTGTGGCAGGAAACCTGCATTATGAGGCTGCATCCCAAGTGGTTGTATCAGAAGGCAAAGGCGGTATCATATATGCCAAAGAAACAAACACTATCTAAAAGCTTCTTTTATTGTTTTAGGGCAGTTCACAAAGGTGTTGAGCAGGACTTTTCAGTAAACTCAGAAAACAAACTGAAGATTGTCAAACAGCTAACTCTAAAATTACCTTTCAGAAAGCCTTTCAGACTGTATTGCTTCCTCTGGCCCTTCGTTACTGTGACACCAAGGTGACGGCCAGCATCTGTGCTTTGGTAACCAATTCGAAGAATTGCTTCTTGTATATTTGTTCATATTAATATTGAAACACTTCATATTAAATAGCAAATAAAGCAAAAAACATTCTCAAGAGAGAATTTCTCAGATAAAAGGCTTTAGTGATTATCAAAGGCACAGAAATGAGAAATCACATTCTGCCTTTCTATTATATTTTTAAGGAAATACAGGGAACAATTGCATAGTCTTAAGACAGATGTTGGTAAACATTTGTGTAACAGCCCTGACTTGTGAAAGTACCCATTTTGTTTTGGCACTTCTGACCAAAAAATATTTTTCTTAGAACATCTACATTGGAAAATTTATTTCAAGTTGCAAGAGGGAAAGGAAAAATAATTTCAAAAGAAGTCCTTTTTCTTGTGTGATCTTTGAGTATATTTACAAATTATTAAGTATTTTGCTTTTGTGCTACAGAAATTAAGATCCTTTAAGAAACAAGTTCAGGCATTTTGCTGGAAACAAATGTCCTGACCTGCAAATTAATGCCAGTTCTGTAGTCAGAGTTCTCAGAAGGATAAACATTTCTTGCATACTTATTGAGAAGGATCTGCCACTCATCCAGGGCCTGCTCTGGAGCCCACTGAAGCAGATAATAGTCTTTCCATTAACCCCCCCAAGGTGAAGATCTGACTCATACACAGGCACAGTAAAGACTGGTCCTGCAACTGTGAACATCGCTGCTGAAACTTTGATCACCTTCCAGCAGAACAAGGAGCAGAGCTGCACCACCGAGCCCCCAAAAAGGTCCGCGTGGGAGGAGGACAGCACTCTGAGTCCCTGACCCTCTGCCCCTGACCACGCCAAGGCTCCCACTCAGAGCCATTAATGAACAGGGCAGGCAAGATCCAGCATCACCATTTCTACAATGCTGACTGCAGCCAGCAATGTTTTCTGGAGGAAGGTGAATTGGCAAATCCATTTGATCAGTTTTGAAAGCAGCCTAAGCTACCTGAGTCTGAATACTCTTACCGGTTCAGATTAGAACAAGATGCCAAATTAAAACCACATTTTATGAAGTTTGTGTTTTCGATTAGAAATGAAAGTATCTCCATATCAATAAGACAAGTCTGTAACTATTAGATTCTCAGTTATCTTTTGCATACCAGAGCCCGTCTGAACGTTACCAGCTCCTCTGAGCAACCCTAATGTGGCACCAGCAGGAGGGACATTTCAGGGACTTGCTTTGCTTCCCCAAGGAGCCGGGCTGCGGCTCACAAGCACAAGGCAGTGACAATAAGGCAGGTTACTCAAGAACTGCCAGTGAAGAGTGCAGCTCTCCTATAAATATCCCGTAAGAAGTAGGACATCCAGAAATTTCTAGGAGCTTACTCACCGGTACCATCTTTTCAGCGTGAACAGAGCTGTACTGCGGGTGTACAGGTGCACGGTCAGGGTGAGGACAAGGCAAACCACTTGGCAGAGGAACACCTGCCTGTCCCTTTTTGCTTGCAGGTAATTGATGGCAATGCAGAAGGAAATTCCCCTGGAAAAAGACACTTCTATCAATAAATTTAAATTTAAAAACCCATCAATAAATAAATTTAAAAACCTTCCTGGTGACAAATGATAGGACAAGAGGAAACGGGTTCAAGTTATGTCAGGGCAGGTTTAGATTGGATATCAGGAAACACTTTTTCACTGCAAGGGTTATTAAACATTGGAATAGGCTGCCCAGGGAGGTGGTGGATTCACCATCCCTGGAGGTGTTTAAGGGTAGATGTGGTACTTAGGGACATGGTTTAGAAGTGTTTTTTTGTCAGGGTAGGTTAATGGTTGGACTTGGTGATCTTAAAGGTCCCTTCCAACCTCAGCGATTCTATGATTCTATAAAGAGATACACAGAAAAGAAGAAAGGCAGAATAGCTGTTAGGGGACACCTTGCTCCTCCTGACACAGGGATGACACAGACTCTAATTCTGTATTCTACTTGTTGTGCCTCAGTTTCTGAACTGATACTACTGATAAGCCATGGTAGGGCTTTATTTCTTTTCTGTATCAATACTGTAAACCTGTAACACAAAATGTGCCTGCTATACATATCTTATTGCTCTGGCCTCAAAATCCTCTTTCCTGAAAACACTGTAAAATAGAATTGTAGTTTAACTATGCATGGTAGTCTTCAGTGCTGTCAGAGACATGAGCACAGCATGTGATGATGATGGTGATAACGTTAGATAGACTTCTTAGGTGATACGTTTATAAAGATTTGGACCAGTCCTGTGAGACCACTAATCTTACTAAGGAGCCTCACAAGGTGGAGCTTAACATCACAGACACACACCTTCATCAGAGACCACAGGCATACTGGAGGGCTCCTTTCCCGTGCTTAATGGAGGTTACTTTTCTTTCTGTGGCCCTTAGACACCTGCACAGGTAACAGGGCTGATCTCCCAACCCCAGCCACTGCAGGAAGCTGGAAATTGCACTAGAGCAACGCAACGCTTGATTTTCCACTCTGCAAAAGGCTGGTATAGAGGTGGCACCTCCAACACGAGAGGCTCAATCCAAGATTGAATCCTTGTTTAACTTTATTTTTCTAACCATCTCAGAAAAGTCTCAATTTATTTTTAATGACAATTTTGGTCAACTTAATTTCCTGGGAAGAGAAGGACTCTGTGTCTGCACAAGTGGCAATTTTTTGACAGCCTCTTAGAGAACTTTAATATTTTGGGTTTCATATGCTCACTTCTAGCTTCCTCCTCATATTCATACATTCAGAATTCTTTTTTAAAGCACAAAATTATAAAAAACACTTAACAGATATGTACCTATGTGTAAGTAATGACTCAGTAAATTTACCATAACTTATAAAGGGAGCAAAATAAGTCCATGTCTCCCATAAAATATGGAAGGAAAAGACATTGTGATTTTCTCATTCAAGCACCCTTCAGAAGTCAGAAAAGAAACATTAAAAGTAGAAAATGAATAATATTTAAGATTAATACCTACATATTATTTTAAGGTTGGATTTGTTAGTTTATAGCTACAAGGAACTAAGCAGCTCTGTGAACACAGGGGTTTCAGCTAGGCCATTTTCTCTCAGCAACCACTGACCCAAATGCACTAGGTACCCATACGCCTAATGGAGGAGGAGAAAAGAGTTGGTCAATTACACTGGAAAGTTTTTAAAAATCACAGAAGGAAACAATAACATGGTTTCTAAAAAGTAGAATAAAGTTATGATTTGCTTGTGGGTAGTCCACAAACAGGAAAGAAAGAATGAATTTCATACCCAAAATAGACTAAAATAAAGTTCATTCACACAGCCACGACCCAGCCTTGACAGTTTCAGCTGTTGCTTTCTCTGTGAAGTGGTATTTCATTAACAAAAATCAATGAGAAGATATTAGGTGCTTTCTTATTATCTCTGTGACTAGAGCAATACCATCTGCTCAGATCAGAGACCAGAGGGTAAGAGAGAAGGACCTCGAAAGTAGGCTAGGAAATTTCAGTGCACAGAGGTGAGGCAGGGATGCAAATAAACTAAAATTCATTCTTATACTGAAATTGTGCCTAATAATAATAGTGAACAAATACTGTCCTTTAGCCAATACTACGGAAGGGAGAAACAAGCTTACTATAGAATTATTTGGACTATTAATGGATTACTTTGTCTCCAAGATGCTCAGTAGAAGCAAACAGATTATTAATGTTCCGGTTATAACAGCTTCACTTCCTGTAAAAGCAGATCATTCTAACCTGACTTTGCTGATCACTCTTTAAGCCCAGTTGTGGAATAAAACAGGTTGTCAGGAGGGTGAATTTGTGCTGTAAATTGCTTCAGAGAAAGCACTGCGGAATAATTGAAGCAGGAGGATATTAGCATCTGCAGACGCAGAGCTTGGGGCTTGGCCAGAATTCTTGCAGAACTGATGGACATTAACTTGCACAGTTAAGGTACAAGATCAGTTCCCAAAGCATATCTGTGCTCTGGATTTATAGAGGATGCATTTTCATTAAAGATGGCTGAGTATTAAGATGAAGACAAAGACAGTGATGGTGAACAAAAAGAACTGTGTATTTATCAAAAGGTTTGGCATAAATATGGTGCTGGTAGAGGGTTTCAGCTGTTTTATGTCTCAGCAACAGTTTAAACAATAACATTCATATCACAGAATGGTGTAGATAATATCTGCAATAAAACTGGGTCTTTTATGTTCAGAAGCAGACAAAGCCAGGGAAGCACATTGATAAATGAAGCTGAACCTTTGTATTTCGTTGTGGTGGAGCTCCCTCTAGCTTATGTCATTAACCCTGTATCTGTAAATCATATTTACTTAAACTCATCCCTCCATTTTTAGGGTAGAAAAGGCTTCTAATTCTGTATTATTGGAAGCAGTTATGACATTTATAATTCATCTGGAAAAAAACCCCAAACACCCCTAGAACCTGGTTGCTAGTTGAATGACATTAACAGCTCTGATAATAGTAAATTTCATATTTTCACAGAGAACAGTATGGGGAAAAATTTTCTGGCATCTGGGAATGTGACTGTCTTAAGCAGCATTTCCTGCCTCTTCCAGCTTTATTCTCTTTTATTTTCTTATTCATTTATAAAATGTATATATGTTTACTCACTTGGTTGAGAAAATTAGCCATTACAAAATGGCAATGAGCAAGTTAAATAGATTCTGCAAGGTAAATTTATTTGCTAAATTAATAATACTGCATTAAATACATTGATCTGAGTAATCCCACTTCCTAAAAAAATTGTCTAATCACATTAGTTGATTGGCAAGAACAAATCATAAAAACTGATTAAGAAGTATCTTAGTCTGATTAAAGGTAGGAAAGTAATCACCATGAATTCTCTTGTTCAGAATAAGGATATTCATTTGGTTTAGTGGCAGAATTCATACAGGTTCACCTCTTTAGGATTCCTCTGCTTTTCAAAGCTGAATTAATGGGTGTAAATACAAACTGTACCTTTAAAAAAAAGTGGAATGAATGGTGCATTATGGAAACACTGTTTTGCTGAAATGCTAATTTGGGGAGATTAAGAAGACATTTCTGAAGAACAATATCCAAAATCTGATGTGAAGCTTAAATAACTACTGAAATGATAAGCAGGCAGAGCTACAGGAGAAGAGTTAATTAAAAATCTCCAAGGCAACTTATATTCCTTTGTCACAAAATAAATGCTATTCTACTGATACTGTACCTGTAAACTGAAAAATCACCAGCTGCTGTAGCTAACCAGAGAATAGAAAAGGATTTACTTATTAGCAATGTCCTAAACATTCTGCCTTTTAAATCCATTTGGCCACATTTCTTCATAAGTATTGCACCCTGGGTTTTCTATTTAACTTCCCAACTACTTACCATAAGCTCCTTTGTACTCTAAAAAATTAAGTTCACCCATGTTAAAATTTACAACAAAGAATTAGCTCATTACAGACTCTGAAGAACTTGATTCAATAGGAATTAATATTAAATTCGGATTGAAGACTGAGAGACAAAATAGACACTTTATATACCTTGTTTGCAAAACTAAAGCATAATGAAAAACGTAGATGTAAAAATCTTTAGGGCTGAAATCATGTCTATATTATTGCTTCCTCCTCACAATAAACTAATACATGAGATTCTTTTTATTTTTAGAAATTAAATATGATATTTAGATGTTTTAGAATGCAGAGATTTTAGAAGCTGAATGCTCTGAAAATTGTCACATCAGAATGACAGTTTATCTGCTAAACTACCATACTGACAAAGAGATAAAATTTTAAAAATACATTATCTACTAAATTTTGCTCTTTATTAACTAATGGAAAGTAGTCCACCAGAGAATCTGCTTTAATTCAAATTACAATTGAATGTATCTTAAAGAGATGAGTGAAAAGAGAAAAAAAAATTATTTTAAAGGGAAGAACAGCATATTTAGTTCCATTATTTTTCTTTTTAACTATTACTGCTGTGCTTTTGGTTTGGATAATATTTTAGAAAATGCAAGTTTAATCAAGTTCATCTTCTCAGAGCTTAAAATCTTCTCTGAGTAATGCAGTGTAATATAAGATGAGTCATATAGGTAGAAGCGCACAATCACAGCTGATTAGTGATGAAAAGTTAAAAGAAAGAGTTATTTAAAAACCATTTTTTCTGTACCATGCAGTTTGCATGCTCCTGTTTGGAGTATCAGCATGACAAGAAACTGACAAAATCCCTTGATTTACTGCCCTAATTTTATATTACAAATTCTTGCTCTTGAATGACTAGGTGTCAAAATTGCACATCCAGTTTCATAGGCTTTTGGAATTAGTTTTCCCAGATGCGTTCCTATCACATGCTGAAATCAGCCTCTATCATCTAAGTTTGGAGGGGGTTAAGAGGGCAAGAGTCTGACGCTTGCTATCCCTAATAATTTCGGGATTTTTCTAGTTTAGGAGCATTTAGTCTACATTTGATCTAACAAGATTCTTTCACCTTTTTGTTTTAAATTTCATCGTACAAGTTAAACTTAAAACTGAGTGCAATTTAGCTCTGAAGATTAGTAAATACATATTCTTTTGAAATGTGTTAGACTTGAAAGTAAAATCCTGAGTGCAAATAGATTTGATAGTCATCAACAGGAAGAATCAGACGCTCTTTTTATTCAACATGCTAATAATAGGACTTATGTTCCTTAAATCACACTCAATACAATTAGTATGGATCAGATTAGTCGCAAATTTTGAACTGCTAGCCTTTTCTAATTATCTGTATTATAACAGAAATTGCTCTTATGATTTAAAGAATAAAAATTAGTTACTTGCAGCCTTAGATTTTTTCATAAAATATAAATGTCCTCATACACAGAAGTACTTTAAAAAGTCAAAAGCAGAATATAGAAGTCCACCAAAGATAAGTGAAATTACACTTATCTTAGCAGTGCTATACAGTACAATACTTTGCTTCCATGAAAAGACCCTATTTTTGAATGAGCACTGCAATAGGAACGCCTTACAGTTGATCTGATTAGGAAAAAAAAAAAAGTATTTACTTAGCAGCCTATGTAGAGAGACAAAACTTTTTTACACACATGCTCACAATCCGCTTCAGTTTACTGTGAGCTAACAGCAATCAACACATCAGAAAATCTGAAAAAAACCACATGAAACCCACAGACGAAATGCTGCAGATTAAAATCAAGTGAATTGGATTGGAATAATTTGGCACCATTCAAGTGTGTTTATTTTTTAAGGTTTTTTCACTGAACATTTTCAGACTACATACAACAAATGGTGGGCAAGTGACTTCATGTACAAAACATAAGACATAATTGTGAAAGTCTTCCCAAATTTATATTTTTAAAGACAATGGTTCTTACACAAACTAATATTATCATTTTATTCTGTATGCTCATCAGAAAGATTTTTATTTTCAGAATTCTGCTAACACTACACCTGCAACTTTCTGCTTCTTGCTGTGTATTTCATCACTAAAACAATGGTGTTCCTGTGACTGAAGAACCTACAGAGAAATGCTCATTTTCTCGTGCTGTATTTTACTTACTTGTTACAATAATTTTGCAACTTCCACAGTGAAATTCTAAGCTACCCACAACACTGAGATATTTGCCCAGGAGATGACACAAATCAGGGCAAGAGGCAGCCTCTGAGGAAAGAGAACACACACACACATACATCCCATCAATTATATTATTCACGCATCAACTCAAAGACATAGTGAACCTGTGTAGAAACAAGAACATGAAAACCTAAGGAGGAAAAAAAGAGAGAAAAATAAAAAGGGTACACGACAACTGTCAGAAAAGGGAGTCCCATAGTCCCTGGATGAGGAGGGGCTCTAGGATGGTCAATCAGAAGTTCCCTTATATCATCCGTGGCAGGTAAGGGTGCTTTGTAACTGAAGAAGGCAACTCACACTTTTTTCCTTAGCTCCACAAATAATTTGCCTTACCATTGAGTTTTAAGGTGTTTGCCATAGGTGGATAAAAATTACTGTATCAAGCAGATGAGCAGTTGCTCCCTTCGCACTGGCCATCATGGCCAGGATGGAGAAGGTCCCAGCTCCTCACGGAGCCAGGTGCGTGGTCCCAGGGAGGAGGTCTGCACCTCCTCTGGTCTGCGTGGCCTCCTTATCTATACACCTTCCCCATCGTTCTTTGACTCCTGAAACAGCCCCAGGATCTTCTAGTGGCACTGAGTTCATGGGTTAATAATACAGCTTTTGAAAACAGGCCACTTTTACTCAAATTTCTTACCTTTAATTTCACTGAATCTGAACTTATGTGAAAGGTAAAGATATTTTCTCTGCCACAGGCTAAACAGCCCCATGATCCCTGCCCCTTCTCCTGCCTCTGGTCAGTTCTGCTCCCGCCCTGGCTCCTGGCATCCCTGTTCTCTCTGTGGACGCTTGGGATGGGGCTTCTCCAAAGCAACGCACGGGCTGCTCCTGGCACCTGCACAGAGCTTGCACCTGCACAGAGCTTGCACCTACACCTCACTCATCAGTCTAGGAAAAGAAAAGGTGAGAAGAATCATGCTAAATACTTAACTCTCTGCACTTCTGCATGAGCTTACCCACAGGTCAGAAACGACAACCTGCTGCAGACCCCACCAGTACCTGCAGCAGGTCAAGCTCTCCCGGCTCCCCAGCGGCACTGGGGCAAGTCCAGCGTTCCCTCCGTCCCTACCCACCAACCTGAGAGCGCTTCCCTTGGCACAGTGGGAATTACCTCCTTAAATATAAACATTTAATGCCTGACATATCTGCAGTCTTATGTGGTGAATGTTTTCATGCTGGTTCATGGTACGATTTTTATTCTCAAGTTACCTTGCTAGTTGTAAATGGCATTCTCCAGACGAGGGGCTTCTCCAGAAGGAGGGATAGAAACAGCAAACAACCCTGTGGTGGATACAGCCCTTGACTCTGCCCGCGGGGCGAAAGGCTGGGTATGGTGTTGTGCTCCTCGTGGGTGAGGGAACTGTTTGCTCTGCAGCCTAAATAGAAATATTGGCAGAAATTACTGACCGTTGCCTGAAATGTGACTCATCTTTCTGTGAAAATGCATTTTTATGCCACATGCAGGTGTCATACATTCAGCCAAACCAGCAGGACTGTCACAGGTTACAAAATTCACATCACTCATGGGTAACACTTCTAGGACCTCGGGGGAATCTTTGTTCTTGGCTGGGCTCCTGCCCCACTTCTTCCCAGCTGCCTTGCTGAGCTGCCCTGTGTATCCATTATCCCAGCTGGCCAAGCACAGTTAAATCCTACTTGATCACGTATTCAGGTGCCCACCCCTTGGTAGCTAAAAATGTGTTCGGTCAATTTGTCCCACTACGGTTTGTCACTCGGTTTATCCATGAAACTCATTGGTGACCAGCCCTTGGTGCGAGCGGTCGGACACCTGGGTGCAGCCAGTTCAGAGACAGCAGAGAGGAGCTGCCAGCGTGAGCAGTCACAAAAGGCTCCTTATTTTCACGTGCACTTACATCCCAACCTTAACAGGTTGAAGCAGTAATAGGCAGGAACATCCGAGCAACATGCTTTTCTGCAAACATTTCCCATAAGGGAAGCAGACCAATTTTTCTTGTGTCCTCTAAAATGGGATCTGTTGCCACGCAAAGCTATACTAGAGTTCATGAGAAAGAGTCTTGGTTTAAAATAGGATTATTCACAGGCCAGTGCAACTTTAGAAAAAAACCTGGTTTACTACACAATTATTACAGGACATAAGAAAAAGAGATGCAAGATACACTGACCTTAAGTCCTACCTGGGCTGAAAATCCCAGCAGATGAAGGTCAGCTCCTGAAGCCAGCCAGCGTAAAATAACTTGCTTCAACCATTCTTGATTAACTCCCTTTGAGGGCACAAAAGTATTGTTTTCCTAATCAGCTAAGAGGCATTTTAAAAGGGACTAAGCTAATGGAGGAAAAAGACTGTCTTGTTAAAAAAACCAAATTGTGTCCATAGAAGGAGCTAATCTTATGTGGGGAATTTGAAGTGCACTACTTTATATGCATTAATTTTCCAGTGTAGTTCACCAAAGGGAAGAGGTAAAAATTGCCCTCAAACTTCATGTGACAGCTCTTCTTTCCCAGGATATCACCAGGCTGCAGCAGGCGATGTCCCTCGCTGCTCTCGCCGGTGCCATCCCATGTGAAGGCAGGGGACACCCGGGACAACCCCGGGGACCTGCCAGGGGACGCGGAGCAGCTATGTCACAGTTGCACCCCAGCACTGCCTGAAAAAGTGCAACCCCAAAAGCAGAGCTTTACCTGTGACCTTTGAGGATTGTGACAAGCTTAGCAACTATAAACCAATTCCCAGCGGTGTGACCTCAGTCATGCTCTGGATGGGCCAAAAGGCAGCAGCGGGTGAGCAGAAGCATCTCTCCTTTCTTTCCATAAATTCATGTGCAATCCTCCATCCCTGGCTTAGGCACAGATGTGATAATTGCTTAGCTGAAAGATTACTGCTGGGAACAAGGTAAGGACTGTCATTTCCCTAATGCCACTTATTTTTTAAAAGTTTATTAGCATCTGTAGTATCACCTCTTTGGGTTATTTTTCTTTTGTTATTAAGTTCCACGTAAGCTAACAACTGAAATGTAAATTAATTCATGCTGCAAATTTGGCTTCGGCTGTATTAGGCCGTTTTCTACTCAGTGACAGAGAACACTGAGGTTTTGCTCAGTGAGGGAGTGAACTTTGTGACAGTGGTGCCAAACAAAGTTACTCCTCCATTTCAAGCAAACTGATGTCCTTATTGCTACGTGTCTGCTCTCTGCTTAACTATGAGGAGCTGGAGTTCTGCTGCGTTAGGTGCTATACTGCTATTACAGTATAAATATAAGTGAAGCGTGGGTTTAAGAAATCAAATATTGGGAAACAAGCAATGGAAAGTCTTTTTCCCACTGCCTTACAGATTAGCCTAAACGTATCATAAAACAGTGTGATGGTGGGGCCAAGTGGAAGAGCGGGAAAATTGTCCCTTTGGAAAATGGTGAATTTAACAAGGGACAGCTCTCCAGTTTTCATACAGCTTTACTTTTCCTTAGGGAAATAATAACCATTCAGCTGTCTTCAGAGAACCACCTGGGGTTTTGTGAGGAGTGGTTTAGGCTCAGCAGCTGGACGGACAACGTCAGGGCGCCCACTCCTGCGGAGGTGACACCAGCACCCACAGCCTCCAGCCCCAGCGCGGGGCAAGGGGCTGCTCACTGCTGCCAGCCCCGTGACCAGCCAGCAGCTGGCAAGGGCCACCGGCGCCATGTGCCAGGGCTGTGTCCCACTGGTGGGAGTGGGCGGCTGTAAAGCACCTCGAGAACCAAAGCCAGCACTTCATGCCCTGTTAGCATCCCCTGGGCATGCTCAGTGGAGAGGAGACCCCCCATGGGATCGTGGGGGCTGGTGCCCCCGCTGCCACCCCACTGGGACATCCTGGATCCTGCGGGGCTGGGGCTGGCCCAGGGCACCCCTCAGAGACAGGCGTCTCTCAGCAGTGGTCCAGGGGGCTGGGACACAGGGGGTCCTGGTGAGACCGTATTCCTGGAAGAAGCTGTCAATGACAAATTGTGCAGCATTTTATATTTGGTGTAGGTTGGCAGGATAAAAGCCTGAAGTCCTTGATCACATCAGCCACTTGCAAAATGCAGCCACAGCTCAGGCAGCTTTCAGTAGCTCTTTGCTGACTGCAGCACCATGGGGTCACCTCCTTTCTCTGCAGCTAGACTGGGTGTTACGGACACCACAGCTCTATAACACCTCACAGAAGGCAGAGATTTTAAAAATAAACAGTAAGTTCTCAAAAATGTAATTAAAATTAATCATTTCTATTTCAAAATTTTGTTTCAGATTTGTTTCAAATCTGAGTGAAACTTTAATACTAGATGCAATCTAACCTGACAGATCAGGGCTTTTTTCTGTTAAAAACATCATTCAGTATAAAGTTCAAGATGACTGTATTGTTATTATAAATAATATGTTGTTTATTAATGTGTGAATTGTGATATTAATAATTTTTGATATAACAGTATTAGATAAGTTGCCAGCACATTCTGGATGAAGTTTCTGAAATAAACCCCAATGAAACCCAAGGTGAAAACACAGACACTGAGCTGGAAAGGTTAGGAAGTGGATTTAATCTCTCTGTTCCCCAGCAGTTCTGGTTACACAGGGTGACGGACAGGAAAAAGACCCTATGAAGACTTCGGTGACCTCTGTGCCTTACACACCAGAAAAGACAGCTGCCCTGCACTGCAGAGTGGAGCAGCTTTGCAGAGGGTGAGAATTCTTCGATACAACCTTAAAGTCATACCTCGATGTTAATTTCTAAAGTCAAGAAGAATCTGTATAAATTCAGACAGTTTAGTGTGACTGAAGCTAAGAGATACTGTGATGTGTGATTCAAAGAGCTCATAAAAGCAGACAGCTGGCTTTAGAATCTATGGAAAGCAATAAAGCAGTTAAAAATTCTCCCAGTTATAAGGCCTATAGATTTCCTTATCTTAAATTCTTTGACTAAACCCCTGGAGCAAATTGTGGGGTGCATGATGGGAGTTTTGTCTTTCAGCCTGAGGGCTCCGGGGGCAGTTTCTCGGCCCCTGTCCCTGACCCCCCTCGGTGCACCCCGTCTCCACAATGGGGGAGCTTGTCTTGGCGGTGGTGTCTAGACATTCCCAGCTACTATCCTTCCTGACAGTCTCACGCCAGTGGTAATTTAAAAATTGTTTGGGATAGGCTGTGCCTCATAGACACAGGGAGCCAATAATAACCCCCAGTTCAGTGACCCTGGTTGGAGCATCAAAAAGACGGTACAGGCAACCTCAGTTCAGCATTGGGTCAGGAATTGTGACCTCCCCTGACCTTTCTTGTAGGTTTAAAATTGTTTTGAGAAAGAGAAGAATAAAAAAGATACAACTCCAGGCAGTTCTGAGAAGCACTCCAGCTTCCTGTACTGTACACATGCATATAAGTAACATGTTTAAACAGATGCTGTCCTGGCAGGCCCTGAAAAATTAGGATTTAGATACTTTGTACATTTTTTTTTTAATGGAGTGCACGTTGCTTGTATTTACTTTGAAAGCTTTGAAGTGAAAAGACAGTGTATGAAAACATCATTTTCACTATATTTAATAGCAAAGACAAAAAGGAAGGGCTGGTAAGATTATTTGAAAAAAGAAAAGGGGAATGAGCTAAGCAAAAAAAAAAATTTTTAAATCACCTTATGTGGATTTTTCAGATGTATTACAGAAAACACCGTCTGGTGGATCAGCTGTGTACACCAGATGAAAAAAATTAACACTGAGATTACTAGACAAATTGCCTTGTAAGAGTAAAATGCATACAATTGTAGGTTGGTCGGTTTTCAAAGGTTTCCTTTGTGTACACAGTATTTGCAGTCACAACCAATAAAACAAAATATACTAGCACTTTATTTGTGGTTTTGGTTTTGGAATTGCATAATGGTGACTAATATTTTCTCAAAACCTACTTTATAGTGTTTACTTAGCAGAATTTTCATGCACTGTACCTGGAAAGTATGAAATGTACTTTGTGTCCTTCCAAAGGGTTGTGGAGTCTCAGGAAGAGGTTTACCAGTTTATGGAAAGGGAGCAGAGAGTGTTTCTCCTCTCTGGGTTTTTATACAGGCTGGTGCAGATCAGAAACACATTAAGCAGGAGAGGGAAGGGAAGAGTAAAGTGACAGGAGCTCTTGAAGGAATGCAGAAGTATAAAGCAGGCAGATGAACTGCAAGCTCCATAAGAACTACGTACAGATTTTACAGAGGCAAACTCAGTTTAACAAGACAAAGGACATCAATGCTGTTGCTGTTTACAAAAGAAAACCATATAAATTTCTGTTACAGAAATGAGACTGCCAGCAAAGCTCAGCATTAACGTCTCACGGCAGGGCCCTAGGCTCTGTGCCATTCCCAGACACAGCAGCATGGTTCCAGCATTCCCACTAAGGAGGCAGCGTGATCAATCAGCTTCTGATCATGTCCAAGCCATCAGAACGCTCCTCGCTGGCTGTGCACAGCTTCAACCTAGAGAGGCGCAGGTAGCCTCTGTAAGCTGTTGGTCTTGGACTAAACGCTCCTTCAAAATATGGCAGGAGTTCTTCCTATGTCAAAGTTACTGCTTAAGACTCTCCTCAAACACAGGCAGTCTATACTTTGAGACAGCTGATAATATTAATTTATATTCTAAAATTACCTCCTAAAGCTTTAGAGATACACACAGATTCCATTTCTTGTAGTGAAAGATTACAGCCTGATCTAATCACGGCAGCAGAGGAGACAGGGGCCCTACTTCTGCATCTGTAATTTCCTAATATGGCCCTGGCAAGAATAAGATTTTGCAGCATAAACCATTCTTACAGGGCTATTCCTCACTGAATTCCTTTATTTAACTAGAGATAAATTTGTTGGCGCTCTCACCGTGAGGAACTGCTGGCCTGGAGTTTAAGCAAATTCCGTAAAAGCCGACTCTTAGGTAAAATTCCTAAAGACTTCCTATTCCCATTCACCAGGACAAGATCTGATATCATCTCTGAGTGAGCTGAGACATGGTATTTTTTTGCCAATCATATTGCAGACTTTATAATTTTTTTCCTTCTCCAGCCATCTCTGGCAGCAGCAGTCACTGTAGAAAAGCAACTGGAAGGTGCAGGCAATTCTGATAACCTGCCTTTATTAGTACACAGTCCACCATGGGCCTGGATCTGCTTAGCTCTTAATGAGGCAGAACTCACCAGCATAGACCTTTGGTATCTCTTTGTAATCAGTAATGGCAATTTAAAACAATAGCTGTGTGGGTTTTTTCCACCCTGTTTGAAGTATCACAGCACTGGCCTGCTCTTTGATGCAAGAGCGTGTGCTCACTAGGGTGTGCGGTGTCAGTAAACTGATCCAAACATCACCACTCACAAAGACTGAATACAACAAAAAGCTCTGGTTCCCATGGGTTCCTTGAAGCTGCAAATTATTAAAGATGACCTGAAGTTACTGTTCTCTATGCACTCAATTATAAAGTCTTACTGCCTGTCTGAGACAAGTACCATAGGAACAGCGGTCCCCAGCACTTCTATTATAAAGGTGCTTTCCTTCCCTTGTGACTGTAGACATTGCCGTTCTTAAATAGGAGTAAGAGGAGAAAATAACAGAATTCTATAGGCTAAAGTATTGGTAATATAGTAATATAGTATTGGTAGTGTAAATAATTAATTCTGCATGAGAACATCCAGCAGGAAACCCAGGCAACCAAAAGAAAATCACTTCCAAAACTTAACATCAAATTGATTAATTTTTAAGGCCTGAATTTCTGCTTCGCATGGGGGCTGATACGGGAGAGAGAGAGGTTAGACCCAAATAGGTGCTATTGTGTTTCCATGGCAACGTGGTGTTTCAAGTAGCCTCTGCCATTACCTATGATTGGTAAAATCACGAGACAGTTTACAAAGTGGCCAAGAGAAGCAACAGCCAATAAATGCAGGAAATCCTTAAATCAAAGAGACACAGAAATAAGAGATGGAAACAACCTGTTAGATCTTCTTGCTCATTCCCTGAGGCCCTGTGCAGTATTATTAAGAGTCTCAAGAACATTGAAAAATCCTAAAAATTCCATCCAAGACACTTGTAAAAACTTACTGAAGGGGAGAGCAATTTCTCAGGAAGTTATAAAAAGTCTTTTTAATCCACTTTCAGCAAGTCTAAGCACACTGTACTGAGTATGCTTAGACATCATGTTTTCCAGCATTCAAGAAACAGGATGCATGAGGGAGGTTTCAGGGCATTACTGACCAAAACACAAGTACTTTTGCCAAAGATAAGGCCTCCTTCAGTGTCAGCTATATTCCACCAAATTTTCCCCACCCCGGAACAGCTTTCTGTACCCTGAAAACAGAAGAACTATTTTGAAGATCCTACAAGAGCCTTTGCTACTGGCTATCCATTTAAGCTGATAGGTTTCAGGTGCCACACTGATGAGCTGCAGAATAAGTTTCAGATAAAAAGAAGACATTTTATACAAGTATTTATGTTGGAGTTATAACTCCATGTCTGTTTTTTTAGTGAAAGAGAAGAGGGGAATTAGACTTCCTCGAAACTTGTGAGTCATGTGATTGTCCTTTCTTTAGCCAGGATGCAGCAGCCCCTTCTTGGAGCAATTGGAAGCCATGTTTGATTGCTTCCGACTGCTCCATAGTACAGATACTAATAAAAGGAAGAGTGAAGTGCAAGGTACCGGTTTGAATCTTTTCAAAGATGGTGGCATTTTCACGGGTACCTTACCCTAAGGCAGGGGTGGGAAAAACCCTGAGGTCTTGGCCTCCACTGAGCACACGTGAGCACACAGAGAGGCAAACATGACATTTTGTTGTCACGAAGCCCACAGTAACACAGGTTCATCTCTGGCTGTATTGCACTCGTACTCTATCCCAGGCCATCAGAATATAGCATGCAAGATAGAGTGGGTTTCAGAGCCCAAATAACTTATCTCACACACAGTATGAAATAAA
This sequence comes from Rhinoptilus africanus, assembly GCA_013400135.1. Taxonomy (NCBI): domain Eukaryota; kingdom Metazoa; phylum Chordata; class Aves; order Charadriiformes; family Glareolidae; genus Rhinoptilus; species Rhinoptilus africanus. The sequence continues at coordinate 192,046 of VXBO01008159.1, forward strand.
AGCCTAGACTAAGACTTCCTAGCATCTCAGATAACTCAGTAGCAGTTATTAATAGGTTATTTCCATGCAAGACTGGATGTGTGTTGCAGGAGACTCCTGTAGCTGGACTAGTTTTACAAGGAGCCAAATAGGCCTGATGAAACAGAAAGAGCCCCCATCATCGAGGGGATGCTGTCTCCATCCAAAGGCAGCTTTCTCCTCTCCATCCCAGCCCACCTTCCTCCTGAGGACAGTTTTTGACATGCTTCCTCAGGGCCATGGCTTACACTTGATGAATGAGACCCCAAGGAAACATTAAAAGCTTGAGTGATTTTGGAGATTTTTGGTAAACCTGGGAGCTTGCTTTGATGTGTCACAAAACTCCAAATCTCTCTTACAATCATAGGAAAAAATTCTATGTGAGACAGGTAAAGTGTTCACATTCATGTGCATCTAACAAAGAAATACAAGGCATTTTAATTGCAGAAATTACCTGCTTTGACTTTCTGTGGCGAATATGAAAATCTGACAAGCTGTTTGCATTGCGTGCCATTTTAGGTTCTTCAGCTTCTGTCTGCCATGCATTTGAAAAGGCCCCGATGTATCTTTTGATTACCTCAAAAAAAAAAAAACAAAAAAACAACAAAAAAGAGGTCAGAGCACTGTTTGAGAAAAGTCAACCAATTATTACATAATACAGAATAAGATCCAGACCAGCATAGCCTGTGATTTCAGGCAGCCAGCAAAAAACAAACTTCCTTGAACGTACAACAGGGATCCTGCCTGGATGAGATCAATGCGCTTATGCCATGCCAGACTTTAATTCTGTCATGTGGCCCTTAAGCTACAAGAAGAGAGTCAGGGGAAGATGACTAATAGGAAATAAGGGAAAAAGAAATCAAAAAAAAAAAAAAGGGAAAAAAAAATCTGCATTTTTCTGCTTGTTTTTTACCTCTGTTGCTTGTGCTAGTTCTGACTTTGCAGTGTTAGAAAAAGGCAGTCACCAATTAACTAGGTTTAAGTAACATGCTGGTACTTGAGTTTTAAAACAGTATGCAGTGGTGCATCTTGCTCTGATAATTTTAGGTTTCTATGTCCAGAATCGTTTTGGTGCACACAAAACCATAGGGAATGCCCACATCTCGCAAGTGCAAAAGTATCCCAGAGTGCTGGACTCTGCAAAAGCACATACATTCCAATTTAAATAAGATTTGGAAAAAAAAAAATCAAATATGTCATTCAGGTAACATAAGACTGGAGAAATTTAGCTGGTTCTCTTCTCATTATTGCAAAGTATTTGAAGACTTGGTGATGGAGGCCTGTGCCCTTCTACCAAGAGTGAATTAGACCTAATAGGCCAAACAGGGCTCTTACATTAAACTATTTTGCTCCAGAGTAATTTGCTAAAGCCAATGGGGTAACATATGTTTGCTCAGGTTAAGGGAAGATTTGTCAGGTATTATATGCTGTATTCATACATGGCTATCAGCAGCACATACGTATCTTAAAGAAGTGCTGCCTTTGTCTTGGCATTAAGTTATTACTGTGCTACATAACACAGTTACCCCGATAGCCACATTTTCTATGTCTATAGCTACATATCTACAGGAATGAGTTAGATGCCACAAAACATTTGAGAACAGTCTGGATACTGGCAACATGAGGGAGGGGCAGGACTATCTCCTCACCCTGCTCACCTGCCTCTCCCCACCACAGGAGCCCGGTGACGTGCCAGAGCAGCTCCAGGCTCGCTCCATTTTCCAGTGTCTGCACCTCCCGAGTCCCAGCCAGGCTGCCTGGGTGCATCTCATTCCTCCCCAGTCTGACCAGGGCTGGCAAGGTAGAGACCACTCGTTCCCACACAGGAAGCTGCCTAGAGGATGTGCTGTAGCTGTTGATCCAAGCTATTAAATCTATCAACAACAGGATGATCAGGAATAACGCTCAGCAGCTGACGCAAAAATGCTAGCATCTCTGCACATGCTTTGTTTGCTTGAAACCATCTATTGATCACACTTCGCCTCTCAAGAAAAGAAAGTATGACATCTCATCCCATATTTTTGTTCCCATATTTTATCTCATGTGCTATTCTTTCCCAGTGTGGGACCCTGATTAAGTTCATATTCAGAACTGACTCCTTTTCCGATAAAGAAATATGGATTCTGAAGCTAGCCCAGGCTGGGATCATGTTACCAGGCCAGTTGCATTCCCAGTCGAAATGAGTCTTATTTTATTTACAGATAAAAAATAAAAAAAGTAGTATCATCTATTATCCCAAGGGCATTGTTTACATTAATTTAGCAACTGCTTCCAAGGAGCTACAGAGTTCAAGAGCATTGCTAAACAGTGAGAGCCCATCCTGGATTGAGTTACTGACAGAATTACAGCTGACACTAAGAACTGCTTGAAATGTCTTGAGGGGAACTGCAGACAATGGGCTGTATTATTTACCAGAATAAAGGTGAAGTTACAGGGGATGCGTGAGACCAAGAAAGGCAGAGTCAGTGAGTCTACCACAAGCATCAGCTGTGGTTATACTAACAGCTAGCAGGGATCCCAGATCAAGGAAAGGAGGAGTTAAAGTGAAGTAAGCCAATTTGCTGAAACTTCAGCGATTTTTGTTCTTTCTTCTTCCAAGATGCAGCCACACATTGGATCACCAGACATAGTCTTTGCATACTGTTCTATCAGTACCTTCCTTTCACATTAATAGACAAGTTTCCAATGCAAAGAATCTCCTCCACTCTGAAGCTGAGTATCTTTCCCCAAAGACTGAGATTCTAGATAGTCTCAAAATCTTTACACCAGTCCTGCCTAAAGAGCGATAGCAGATGGTACAAACTGATGGTCTCCTCTGGGAAACGGCAAAGCCTGGTATTAAGACCATTCCAAAGAAAATGGTCAGTCTGCACAGCATTCCTGTACTAAACGGCATTTTGAAGATACCATTTTATCCTCAGTTAACGAGGGCACTGACAGCAGGTTTCACCAGGAGAAGCTCATTGCAAGCTTTTTATCAAGGTCCCAGCTTATCACTGCTCCCACAGGCCTGACACGCTCCACTGTGGAGAAATGCAAGACTGCAGGGCTGCTGACACGTGTGCTGAGAAGGCTGCAGAACTCATGCCAAAGCCATCCTTCCGTCTTCTAAGTTCATACACCACAGGCACATTCATTCCCCTTTTGAATTTACATGCGATAAACAGTCAAACCAGCAAGAATATTTCTGGTGAGGGAACTCCAAACTACTTGGAAGTGAACTTCCATGCTATACACTATAAGCATTTCCATCAGATTTCTTAACTCAATCTCTATGAGAAAGAAAATTCAAAAGCACCACAGAAGCTGTTTGACGACTCCCTGGTAAGCAGCATAGCTTGAATTCCAAATATTTATAATAGTTAGTGCAAAAGATGGAAAAACACTTGAGTTAGTCTTTAAAAGTACAATACATTAATGGTATTTCACAGGCAGAAAATAACAATAAATTTGTCGAAGAAATTATTTGTTGGAACTTATTCTCTAGAGTGTTCATATTAGCTAAAGAAACCAGGCACAAAATGCAAACAAAGAAATGAAAATATTTAGTTCAGGGTCTGATACTAAAGTTTATTTACCATGGGGATACTTTACAATTCTCCCATTTCAGTGGATGTGGTGAAATTCCTTTCCAAGATAGGTGCGATATTTTCTTGACAAGTATCAAGTGGAGGTAGTAATATGTTATCAATAGTGCTGAATGAATCTCCTGTCTGTAATTAGCTATTAAAGCATAAAAGTCTTGTGCTCTGCTAGTGGGAGAGGTTTATTGCATTGTGCGTAGGGACAGTGGTCAGATTTCTTCCATTTCACACATACATGTAGCTCTCAGCCAGATATATCTGCACTCAGCCATTTTGTGGAGCACTATATGAAATTTAGTCAGATGAGTTTCTTCTCCTGCCCCCATGCCAGGGCAGTTCTCGGCCTCTGGAGGAAATCTACAGAGAGCAGTAAAGCCCAATTGTCCAACCAAGCTCAGCATTCGTGTCAAAGCACTATCAGGGGGTTCAATTCCTTTTTCACTCAATGCTTCTCATGAGTATTTACTCTCTACTTTAAAACTCTCTCCTTTACTGCACATATGCACCATTACTACTCTAGCACTGCTCAACACTTCTGAGCAGAAGACAAGAATTGCCTAAAGAATTGCCTAATTCCCTTGCTTACTTCAGCTGGGGCATGATTACAAGCAATTAGCAAGAGCCAGCAGCCTGTCAGGCCTAAGTACGTCCCCCGCAGCACCTCTCAGCAGAAAGAGTGTGTGATAGCAGGTCAGGCGATGCCATTACAGATTACTTCAACCTCTGTTTAACTTGCCTGATAAGGAAGCCATTAAAAAGTCTCAAAATTGCATTTTTTTCCTGTTGCATGAAAAAGTGCTTCCAGAAAAGTCAGAGATGGAGCTGAAGGTTGAATTGCAGAGCTGTCTGCTGTGGCTGTGATAATGCTATGAGCAGGGCAGTGTTTAACAAGTTGTCTGCTCCTACAGCTTTTACAGTAAACCACGAAAGAATAAATTTGCACTAATAATCCTAAGGGTTCAATTTCCACCTGCATATGTCACGACACTTATAGCTAACACTGATAGTTTCTTTGAATTTCCTGGCCCTAAACCTCTATCTGTAACTAAAGCAAAACCCGGGCCAAAAAGAACAGGCTAAGGACAGACGGGTAAGACTGAAGGACCTTCCAAATCCATGCAATCTGCTCCAAGTCTCACTTTCCACCTCACCAGAATGTCTCTATTGACAGCAATTTCCATATTAAAGTCTTAACTGAATGGTGACCTTCCCATATTCACAAGCAATAACCTGTATTTGCTGCTCCTCGGTGCTGTGGCTTCAGCTACTTCAGCACCGCCCTACCCTCACCCACAGGATGAACAGGTACCATGGTTTTCCACACAGATTTTGTGAATATGGACTGCGGTGTGTGAAACTCAGGAGTTGGGCTCCAGCAGGTAGGCACCAGTAAATGCAAAAATCTTCTATTTTGAACCTAATTTCTCTGCAACTTTTAATATGAAACTTCATGGTCCTGGTCCCCATGTTATTCTGTACTATGTTCTTTGTCAGTGTAACCGTCGCAAGTATCCCAAAATACATGAGAGGCCTTTGTAAGTAGAAGTGGCTCTGTGCCAGGAGTCTTGCTGTTGAGGAGCACCATTAGTGCCGGGCAGAAGCCGTGCCCCAGGGCAACCCCTTTCAGTAACAGGCTGTTCTCCGGCTTCCTCAACTGCTGGATCCTGGGGTGAGGCTTCTGGTAGCCTTTTTGGGTGGAATTTTATTTCTTCTTGGTGGCCTGGGAAAATGTGGGCCAATTTTCTCTGCTTCCTGCACAAAATACTCATGGGAGATAGCAACAGGGATAGTCTCCCCTGACGCTTGGCTGCACCTCCTGCAGCCTCTGGCAACGGAACCAGGCTGTGAACCTGCACCACCTGCCATGACACTGCGCAAACATGACGGGCATAACCCCTCTGCCAGCCCCACCAGCCAGGGTCTGCCCATGGGCAAAAAGACGCATTTCTGAATACACAGACTACGGTCAGAATGGCCATCCTCGCCCGCAGCAGCAGGGGAAGAAGGTGATAACTGTCAACAGCAACTAAACCATTATCCTCCCATCTGCTGAAAACACAACCTTTCATGAGCCGGGAGTGGGGCAATTCCCTTCAGAAACACTTCCTCTGCAGTTGCGCTTCAGCAGCAGTGACATTTCTTTTTGCAGATCTTTGGTTCCTCCTGGCCCTTCCTCTTCTCTTCCGCCTTCTCCTTCCCCACCTTCCCACAGCAGGACTCGCCTCTGACAGACTCTGCAGGAAGGCGAGAAGGAATCCCTCCTCCCCTCCAGGAGCAATGGGAGATCATTCCTCACGTATTTTATTCCATATTATTTTGACATTCTTAAGTTAAAACAAGATCACTTGGCACCTGGGCCAGCAGAGCAGCATTCCCCTTTCATGGCAGGTCACGGCACAGCCTCTGCTGTGCTGCCTCCCGGGTTGTGCTTGGTAGCTGTGCGGGAAGCACACTGGGAACACCTCCCACCCCGCACAGGGCAGATGGTCATCTGTGGAAGTCACACACAGCAGTGAAAATCACAGGGAAACAACAACAACGACAAAGTCTCTGAGCCAGAGAGAGTGAACGGCTGCTGAGACTGGCTTTCTATTTCTGCAGCTAAACAAAGCAAAAGCCCCAGAATGTTTTGTCTTGCTGAAAACCCTCAAATCTAATATTGTGTTCTTGCCCATCCGAACACTGTCCAATTGTAGTATTTTTACATAGAGACTGGTGAAACAGCAGCTGGTGTGAACTCATACACATCCTATCTGTTACAAAATTCTGTGGGTGATGGTGAAGAGTTTTCCCTCTACTTTCTGATAATTCAAAGCCATATTTGACATTTTGGTATGGAAATCATGTGCTGGATGTTCAGCCAGATTCAGAATTGGGCAAAGCGCTCAGGAGAGCTGCCGGGCACCCTGCACTGCAGCCCTGGCAGGATGGGCAGTGCCCTTCTGCAGAAGCACGGGTCACCTTTACAATGCCAAAGCCGCGGTCCAGCCCGGGGCCAGAGGAGAGGCAGTGCGAGAAGCTGGTCAAAGGCTCCCTCAGCCGTGCCACTGCTGGGCCACGAAGCAGCAAGGGAAACGCGCTCCAGACTGAGCTGCCGTGGCTGCTGAAGTATAGCGGGGACATGCCTTGAGGAGCGCTCAGAGGCCCATGGTGGGGTGAAACAGTCACAGAAGCTTGTGCCTGACCTGACCCGGAGTTCCTTGCGCAAAGGCACCACCATTGGCACTGAGGAGCGAAGCTGCCAGCTTTCCTGCACCCTCCCCAGTGCTGGCAGGCCCTGGGCTATCCTCCACAGCACAGTCAAATGCCCCATGGCCCCTACACCGGGCGCAGAGTCCCCACGCCGCCCCACGGCCTCTGCACTGCCCCGTGGCCCCTGCGCCAGCCCCGCTCCGGGAGTGCCCAGGGGACTGGTAAAATGAGAAGAGGCTTTACTCCCCCTGTTTATTTAGATGCAATTATTTGACTAGGCCAACCTGCTGTGATTGATCCCTCATTTACCAGGATGACCTATGTATTACATACATAGGTCTCATGGAAGTGAGCAGGGCTGGCCACTGCAAACCTATGCTGCTGTTGTGGTGCAGACTACCCCCCACCCTACCCGCAGAAAACTCTCCAGATTTAGCACACGTGTTCTGGCATGCCATCTGATCCAAATTAGAGTAGTCCTGCACTGTGTTCCTTTGCTCAGCACTGAATTCCAGCTGCGGTAAGCCACTAACGCTGTTACACCTAGTCTCTAATTTGAATGCATTTTACATTTCAATATATTATGTCTGAATGTTCAAAATTTCCACAAGAGGTGAATTTTTTCCTACTCCACCAAGTCAACCTGCAGCACAGTCATCCCACAGAAAGCCAAGATTTGATATAAATTGTCTCCTGCCAAGGCCTATAGAAACAGAAGACATGCGGGAGGGGAGGGCGGCTGCAAGCACAGGGCCTGTCTCTGGGCACAAGTCCCTTCAGCGATGCTTCTTAGGAATACTTTTGTCATAACAAGGCTTTTTGTCCAGAAGATGGCCAAGCCCTGAGGCTTAACAGACACACAGGAGACATAGGGCATCCCTGTCCCATTCGTGCCAGTTTTCTGTAAAAATTACTAATAACTCTAGAGCTGGGTCTCCGAGAGCCATGCACCAATGTCATCTTTCTGCAACATGCCAAGGACAGCGTTAAGGTTACTTAACCAGGTAAACGCTTCCTTGCCAATTTAAAAGCATATGTGGCCCACTAGACACAGACTAGAATTCAAGCATTTTTATGCCTTGGGAATCTTTGTCTAGTATGGCAATTTGGTTTTCTCTCTGACCATCATCCCCTCTGAACACTTACCCTTTCAACAAGCCCATGCCTTTCAGTTCAGGATTGTTGGTGTTAGACAGCCTTTGAGAGGTCCACTGGCCACAGCAGCTCTTCCCCACTAGAGAGCTATTTGTGGTTTTTGTCTCACTGCCCCCCAGCACCAGCACTCCTGGGCACTCACAGGTCATTTCTGGGACATCAGTGGCAGAAATTCTTCTCACTTCCTCCACCTCCAACCCACCAGGACGTGATTGTTCATAAATCAAAGATTCTGCAACTTGTGCCAGCCCTTTGAATTGTGAAAATGCTGAAAGCACCAAGGAAACATCTGGCTTGGCTGAATTACGGATGCAAACTGATTGCCTATCGAACTTTAGAAGCAGATTCCACATACCCAGCACATACATTTGGTCTGACAGCCACAGGTTAGATTTTAATAACCAAATACCCACGCACTGCTCCATGGAAAGATCTAGACACAAAGTCTAGGTAAGATATTCAGAGCTTAACTAAGACACACACTCACAAATTTATCTGCAGGCTGTGTGGTAGGAATGGCACTACCAGCGTTCTCCTGTGCCACCCTCTCCTCCCTGGCCAGAGCACAAAGTTGGTAAGGGCTTTGCAGTGCAGATTAGCTTCTGTATGAATAGCTCCACAAGGTGCCTACAGTACCAGATGAAAATAAGATGGAAAGGCAGTCTGTACAAGGTCAGTTTTTCATTCAGGCCAAAGAAATATTAATGAGGAAGAAAGGTTATAAACAAGGTAAGGAACAGAAGACATAAATGCCCACCTTCACAGAAGCTATGGGCAATTTCAATTTACAAATTTCAGAACTTGTCTTGGATGTCAATTAAGCTTAACAAAAGAAAACAATGAACTTCAAAGGACCACAAACCAGATGCTAATTACACCATGCTTATCTAAAAGTAGTTTGTTTTCCTTTCGTCTGCTCTCTGTCCCCTCATTTAGCAGAAATGTGGTATACCAGACAAGGAAAATATCTGTTGAGTTGGACCTCTGCCTACCCTCAGCAAGGAGCTCTACTCTGGGCTGCTGAGGGTAATACTGAGAGCAAACTCACAGAGTCCTCCTGTCCCGGCACCTTTCTTCTCTCACTTGGATTCACATCCTCCTGTTAAAGACGTGCAGTAATAACGCAACTGCTTCTGTCTGTGGAGCGTGCTATTGCCCCAGAGAATGTTCTTGTTCACCTGCAGATGAAGTAACATGCAAATAATGATTTTGGAAAAGGTTCAAGAACGAAAATCCTACACCAATGTCTACAGCTTTTGTTTGGTTTGGTATTTTTTTAAACATTTGACGAAGCCTAAAAGTTCATCTCCAAATACGACATACAAGAAAGGAAGCAGGTGCAAACCACATTCCTGAGTATTGTTTCCATCATGGTCAGGGATCAAAGGGACAGTGTTACCAGGCTGCTGAGGCACAGCAGCCACTCACCACAGCACCAGCACAGCCAACTTCCTCCGGCAAAAGCTGAGTTAGTTCAGAGGAAGTTGTTAAAAAATATCCCTGCAGATTTAGAAGTCAGAAATAGTATCAGCTACACACAGCTGATGACACAGCATGCATATTTTGGAGACAAGGTGATGCAGATGAGAAACGTGGCAGGTATCAAGAAGTAGCAAAGGCCAGCTGATTGCTAAGGGATGGGAGCCAAGCGTGACAGTGTGGCTGTCAGGTTAGAGATTAGCCAGCACTCTGTGCACCCACACCAGGAAGGAGTCCTCCCTCCCTGCGCAGCTCCCATGGCAAAGCCAGTGCGAAAACCCCAGGATCTGCTGATTGAGGTGGAGCACAGGAGCTGCCCATTCACCAGGTACCCTCTCCAACAACCCGCTACGGGGAGAAAGCACCCAGCTCCAATGCCAGCTTCTTGGAGTTTGCAGGTGATTGGATCTCTGTTTCAAAAATAAAATGACAGCTGTTTTGTTCCCTCACTCCAGCTGAATACTGCAGCTTTATGGTCAGCAGACATGCAGGAGGGAAAGTAATTGTCCCCAACAGCGAGGCTAGAACCGCAGAAAATCTCTTACTGAGCCACTTACTGGTTAAACCTGAGCACAGTCTCCAGGAGAGTGAGGCCAGCACGGGTGGGCAATTCACTGAGACAGGGAGTACACGGGGGCAGCTGCTGATACCAAGATGAGACTCACAGTGTTGAGGTGGCAGGTTTTATAACAGCAATCACAAGAGTAGCAAGAGTGATGCAAGTGTAAGAAATAAGGGGATAGGACTATTACAAGGTTCTGGTTTCTGTAATTGCAGGTAAGCAAATTATAAAAATAATAGTAATTTGAATGTTTCAAGATATTAAATCAAAGAGTTAACATTTAAATAATAAAAATGTAGCTATTGAAGTTTTACTTGAAACCTATAATGAAACCTCTGTGACCAGTAGCCTTTGTTGTAAGTCTGCCAATTACTCACATTGATTTGCTAATAATATGGAATATCATTATATGGAATGCTTTTCATCATCAGAGAAGCTGTAGTTATTAGTCAACTTTGGGGTTGTTGGTTCAGTTCATTATTCTCAATTATGTTAATGGTAAAGCTGATGTGCAGAAATGAGGCTGTTGATTTTGCTGGGATTGCTGGAACCCAGGAGTACCAGGCACCTTTTCAGGTCTTTGCTCTTACCAGCTGTTCTTGCTGAGCTGGTCAGAATGTCCTGGATCCATGGAGAGGAAACAGGGGGTGCTTGTTTTCTCAAAAAAGTAAAATAAGGTCCAAACCAAGCCAGGCCCAAGCACCTTGAACAGTACCCCCACCCCACCTGCCATTTTTCTAAGCTATACAGTGGAGTTTTCTCAGAAACAGATGAAACAAAAATAGTTAAGTCGGGGAATATTTGTTTTCTTAAAACCTTCCGTGGTTGCAACCAAAACTCTTTCAATGGAGCCAGCTGTTCAGATGCCTTCGTGGGACCGGGATTAAAGAAGTGATCAGGTCATCAGCAGCTCGGGGTTTCATTCTGCTGTTGTTCACTAGCAAAGGTTCAGTATGTGGCTCACCTACCTCATCCCATGAGCTGAGCTCAGAACAAAGCTAACAATGCTGACTGTCTATAGATGATATATAAAAAGACATCACACTGAACTTTGTGGGTTGCTCACAACTAGAGAGATTACATCATGATCTTGGTTTGGTCTACTGAATAATACCCATATCCTACCACCACTGGGCAAGGGGGCAGACAACAACAAAATGAAAATCGGTCAATTAGAAATACAGGTAATTTTGTGGCATTCCTATCAGCAAGTTACAAGGCAAGTCACTTTAACAGGATTTAGAACAGGGCAGGTTAATTGGCAAAACCCCAAATAATACAGACAAATACATAAGCTTAGAAGAAAGCACGCTTTGGGGTGTAAAATGACTCTGTGGGTCAGAGAGACACCCTCCTGGATGTTGGTTTTCTGCAATTGGCATAAACTGCAGTGGTTAGGCATAAGATACACATACTGGATAAGTGACCTGGTAGGGGTGGGTGGCAAAGCAAGTCGAGCAACGCTTCCTCCAGGTCTGGCAGGCAGCACCATAACTGAGCCCAAGCCAAGAAGCTACTCTCCTGTACCAACAATTTCAACAGCCAAAATCTCTTTCATTAAAAGTGTATATATATATAAATATTTCATTTATTCCCACATTAGAACTTAATCTTCCCCTACAGATTCTTTCTTAGAGCTGTTCCTATTTGCATAATTAAAATGAGGATAGTAGTCTTTTGTGTGCGGTTTTTTTTCTTTACAAGAAAAGGCAGGGGCACCACCTAACGGTGAGTTAGTACCCTTGGCTTTTTCTTTCTGCAGTTGGCTAGCTATTACACCAACACTGACAAAAGAGATAACAGATACAAAATCGAACTGTTCAATTGAGTTTGAACTGTCAATTACTAATCCTGAACGTTAGTAAGACTGATCAGGGTACCTTATATTACACACAAACACCCCACACACACACCCTCAGCCCCTGTGCATAACTGATCTTAAGAAAGAAAACAAAGCAAAGGGGGGTTTATGCCAACTGCATGTTAAATTAATCTTAATTTCTTAGAAACTAAGTTATTCTAGTGCAGGAAAAAAAATAGCCCTGAGTATAGTCCAGGATTTGTAGAGACAATCCAGCCTCTGCCTGCTGAGCAATATTTCAGCTGGAGCCCTGCAAAGGGGACAGGTCCTCTGCTAAGTCATATTAAAAATGTTAAATTAACTTCAAAGTGGATATTTATCTTGATAAATTTTTTTTTTCTCATGGGCTCCTAAGTTTAGCCCAAGAATTTTGCTGTCTGATGTCACAGTGAAAACAAAGATAAAAGAAAACAAATTAAAGAAAAAAATGTTCAGTTAGTGAAATCAGCGTGTCAATTCTCGTTGCATAAAATTGAACCTTCTTGTTTCTAAGGCCACTAGGAATTGAAAAATACACAGTCACCAGTCCTGAAGTACCTAAAGGTGTAGAGATTGCATGGGAGTGGCATTTGGGGAACTCTAGCATATTTGGGATTGTTCACTACAGTTCACGGTAAGATTAAAATACCTTCTCGATGAACATTCCTCACATTGGTAAATACAGCAGAGGAAAACCCTTTACAGCTCACTAGTTTAATTTCTGTACATGTAAAATTCTCAGAGATGAGCAGGTAGCTGAAGTATCTACCACCCAGGGAAAGGATCAGTCAGCAGAACCCTTACTAGGGCAGCCTTGCTCCAGAGCATGCTACACTGTGCAAAAGGGACACAGGAAAGGCAAAATCAGAAGATTTATATCCTGCATTTATAATGTATGGGTCAGGAAGGGACCACAGGACACTGCATATCTAGGACAGCAGCCCTACTAAGCAAACGTCACAAAATCTGCACAGTCAGGGCAAGGGCCATCCACTGTCACTGGTGGGGCTCACACAGGCAGTGCTGTGCTGCACAGAGCAGTGCTGTCATCTCTCTGTGCTATAATCCTGGGATTGCAACGTCTACTGTTAGCCCTGCAGTGGGAGGAATGAGAAACTGAGGACAGAAGCAAAAAACTTAGAAGTGTCCTTATAAGTTGACCAAATTAAACAGCAAATTTGCCACTGATTGGCCAAAGAAACCCAAACACCCTCCTTACCTCAAAGCTGGTACAAGAAAAACAGAACAGCAACATGTTTTTTAAAAAGAGAAACAAAAAAAACCCAAAACAAAACAAAAACCAGCTGCCAAAGCTGGTTTGTGAAATAAATCTTCTCTGTGTAGCAGCTGCCACCCACACTCCTAGCTTCTCAATGCCCACTTCATCAGATGCTGTGCTTCCCTAAGATTGCAGGAATTGTTGGGTTAAAAAAACCCATAATATTCTATACTGAATGTAGCCACATTTCAAACTATGGATGAAATGTGTGCGTGCAATTGTCTATGATACTTATATTTAGATTAGGTGCAAATCTAGTGTGGAACAGTGAAGGAACATAGGCGCTTCAAATTCAGAGTGCGTAATGGCATCAGACATCGTTAAAGAAAGGGAAATAATATCCCTCAGCTCAGGTTTTGGTGGTCTCTAACAGAGCACCTGTATTTGAAGTCACTGAGTATCAAAGGACAGAGTATGCCTATTACATTATGACAGACTGACATTTTTGCGTGTTAACTGTATGAATCTCAGAGTAAAAGAAAGAGTATTCGCTTTACAAAACGCCTAAGGACAAAATGTGGAACTCCAACCCAAGCTGATTAATGGTCTGTGGAAGCCACAAGTTTAGAAAAAAAGTCATTGTTTTGTGTCTGTAAGCAATACTGCGAGGTCACTAGTTCTTGTTCCTTCAATCAAAACTAGTTTGGCACTGCAGAAATTTGCACTTCATTGTTTTCCTCAATACATAGGCTACAACAGAATAAAACCATTTAAAATCTTGCTTTTAGCAAGGTGCAGCCCTCACAAGTGTCAAAGCCCATTTACACCCCCGCAGAACTATATGTGGTTAAGTAACTGTTACAGCTCGGGCAGGATTGGGCAGGCTCCTCTTGCTAAATGCTGTCTGCATGCATAGAGAGATCCTGTTCTTGCCCCAAGGAACTTTGAATTGAAAGTAAGCATCCAGACTCCCAAAATATCTTAACTGCTTTAGTATGGAAAACAAGCTTTCTAACACCTCATCCTTTTCCAGGTAAACCTATCGATTAGGGTGACCTGTGTTTCTCTGTACCTTACTGTGTTAAGCGTCTGGCACCTCCACTGTATCATCACTTAAGCAGGTGAAGGAAATTCAGGAGCTAATCCAGTCTAGTGCCCTACGCTGCCTTTCTCCCTGGGAAACTGGCACACAATTGCACCTGTCACAAACCAGGGGACTGCTCTGACTCAGGGCTGACCTGGCACAGGAACCTGAGAAGCTCTTACAGTAGCTGCCTGTCATTATTTGTCCTGTGAATAGACAGAAATCTGGCCCATACACATCCAGTTTTTTCCTTTTGTGGTTTGGCTTACTTCTAACAGCCAAGCAGCATAGATCAAGAGCTCCCTAGTCCTTATCATTGTTCACAGTGTTAACAATCTCCTCTGCAGACAGTCACGGCAAGGATGGGAAGGGGGAAGAGTATTTCTTGTGCTTTTGTGAAATCCAAATACCCATAGATTATGCATTTGGAGGACTTGCAAAACTGTAACTGAATAAATATAATGCAGATCAAGATACTTAGCAGCAGAGCCTGTTTCAAACACAGAGAAAGTGTGAAGTAGGGAGAGACAGTCTAAAGTGCATGTTCTTCTAACTTACCTAGGAAGGAATTTATTCTATGCACTCTTCCTTTCAGCTTTAGATGAAATACTGTTTTATAGCATGCTCATGGGAAATTCATGGGCACAATTCCTGCTTTACCAGCTTACTATACACAACTTTACAGGACAGTTTGTCCCACTTTGAAGTACTTCTTTTTGGTAACTACAAGGAAACTCATACAACTAACCTAGCTATTACATCAGTAAAATCACATGAAAAAAGGGGGACCTTTAGTTTTTTGCGTGAAAGGCTTTGGGTCACAGTTTAGAACTTGGGAGCTTGGTTTCTTAATAGTTTTTCACAAGTACTCATCAAAACTTTAAAAAGAAATACCTCTTCTCCTTATGCTAATTGAGCCAATATGACTGCGGACAGACTTTCAACATATGTAAACGTCACTAGTATAGCTGTGGTGGATTCTTCACTTGTACCAAAATGCTTCTTACACATATGCCTAGGCCTGCTTTAGCTTGTCATCTTTTCATAGGCATTATTCTGCAATTAAATATTGGGCATGAGGTGTGGACAGCCTCTATCAGGATACATAGAATAATAGAATCATAGAATCTTCGTGGATGGAAAGGACCTTTGAGATCATCCTCCATGGATCTCTAAAAATTTGTACATTTTCTAAAAATTTCAGCGGCTCTCTGAAAAACAATCCCCCCATCTACCTCCTTTACTTAGTACAAGGTGCCAAGGAATGCTTTCATTTTCACGTAGCCTGAAATTCATAACAAAACTTTAGATTTTCTTTTTCTATAAATATGACACAGACTATGTCGTCTCTGAGTATTACACTGACAAAAACAGACAGGAAGTTCCTATTGCTCTCTTCTTTGGCATCAGAGATCTACTTGTCAAACAAAAATTAAAAAGAATGTCATAACTCCCTATAATTGCAGCAAGCAAGTGCTTCTGCAGTATAGAGCTAGTGGCACTGTTATGCCACTAAGCATGTCCGATCTGCTTGCTTTCTCACAAAACCTCCTTAATTGCCAGGTTAAGGTGATTACTGTCTGCTCTGACAGATGCAAGTACACTGTGCCTCTACTAGCTTTTGAAAAATACCTGGCTTTGCTTGTTATAGTTGGCAAACAGGGACATAACCTGATTTCAGCCTTAATAAAGCAGAGGTGTGGGCAGCTTGCTCTCTTTTTGGAAGAGGATGTGGAGACTCTTGACCTGATATGACCTTCACTTTAATGCTTTTTTGTAGCTTTATATTGCAAAACCAGTTTGGACTTAATAAATTGTTTTTACTACCAAGAAGGTGTAAAATCTGCATGTGACCTGCCTGCACTGCAGCAGCAGGCGATGCTCTTCACTGTGACAACAGTCAACTCCAGTTGGGTCACAGCAGGTCAGCAAATAATCTCCAAAGCATTGAATAATTCAAAGGGTAATTCGATGGTCAACGAATGTCAGACCTTTATAACTCCATAAATCATCTCTCCAAATGATCTGTAAATTGCATTAAACAATGCATTTTACAGTTTCCCTGTTGACTGTGTGTCCTACATAAGTATGGATTTAAGGCAGGTAATTGTACATGTTCCAATTGTTCTGATGATTTACATGACAAGGCAGGCAGGATGACTTGTCACTGGTATTCATAGCGATGTGTAACAGTGTCCTACCAAAGATAATTCAGTAGGACATCATCTCACGAACACAGAGGCTCACAGAGTTTGGGGCTGCTGTGTCCTTATGGTTCATTTGGAACACTGTACTAGATAGGTTTCATTTTTGTTTCTCAGTTTGCTTTGAAAAAAATGAAGACTCTTACAAGCATTAAAATCATGAGCTGTGTGAGTTCTATAGACGGTACAATGGGTTCTGTCAACTGCTCATACAATTCTGAGCTGAATCTGAATTTTAGAAGTATTTTCACCTAAATATACTGACATTATTTTGTTTTAATCAGCATGCCCAATGTTATGTAAAAGTTTCTTTTAACTAATCTTTTTTATATTGCTTCTTTAAACATCTGAAGTGATCATGTTCTTTTTCTGTGTTTTCTTCCAAGTAAATTAGTCTCCAACAAGTTACTGTGCAAAGTCAGGGGTATTGGGATACAGACAATGAACGAGAAAAACTGAAAAGAGAAACTCAGCGGTACCATTTCCACCTCAGCAGAGTAAAGGTGCCAGCCCTAGTGTCTCCTGTGGCCCCAGGCGAAGCACGTGTTATTTCAGTCTAATAGTCAACAGCTCTGCCAGCCGCTTACATCTGATGAAGGGAGACGGAACATTCCTGTAGCAGTGTTTCCTCACCCCAGAAATGCCTACTATCTCACTGGGTAGCATGGAGTCACTTTATGGGTGATAAAGATCCTTTTTTCTGAGTCTCATTAATAAACTCCACAAAGCGTAGCAGACAGTTCTCAGTTCTTTTTTGTGGTGCTGATCTTACGTTCCCATTGCTATTAGAGAACAATGAAATCTAGAGGAAACTAATATATCCATTTATTTAACCTAGAAAACTGATGAGCAGATTATCCAAGGTTACTGTACCTGCTTCAGAGATTAAACATCATTTGGAAGTCAAAGGGCAACTATTTATCGGCTGCAATGTATTTGATTCAGAGCCTTGAGCAGGATTATATTTCTCATGGGTATTTGTGCTAATTTCAAAGGCTAGACTGACAGACAGTGTCTGAAAACAAAAGATGGATTTAAACAGAATGTTTTTCTTTCCAGAATCCAAAGTGGCTGTATTTTTCAGTTGCTGGACTGAAAAATACTTCCACGTCCTTGGAGGATCAAGGGCTATGAAAACAGACAAAAGGAAGATCTGCGGTTTAGTGGCATCACAGTTCACATGGTTTGTATTTCTACTAAGCTCACTGTGCTGTTTCACAGACCATGTGGCTTGGGATTGCTTTCAGACACAAAACTATGCACGGAAGTACAGATTTAGATACAACCCAAGATACATCCACAGATATTTGGTGCTTCTGAACAATCTGTATTGAATCAAACCTGCTTATATTAAAGTATTAAGTACATGTTGTCTTTAGAAATTTTCAAAGGCATCTTTGGGAAGTTGTTATGTGGAAAATTTAAGTAATATCTTTAGACCAAAAGGACAGTGTACCATCTGAACAAACAATCTGCATAATATCTTTTAGGGTGAAGGACTATTTCACTTGTAACTACCACAGCAGTATCATTGGATCTCATTACTCTAGCACATGCTGTAAACAAAACACATATTTCAATTTCTTCTTCATTAAAACAACAATTTTTGCATTAACTCAAAGCTCTCAAAGCAGTGTTTAGGAAAAAACAATGTGAAAGAAAGGTCTGAGATGACTTAGGGAGTAGGAGAAAGTGGAGAGTATCTCTTGAATTCTGAGGGAGGACTGCAGTTTTTATTTACCTGACAAATGATATGAGGTGAGCAGAAAGTCTCGGTTGCTGTGTCATATAAATGTTGCGGGTTAACCCAGGTGGGCCGCAAAGCCCCACACAGCCACTTGCTCACTCCCCCACAGTGGAATGGGGAAGAGAATTGTGAGGGTAAAAGTGCAAAAACTCATGGATCGAGATAAAGACAGTTTAATAGGTAAAGCAAAATCTGTGTGCGCAAAGAGAATAAGGAATTTATTCACTACTTCCCATCAGCAGCCAGGTGTTTAGCCATTTCCAGGAAAGCAGGGCTTCATCATGCATGCTGGTTCCTCAGAAAGACAAACACCACAATCCCAAGTGTCTCCCCCTTCCTCCTCCTTCCCTCAGCTTTTATTGCTGAGCATGATGTTAGTGGCGTGGGATATCCCTTGGTCAGCTGGGTTCAGCTGTCCTGGCTGTGTCCCCTCACGACTTCTCCTGCACCCCCAACCCTTGCTGGTGGGTCAGTGTAAGAAACAGCATTGGCACCATATAAGCACTGCCCAGCAACAACTGAAACATCAGCGTGTGATCAAGGTTGCGTTGGTCACAAATCCAAAACAACACCATACCAGCTACTATAAAGAACCGTAACTCCAGCCCAGCCAAAACCAGTACAATAAAGCAGTTGTAAAATTTGTTGGACCATGATATGCAGTCATAGTGGATGCTAAGAGAAAACAGGAATTTCTAGAAGAAAATAGTAAGCAATTTAAAACTAACTAAACACTACCTCCTTGAGAACCTGCAGTGAACAAGAAGATCCAGCTTTTAACCTTGCAATGCATATCTGAGATGGAAGCAATATGAAAGCTTTGGCTAGATTTGAGTCATTCTTCTAATAATAATCAGCACTGTGAGCACTGCTTGTAAATTAATGACTAGCTAAAAGAGTTTGCTTGGGACATGAATTGTAGCAAGCTATTAATTCCTTAAGTGCCTGAGACTGTCATGACTACTATGACCCCTTCTGGGTTTTCATTCTGTTTAGGAGTATGGCTTGCACAGATCTCTTCTGCAGTGTCACCTGACAGCAAAGGCAAAGCTGACAGATGTGTGCATTACTGGCATAGGCATACTTCCCAGTTCACTCCTTCAGGTCATGCCATTTCCAAAAGCTCTTTTGCACAACCTCTGACCTGATGCACTGCCAAAATCCGGGTCAGAGAGAGCTTGTGTCATTCTTCCTTACAGTACTTACTACCCAGAGTGAAGTAACTCTACAGTAATGAGCCAAACAGAGCGTACAGCAAATACAGTGCTCCAGCACTTTCCCGCATCCTTTGTCTAGACTGTGAGCTGCTTGGAGCCCACATCTTCAGCAGAAGTGGAGGAGACAGAATTCAGGCACTAGAGTTACTAAGGTTCTAGCTCCATAGCTAAAAAAAAAAAAAATCTTCTTTTGGTTCTTTTCAGTCTTCTGCAGGTTTCAGAATTCCCAAATCTGGATCACAAGCAGTTTAAAAGGCAGAGAACAGAGTCTGGAATCCCTTTCTTTTGCACAAGAACTGCTAAAAGGAAGTGACCAGTCAAAGCCAAAGAGCAGATCTATGCCAATCCCAAGGTTTCTTCTTGCAAAGAGCTCTGATCCCAGCTGTAGAACACGAGATACATTGTAGGATGCTAGATCACACACTGTGCATATTTGAGCTCTACCACCATCACCCTAGACCTGCCTTCTGTTCTCCGCATGGACTGCTGGCTGTCACAAGGGCGTGCCATGTACAGCCACACACCTGCAACCCACACAATGTCAAGCCAAAGCAACAGAGAATGGAATTTTTCACTGTAATACAAGGAACAGCATTCTTCAAGAAATAGGCTATTGTAGGGTTTCTTCACAGTACCTGCAGAGTCCCCGCTCCTTGTTTCCCTAACTAGAGTGTCAGCCATCTCAAGAGAATACCCTGTGACGCATTCTTACCAGCACTTCTGAAATGATGTGTCTGGAGAACTGCAAACGGGTTCAGATCACTCTAAAGCCCCCTTAGTGGTTAGTGCTGTGGGACATTAGTTCTGGATGACTAATTATTTGGTTTAAAAACAGGTCTTTTGTTTCTTGGGCTATAAAGACAACATGACCACTTTCTGTACTTTTGACCCCAGGGAAAGAAAAGCCACAGATAATAGAATTAAACCCTCATTTCACTTGAGATAATATTTGTGTAAGCTCCCTTAGTAAAATTTCATGTACACTGCCAAGTCTGCAGGTTATCACTTCCACAGTTTGAGTGTTTGGAGACAGGGCTTGGAAGTAGGGGGTATTTGGGGGAAAGCTCTGAGAATTATAAGAGCTGTAACCGTAGAACTTTTTTCCTACTCACCCGACGTTTCCTTCAAGACTTGAGCTCAGACAAAATAACGGTTAGGATATTTTTTATTGGCCCAACACAGAAACATTATATAAGGTTTCAAGGCCACACAGGCTATTTTCCCCCTTTTAGTAAGGTTCTCTGTAGACTTTTCAGGGAGAAGAATCAACACATTCAACTGTGATTCCAATTGTGCTCCTCTTTAAAGGGATTATTTTAAAATTCTAAGCACCATGACGCAAGAGTGCAAGTCCGCCCCATCAACACTCAGAGCTTTTTCCTTATAACTCTGAAATCACACCAACAATAATAAAGCTTTGTGGCCAAGTGTTAGTTTGAAACATGTCATTCCATTCCAGGGAAGAAATGAGTTCTCCCTCCCTTTTCCTGCTGCAGTCCTGTTGTGTTTGGATGCCCACATGGTTTCAGGTAACCAAGATCAGACTCTTCCATAACTTGGAAGTCAATCCTTCCACTGCCTTCTCCCTTCCCCATCACATTATCGTTCTTAAAACAGTATTGCTTGTAAATTGCAGTACACATTCTGCAAACAATGCTAGTAAAGACAGAATTTCAAACTCTCTTTGAAATAGGTAGCACCCTGGGCAAGTTGGGCAACCTGCTAATACAGAGTTTTTTAGAATGGCTTGACTTTTCCATAAGGAAACAGCAGTTAAGAAACTTAGCTCCAAAAAGCACAAGTCCATTCTTTAAATATTTTATTTCTTAACTGCAGAACACAACTCCAGCCTTTCCTGTGAAGGAATTGATACTACCAGTTCTCTGTTATGCCTGTCTTCTATCAAACGTCAACACACTTTTTTAGAGTGAGCATGTTCATTCAGTAAATATACCGCAGTAAAATGTCTTCCTTAATTCACAGCTCCCCACTGTTTCTGCTTTTTTTTATCTGCACGAGGTGGTTCTAGTGAGAAACGACTGGACTGCTGTGTCTTCTCATACAAAGCTGGTTTTTGTGGGTAGGCCAGAGAAGGCTGCTGGAGCCAGCAGAAGGAAAACCAGAGACAAAGAAAATATTAGCTCTGCTTTGCACCATATGCTTTGGTGTCTTGTTACAGAATAGTCAGTCTACAGTGGAAATCAGAGTCCCCACGCGATGCCACAACTGTGTCATGACACTATGCAGAGGGGATATGCATATATAGATCCTTTTTCATTCAGCATCCCCCTCACAGGTTGGTGTCTGCTTTGAGCAGCTCTAGAATGTTTGTTTGAACTACTAGTCCAAAACCACTGAGAACACTGAGCTGTAAATAAGCTCTGTGAACAAAATGGACAGGGGTGTGATGAAGAAAATTTGGACAAAGTAATTAGAGCAACCTATATTGTTATGACCAAGCTGCAGCATTCTGGGATTGGAGCAACATGACAAATACTGGAAGTGGAAAGATCCTGAAGTAATGCTCCTCAGGTCCTCCTGGAGTTTGCTATGCTTCTGGCAGTGGCCAGTTCAGTATTACCTGCCAAAAAGCAGTATGACCTCACACACACAGGAGGTTGGCTTTGCTGCTTGTGGCAAGTCACAATTGGAAGCACAAACAAAAAGTGACCAGGAACTAACTTTAATTAATTTCCCCAGGAGACAGGCTCTTGTCAGTCAAGACAGGCAGAGCCCCAGCTTTTGGGTAGTGGCGGCTGGAACCTTCAATCTCCATTGGTCAAGTGCTTGTGTTTCTAACCATCATGTGGACCACATACTCCAAAACATTTCTGCAGTGACTTGATGTGTGTGTGTGTGTGAATACACACAGACAAAGATTTGTCTGGCATTATCTCAGGAATTTGGATAGATGTTAACTGGAATTATAGGCTGTGCATCACTTCTATTACTCCAATTTAAACCGGCACACAGCCCAGCACTGCACCCCAAAAGTAATCACTAGATAGAAGAGTCTGTAATCTGGAAGGACAGATGTACAATAGACCATTTTTAAGGACATAAGAAGGCTTCTGTGGTTCCTTAGTACATACTATGCTATAATAACAAGCAATATAATAATATCTTACTACAGAAGACTAAGTATTGTTTGAACAAAAATCTTGAAAAAACCGAACCTATAAAACTTTCCACAGCAGTTTAAACAGATTGTTTTAAAAATCATACTGTTAGTAAAACCTTTAATATTTCATGTGAGGAGGATTATTCAGACAAAATCCCAGAGAGCAGTTGTAGATAGTTTCTAGTTATCTTACTGTTCAAGCAGAGTTCTTCGCAAGTATTTCCACTACTCATCCTCTGTTTCCACCCCTCCAACAGAAAAATAAATGAATGATGGGTCTTCAGGGTTTTTTTATATTCCAGATACTTAATATCGAGCAATATGCAGGATCCAGAAAAAAGAAATCTTCCACATCTTCTTTTTCAGCCTTAAAAATGCTACAGAGAATACAAACACTCTTCTCTTTTGCAGGTCACTTGTAATAGACAAGCTGCTTGTGATGCATTCCATGCTGGGACCAGCTATATGCCATGCATCTGTTGAATTTAGGAATAAAGAGCTAGTCCATAAAACGTGGAATCAGAGGAGTGGCCTCAGGGGCATAATGGTACATTACTTCTGTGAGATCAGAGTGTTTCACTAAAAGATATATATTGTTACAGGAAAAGGGCTTCCATGCTTTTTGATTCTGCCATTATTTATTGTTTGCGTTGCTCATTCTGCTATGCTAGATCACACAGCAGAGGTAACCTGAGAGTACACTCTGCATCTTGCTCTGGAACTCACATTATTTGCCACAGCAAAGGCAACTTTTGCAATTAGAGTAAGTTGTGTGCAAGAACATTTAAGCTGTTGCTTATCTAAGATCCTTGGGCCTCCCAACAAATGTGAAAAATATTCAGTTTAGGAATAACCTTGGTCACAATAATATTTCCTCCAGGACACCCTTTCTATTTTCCTTCTCACTAAAGAGACATTCATGTAAGCAAGGCCTCTGCAAGTAGCGCTGTTGTTAACTATCCTAGAAAGCATCTTTTACAAAGAAAAGGATTTCAAACAGTTTTTCTCACTGTAATCATACTGACCACAGGCTGCAACTAATTACTTATATCATTACTTTCCAAGTTGAAAAATCATTTGAAGCTGGGGGTCTACCCAGCATGAACTAGAAAGACTAAAGTGATTTATTTTTTAGTAAGGATATTTACCAGTGAAGATCGCTATTTCTTCAGTGTCAGAAGTGCCACAAGCTCTCACTTTGCATGGTTAAGATGACTATGATGACAGGAGTTGGCAGCTGCAAGAGACAAAGAAAGACACAGGAATACCTGAACAACTCCCGCCTTAAGCCTCTTATCAATACTATGTTTAATTGTAAAACATCAGGGGAATCCTCTCTGCTGACAAAAGAGCCTGCCCCTGCAGCAGGACGCTGATGTTGTGGAGCTCTGCAGGAGGACCTGGCCCTGAGGCTGTGCCCCCAAGGGCCTTCCAAGCAAAGGCAAACCTGCTGGGCAGGTAAGGCGCTGAGGGGATTGCACTGGTCTGCAAAAGCTCAAGACACACTTTTCAGAATACATCCACACCTCAGTGATTCTCTCTGTTGCTCTTTCACAGGCTCACACTTTGAACTGAGACACCAGAATAAGGTAGCCAGCCTCAGCTACAATGTCAAACCTAAGGAAAATAAACACTCTCCACTTCCACTCCAGACCCCACATTTAATATCCGCCATGTTGTTCATGCTTATGACATTCTGCTTTTCTGAATAAAATGGCAAATGGTACCAAACCAGATGTCACCCATGGGTCTGTTCTCCCTCAGTGTTACCCTGCACATGCAGACTCCAATGGCTGTGCCAGAGCCACCGCTTCCCTGCCCAGCCACAGCCACTACCAAACTCTAAGGGGAAATATATAGACCAGCCTTCTCCAGGATAAATTCACATTTCACATCAACCCTCAATTATGGATTTCCATGTTTCCTCATAACAAAAAAACATCCTCAGATAGTTGACAAATATTTTTCATAACCCAAGTGATCAGCATGAATAACAACTTTGTCTTTTAGCTTCTTATTGACTAAATCTCATATCAGCTGAGACAGACCATTCCTGTGACTGTTGCCAGGCTCACAGGCCTGTAATCTGCCTAGCTAATCCCACTTATTTATTACTTTCTGTGTTAGTATCGAATTTACCAGCTTCTTCCTTCAGGTACCTCCCTATAGAGCCTGTCATGGCTCTGGATGCAGCCTCCTCGCTTTGCTTCCTGGTAAGTTCACAGACAGGTATTGCTCCTTTCTACCTCTGTATTAAACAATTTGATGGAGACAGATGAGAAGAAGAGACACGCAGGATGAGTGGGACACGGAGTGACCTTGCTATGCAGACAACCTAATTTAACATCAGTCCCAGACACAATTCCATCTCTCACCTTTTTTAATATCAACGAAGGGCAAATATCCATTCCATTCTGCTCAGGCCTTCGTTACTAGAAGGCCCTGGGAGGAACTGATAATCAGCTGACTCTTATCAGCCTTAATTATTTATG
This sequence comes from Rhinoptilus africanus, assembly GCA_013400135.1. NCBI lineage: Eukaryota > Metazoa > Chordata > Aves > Charadriiformes > Glareolidae > Rhinoptilus > Rhinoptilus africanus. Next base: position 216,960 of record VXBO01008159.1, read on the forward strand.
AGATACACCTAAAACTGTGACAGCTACAAAGCAAGAGCCAGTGACCACTTCCCTTCCCTGTGTGATTAACTGTGGATAGATCTCCTAAAACTTTTCTTCTGTAAGGTTTTCTCTGTAGCCTAAGATCATAAGCATCACTCTTTAGGTTTGTTGGGTAAAAAATATGGATTAGAAGCAGCTTGAATTAATTATTAGTTAAACCATCTCATGGGATTTACATTCAGGAATAGAAATGTGTCTCTTTGGATTCAGGTGTCTGTATGCATTCCCGCAGCCCTATTTGCAGCTTATTGCTCAGTGCCATTTGGTCTTTCACATGCCCTTTGAATTGGTAGGATATCTGCCCTTTCTGAAGCTGGCTCTGATAGTCAGGCTGGGCAATATGTTTCTGCTTAATAACTTCACGCATACAAGCAGCCTTGTCCAAAAAAGCAGAGCAGCACTGAGTGACAAGCAGGGATGGATTCCTCATGTTGGGGGCTGTCACTTTTACTAGGTAAATCAATACCACATTTTCCTTCTTATCTTGAAAGCTATGGGAGGACAAATTACATTAGCATAGATCTCTGCTTTGGCTCCTGCCATGCACTTGCAGAACAGTAGGGCTGCAGTTTTACAAACCTTTGCCCTGATGTACTCTCAGTCAGCCATTGGAAAGGCTGTGGCAGGCTTGATCATGCTCAGCTAGAACACATTTGGGGTATTTTTTGTGGATAAAATGCAGAGGCAGTAGCTGCATGCACACTGGGGAGCCAACTGTGCCTCCTACTGCTGGTAAGTGGTCCCTGTTAGTTTCAGATGGATGATGACAGGTAAGACCAGTCTCACTTGAAGCTGACAGGGCCAGAAGCACCATGAACACTAACTCTGCTCCACCTCTGCTATTTTTTGTCTCCTCAGAAAGTCCACTCATAGGTCAAGGGTGAATTTCTGGGTATGAATTCAGAGTCTATCTCACTGCCCAGAGATGATTCTGGGAGTTACAAACTTTGCCAGAAAAAAATTGGCAGAAAATATACAGAATACTATTACCAGATAATAGCTAAGTCTAATACACTGGTTTCTTTTGTCCCTTTTCAGCACTGGCTGAACTCTCACAATTTTAATGTTTCTATCAGGAGAAACCTTGCCACTTCTACCCTGTATTGCAAGTCCTTAGAAGATAGAGAAGTCAGTACAGTTTGTTCGTAGACTTTTGCAGAGATTAAATTGGATTCAGTTATGCCTCTTAAAGCCTCACAAAACTGGAATTGCCACTGAAAGGGAAGGTGCCTTACTGAGATGGTGGTTCTGGAGGCATGGAGCCTGCAGAGCCTGGCAGCAGTGGAAGCCCCATCACCAGCTACGGTTACTGCGCGCCTCCCTCCTGCAGTGGGTCCGGCACCAGATGCTGCCTGAAAACGCAGCAGGTGGGTCTGTAGCCTACGTAAAGTGCCCAGCAGAGTGCATACTGGGTGGTTTATGCTATGGATATGGTTTGTAAAGATGATACTTTCTCTATAGAAAGACTTGTCACTATCACACGAGATATTCTTTATTTCTTCTGAGAAATTCTTGGCATCTACAAATGGAGTTTCTAGGTAAGACGCCAAAATGAGCTTTATCTCTGTAATCCCAGATCAATTGAGGGCATCCAGAAGGTTAACTTAGGAATTTTCTCTACAGAGCTGCTCCTGGAGAGACCCAAATCAACCCCTGAGGCTCAGGTTTGCTCTCTTTGTTTAGATCCCCCATTTTTATTGTGGGTCAGGCTGTGAGGGACAAATAAAGAGGGTAAGTGACTTAGCACCACAGTATAAATTCAGTCCATTGTGCTGAACTGGCAGTAGTGTCTCTCGCGTCGGGTGACTTTCACTGAGAGGACTGGCTGATCAAGGAGTTGTCGGTGGTGCCAGATATGAAACAAAGGAAGGGCCCATTTGGGTTGGAGTAGCCATACTAGAGAGGAGCGCCCATCTCAGTCAGGGAGGCCACAAATGCGACAATAAAATACCACTCAGGATGGCAGTGAGGACAGCTGGCAGGGAGCCACCAGTGTCTGTACTATTCACCTGTCTGCAGAAACAGTGGCCACATGGAAAGTGCATAGTGGAATGGTTCCCAAATAGGGTTAATGTCCAAACCACACCTGGGCACTGACTGGAGAAGGCTGGCTGGCCTAAGTCAGAGCTGGGACAAGGACCACGCTAACAGTTCACATGTGGGTATGAATGAATTCTGGCACCCTGAAGTATTTAAATACTGACATAAATCCAACCTGCGTGGCCCTTCCCGCCCCCTGACATTTTTTCCTCTGGGAGAGAGGCACTCAGTAGCATCCCCCCGCAAGGCACCGGCTGCACTCCCCAGCATCACAGCTCCCAACCATCGCTGACCCAGGGGTGGCCAAGGAGGTCTTCAGTGAAGAATATTTGCTTTCAGTGAGTATAAAAGATGAGTGTGATTTTTGAAGGCTGTGGGAATGTCATGGGACAGAACTGCTTCAGACAGAAAATTATTATTGGAGACTGTGTGTAGGATTACAGGTTAAACATGAATTTGTGTTCTATAAAACAGCTTCTCCTGCACTGACTTGTCAAATATTGATGTCAGGATCCTATATTTCCCATATTAGATTGATGATCTCGCATATTCTGCTAAATTAAGATTTTAAAATGTGGTTTAGGTGCTTGTGATGTCACCAGGAAAAATATGGAAAATCCTAACCCCAAGTTCTGGCTGAAATAGTAAATAGGATATGGTATTTAAATCTTTCTTTTAAGATGCATATACCTTATACGCCTGCTGGATAAACAAAATCTGAGATTTTATGCTGCATAGGGATTCTTTGTGTGGTTTTGAGTAAAAGTTTGTGAACCACATTTGAAGGTACTATGTTTTTTCCCAAAACAAATACGGATGCCTGAATATACTGCTAGAGATTTCACTGAGGTAGTTCATTAATGTTCAAAGAAGAAAACAGGTTAGTTGATGCTGGTTTTAATACAAATGTCATACAAGAGGATATAAGACATAAAACGTGCATATATATGCTTGATAGTAAGTTGGACACTCAGTAAACTAGTCAGAAAATGTAATTGCAGCAGGGTGAAATGCGTAAAAGTGTACAGTCACAGCCTCATCCCCCTTGGGGACATATCTTATCTGCCAGCTCTAATCCACTCCAAAAATCAGTGCTGAAAAGGCCAAGTCCCTTCTGGGCTTTAAACAAAGAAATTAGATGCAGAAAGAGAACTACATCCATTTTGCAAGGATGAGTACTGGGTCATGGGTCTTTATATTTTTTTGTAAAGAAAACCTTCCCGAGATGGTTATTCTCATGAACAGACAAAACAGACGTCCTTCTGACAATATAATTTGAAACTCCAGAATCATAGTTCAGGATCAATCCCCTGTTCACATACATACAATCTT
>VXBO01008159.1:220434-243667 GCA_013400135.1 Rhinoptilus africanus
GGGGGGGGGGCTGGTTTGGGTTTGGGGTGGGTTTTTTTTCCTGTAAAGTTTTTTTCTTAGCTCAAATTTTACAGCATTACAAGAAAAAAAACAACCCAGTATTGATCCTTTAAGGTTAAGAACTTGGTGCACTTAAATTATTCTAACCCAGAGAGTTTGAAATTTATAGTCCCTCTTGAACCTCCCTGCCTCACCAGCTTCCTTGGGAGGACCCTGCTGCAGGCTGCACGCCAACTGCAGTAAAATTTAAAGAGGTGAGAGAGAAACTTCCCAGAAAATATAAACATTTCATGGAAATGAAATAAGTCTTCCCTTATAGGAACTCACCTCAGCAAGCTTTAGATAAATGGAAAGGTATTCAGAATTGTAAGTGGATATAAAGTGTGGTGTTTTAGATACATTTGTTTATGAGCAATGCAGAAATACGTATTGTCTTCGGGGTCGAGCCGAAGCAGAGGGGCTGCCAGCCCCCGGCCCAAGGCCGAGCCCAGGCTGCAGCCGGGCCCGTGCCCCCCTGGATGGGTGGCAGCCACTCACACCTTCCCTGGCACAAACCCCCTCTGCAGGCACAGCCCCGGCCCCTGACACCCTGCAAGGGATGGGAAATATTCCCCCAGTTCAGGGGTGGGAAACTCAGATTAACAACGAGGAACAAGGCACTGGAAAGCACTCTCCGTTTGCATCCCAGTTCTCTGGCTGACAGAACACAGAAGGCTCACGTGGCTGCACAATAACAGCTGTGGAGAGAAATAAAGTGTGAGCATTAGAAGGGCTGTAAATTCCTCAGCCCCGCTCACTGGGCACCGGCTCCAGAGGCCTGCTCCTCTTGCAGCCTCTGTGACCCACGTTTCCTCAGAAATCCCATCACGGCCATGGTGAGGCTGGGAAGCTGCTGGGAAAATGACATGGTGGAAGCCAGACCGGGGACTCCAGAAGGCAACATTTTGCCTGGGAAGATGCTGGAGAATCCTGGCCCAGTGGTGGCTCAGAAGCTCAAGGCCAGTGCCGCTCTCTTTCTGAAGGCCTCTGTCATGACCTCAGAAGGAACCTGCCGAATGCATCCAAACATTGCTTTTCTGGCCTCCCTCTTGCACGGGCAGGCGTTCATCGCACAGTGACTGGGGCAAAGCTGGTGGGTAAACACAAGGGGGGGGTGGGGGGGTGTGTGCCGGCCCAGCCGCATCCCGCTGCCCAGCGCTGGCATCTGCTCACATCAAATTCGGACCCATCAGCAGCTTCTCCTTGGAAATGGTTAACTGACCCCCAGGTGCACCCACATGTTCACTTCTATACATGCACTGAAATCACGGATAAAATCATGCCTTTATCAGGCTTGTCACATTTAATGGGGAATATAGGAAGGGTTGCACAGGAAAAATCATGCAGTTTTACCAATTTTCTCAAGTTCTTAAAAACATCTAGCAAACTCTCTGCAGTTTAATCCTTCTAAGGTTTCCTGTGTCGCTCGGTGAATTTTGACTCTACGCTACTGCTGCGGACATTGCTTTTGCAAATATGTTTCTGTGAGAACAAATCAGCAAAAGCAGAGAAGTGATGCTACACTCAAAAACGCCATCGCAGGATAGGTGCTCGGGATGTTTCTAATGATAAAGCAAGGTAACTGCTGTCCTCCAAATGCCACACGGCCACATCAGCTATGGAAGAAGGAAGGCAGAACCTTCTGAAATACAGATCAAGCCCATGAGCCATGCTGTTTGGAGACGCGTGCTACTGAGATTTTTGGAAATTTCTGTCTAGGAAGGCAGCATGTCTTTGAAATCAAGCTGGAAATTTTTTCCCTGCTTCCTCCACAGCTGGAAAAGCTGTAACTATTTTCCAGTAAACACACACAGATACACCATGGCTGATTCTGTGGTAAAAGCACTAAACTGGGGATACAACTGTGAGTTCTGCATTGAGGCCAGTAGCACCCCATCCACAGGACTGGGTTTTACTTGAGGTCTCATTCAAATTTGACAGAAATTGTCTGGATTTGATCTTGATTGCAGCTGACTTCATCTTAGTCTGTGTGATCCTTGGTACCTGTTCAGCCAAGCAACATCAGTTGTACTCTCACTCCTCGTCTCACCTGTTTCGCTGTGCACCTCGGACAAGAGCCTGCCTTTTCTTCCTGTCCCGTAAATACCCAAGGAGCCCTTCATCCCAGTCAGGGCCCCTGAATCCTGCCTTTATTGTGATTGCCACTGGTGCATTATGAGAGCTGATGAGGCCACGAATCCCATGTTAACGATGCAAAATAAAAAGAAGCAAAATGTCACAAAGCCTGGCATTTCCACACGTTGTAACTGACTGGAATGGTTTCTGAGGTAGGGTTTCCTTTCACAGTTGTTTCTACAAAAATATGAAAACACGATTTGTTTAGAAACTTAAACGCATGCAATATTTCTGTATAGGAAATACATTCTGTGAGTATTCAGCTCAAATTTTTTCTAGAGGTTCTTTTTTTTTCACCCTTTCGAATGTTTGTTTCTCACATACCAGCCAACCTCAGTAAGTCCTTGCTCAGCAACTGAAAGCTGGCTTCGTGTTTACTGACATCACTAAGAGTTTTCAGAAAGTTCTTTTTAAAGCAGAAACCTTGAAGAAAAAGTAGTCAAGACATACTTATGGAAAGGAGATAGTGTCACCTCACACCTTCTGCATGAAAGTTTGGGGAATGACCCTAGGGAGAAACATCACAGGCCATAAATCTTCATTTTAATCTTTTAGCCAAAAGCCATATCTTTCTAGTCAGCTAATGGCATTTTGACAGGGTGCGCAGCTGAATTTCTGTAAAAATGAAGTAAAGGATACTGCAGAAAGATTCAGTAGTTTAGAGGCAAAATTCTTCACACCAGTGCCTTTGAAATGGGAGCACTAGTGTTGCAAGTTTGCTCTCTCAGAAAAGCCATATTGTCCACAATTTATTTTACAAGTTTTATGAGTGAAGTTACAGATCAAACAAGGATGTCATTGCTTTAGCCAAAAGCAGACAGGGTATTAACAAAGGGGTTTGCAGTGCCCCCATGCCCTCTAGATTCCTCGTACTTTAAAATTTAGGCCTGCAGCCTCTTGGCAATCACAGCGCTGTCGCCAGCCTCCATCAGTCTTTGCCACTAGTCCATGCCACTAGTTTGCATCCTGGGCTGCCTCCAGTTCTGCCGTTCCCTGCACCCTGGGCCACTGTCTCCCAGTGTTGGCACAGCCCACACACGTGAGGCTTCAAAAGAGACAGGCGTATTGCTCTCACGGTTTGGATAACCTGCGCCTGTGTGGGCAAAACCCAGCCCCAGACCAGTGTTGGATGTCCGGCAGCCCTCCACACCACCACTTCCCTGGATAAAGGAGCTCTTCACTGCCAGGAGCGACAGGGAAGGGTGAGGACTCCAGTGCTGGCATATGGTACCTGGATGCTCAAACGCATGGCTATGGGGGGTCTGTTAGAGAACAGCCTCAGTGCCTAGGCTACCCACAGTTTCACGCCCAGAGAGATACCTTTCCCCAAAGCCACAGACAGCCCGGTCAACTGAACTATTTCTCTTGGACTTTATTCCATGCTTATGCTTGTGTTTTTTCATTTTCTTCACCTTTCTGCTAATGAGATGTAGCAACTGGTTACACTTGTGGGCCTTGCTGTACCCCCAGAGGGGTTTCCTGTGAGCACAAGAGGACTAGACACGTAGGGGTTCTCAGGAACATGTTTTAGCATTTCTGAAAAGTCATCACTTACAAATTCTACTGCGAAGGCACAGGCAACCCCTGAGTGTGAGCATTGCATAAGAGGGAAAAGAAGCCAGGGCTTGCTGTCACTGTTTAATGTATCTGCAGTAGCCTGCAGGCATGCATGGAGGAGGCAGAGGCATAGCAGCAATGCTGCAGCTTCGCTCTTTTTTGTGACATATTACATCCAGCAGAGAAGGAATTGCCTTGTAGGGAGCATAAATCAGGGGCTGCTTTCAGCTTTTAAAATAAGGTAAAGTTTGTATGAATATAATTATAGCCTCTGATGCAAATAAAACAAGATGTGACAGATACAGAAGGCTGCCACTACTAAGCTAATGCTATAAAACTTCAGTAAGTGACTAGCATTTGGCAGGAAGTTCAAAGAAGATTTTACTCTCCCCTGACATTGATACTCTGTCTAAGATATCTCTTTTTAAAGCTTTTTGTTGAATTTTATATACTTTTTAAAACAATGATTAGTTAGGATTGCCTTGAGCTGCATCATTTAAGCCAAATTTATTGATTCCAAAGTACCAAATAACTTTCTTCAGTCACCAAAATCAACAATATGCTCTTTGTGGTATTTGTTTCTTGACAGTGATGTTACGTTTTCATACTACAAACATTCTGTTTTCCAAATTCAGAACTATTTGACGTTATTATTTAGCCAGTCTTACTGCACCTCTCTGAAAGACTACTTCACTCTACATGTCCCAGGCAGACAAATACATGGAGCTTTTATAAACACACACAAACGTATGTTTACCCAGCAGCAAAGAAGAGTTCAGTTCCTCCACACCCCAAATATCTCCCAGGAACCCTAAGACAAGAGGAGCTGCCTTTTTCCCCCTCAGTTTGGGACGTCCCCAGACCACTGCCTTTGGAGCCTGAGAAAGTTCACCTTGGGAAGAACTGCCATCTGCATGTCCTGGTCTTATGGTCTTCCCTCAACATCCATGACAGCCACTGTCAGAAACAGGACCACAGACTTTTGGTACGATCCAGTATGTCTGGGCACCCCAGTGGTCACTAGTGCCTGGCTTCGAGGCAACTGGTGTGACTAGTAGCCTTTATTACTCTTCAATTAACAAGACAGTTTCATATGTCTTTTCATGAAATAACTGGTCTATAATGAGGCATTTCAGAATCTGCAGCTTTAAATTCCAAAGTGTCCTCCATTTTGGTTTTTGGATTTTTTTAACAGACTGCTTTCCTTATGTGTGTAGCAGAGCAGTGTTCAAATACGTTGGCAACGTTCCCTATAAGGTGTGCAGATTTCAGATATAGCAACACTACTTATATGTCAGGTAAAGCAGTTGGATCAGGTACACGATATCTAGAGGACTGTCCTGTCAGGAATTTGCAGGATTTAGGGATTCTGCTTCCCTCTCTGCTAGAAGTTACCCAACTGTTCCCCATTTGACTGCTTGGATACTCACCAAATAATCAATCACCATGACTCCTTACAAAGATAACATTCCGAGTAAGAGTAAATTATAATGATGAAGTCTCCAAGGGAGTATTGAAGCAAACTATAATTACAAAAGGTTACTATCTATGACACTTTTAACTCCATATTCCTTATCACCAGGTCTCCTACAATTTGTAACCTTAATTTATAGCCTCCTGGGCTATATTTGTCTTATAAGTTGCCAAATTTCTCTGGTCTGACCCCTAAAATACTCAGAAATTAGGTTGCCTGATACACGTTCTGTTTTGTAAGGCTAGATGCTGTAAGGATCAAAATCACCACTGCCAGTGGTTTAACAAGCAGGGATGCATAATTCACATAGAAGCGTGCAGCCAGGGCTTGCATTGCTTTTACTTTGATAAATATTTATGTTGTTGGCACACATCTTCCCCTTCCAAAAAGAGCATGGTGCTGGCTGCACTGGCCTTCAGAAGTATCTCTGCACCTCTCTGAAACAGCCTCTTTTGTTGTGTGGTTGGTGACCTTTACATCTCAGGGATGTTGCACACAGGTGCCATCTCGGAAAGGCTGCATGTAAGCACGGCTATTCCCTGCCCAGGCCATGCCATCTGCATCCTTAGAGCAACATAGCCCAAAGCAACAGTTTTTGCTCCCTAACTAGGGGAGTTCTTACTCTTCATCCTGGGACAAGGTGTTCTATCATCAGCCAGTTCCAAATAGAAACCTTCCTTTTGTCACCTGAATGCAGCAATTTGCCATGTCACTAAAGCAGATCTTTCCATAGAGTGTCATACACATATTTCAGCGTCAGTTCTGCTCTAGCAAATTTCTCTGACCCACCTGTTAGAATGGGCCCTCAGAGCTCCATCCAATGTAGAAAGCCCTGCACGAAGCTATGTGGATGAGTCACCCCCCAGAGGGGAATTACAGTCTTGATGCCACTCAATGCAAATGTCAGCTTTTGTGCTGCCAGACTAGGAAGCGGGTCTCTGATCAGAGACAACTAGAACCACAAATTGGAAGTTCCTGCAGAAACCCACCAAGGCATTCACAGGCTTGAGGTTCCTGCTCTGTTGCCTTTACTAGTGTTAACCGTAAAGCCAAACCCCAGAAGGCAGAAGGCAGGTGTCCCACCTCACGCTGCACAGCAGAGTGGGTGCAGGGAAGGGAAGGAAAACTAACAGCTTGCATAGGCCAACATGCCAGTGTAAATCTCAAGTATAATAGGAGCTGTATTTTTATTTTTTATCTTCCTTAAGTCATTGCAGCAAAAGCAAGGGGAGCATTACCAGGTGCAAAATGGGGTACATGCCATAAGAGATGGTCATACCAGTCCCTGCCATTCTCCTCTGTCTCTTGCTCTTGCAGGCCATTTAGTCTTCACCTCCACTGCAATTGTGAGAGCCATCTACATCATAGCTGCTTTCTCTGTGAGCAATATGACTTTCACCAAGTCATTTGCTGTTCTGAGTGTAATAAAGTCTTGCAAAATGACAGTGGTAAAATATCCCTGAATAAGTCTATCTAGTAACCTAGTACTGGCCAGTGCCAAAGAGCAGGCAGTCCTCAGCGCTGCCTGCTAAGCATCCCAGCACCTATTCTGGTCTGAGATGATATCACAGGTCTCCTAAAGGAATGAGAAACAGAGACAAAAGAGTGACAATGGCAACAGAGAGCAGCCTTGAGCAAAGGAAAACAAGAAGATCCAATGCACCTACAGCATGACAGCCGGCAACAACTTCTCCCATTGATGCTGCCAAAGCAGAAGCTCTGGGCCAGTGCTGGGAAGACCGTGTAGCAGCTGTGGTTCAAACTGTTCAGAGAAACAATTAATGCAATCAATTACTTTCCAAGAATGTCTTGTCTAATGAATCACTGAGCCATTAACCTGAAGAGTCGTAATGTATATTCCCAATGTCAGTATCGCTTGAATAATCCCCTAGGGAATAATTGGAAGCGCATCACGTGTAATGCATTACTGGATCATAATAAGTACAACAACTCCCTAGTATACTGTCAGTGATTTAGAAAGGAGTCAGTGGATGGAAGATGAAGAGGAAGAGAGAGTGGTAAGATATATGAGTACCTGATGTTAATACCTTGCAATGACTTTAGAGAATTTGTGTATCTCTTTAATCACATTAAAACTGAAGACATGAAGCAGAGAAGGAAGGGAGTTATTTAAATTAAATGGTCAGGTTGTTTCTAGAAATGGGATTTAGTCCTCCTCATTTCTAGCCTACAGTCTGGCTTGCTACCTAGTTATTCTAGACCCTGGCGTCTACATAATTCATGCTTCAGTCATGATACTTCATGCTTATGTTCCTTTCTAGTTAGCCAGTTACTTCCATCCTTGAAGCAATCCAAGCAGAGCTGGCTGAGTAATTCACACAAGGGATACTCCAGGCAGCAATTATGCATGAGAAGAGGCATATTTCCCTGCCTCTGTCCGGGACAGGCTTTTAACACAAACCCGAAAGCCTCCATCCACCTTTGTGCCATGCCACAATGCACAGAACATTCATCCTCTATGCCATGTTTTAAAAATGATCTTACCCACCACATCTTTCCCTACTACAGAAATTACAAGTAGGTGTTTCGGGAGTATAAGGCATCCAGAGAAGACATGACCGACTTCTCCAGAGTATGGATGGACATACTCTTCCCCAGTGGATGCTAGCCATGAACAACAGAGACATAAACCAGTTGACATCATTTGGGCTGGATGCCAGGGTCCTCTTTCTGTTATGGCCCCGCAGATAGATAGGGAGATGGACATAATATACCTATATACATAGCAGAATGGTGCCTTAGTCTGTCTACCTCGGTTTCCCATTCTTATGGGTATTAATGTTTGTATAGGTCAATATTAGGGACCAAGCTAAGCACTGTTACATCCTGTATCCCTACACAAAAAGAGCCGGTAGGGACAGTAAGACAGAGATAGGGGCAGCATAGGAGAAGGTGTGTTTATGTGAAAGCTTATTTGAAAATGGGAAAATGTAGATGATGACTGGCAAAACTGATTGACTGGGGGTAGCTTCCCACCTAATAGCAAGTGGGATATGGCAGCAAGATGCTATAAACCATGACAGACCATGGAGAGAAGTCAAGTAGCACACAGTTGAGGCAGAGAAGAGAGACAGTGGAAGGATGACTAGAGAGCTCAGGTGAAAATTATCTTTGCAGTTTGGGCAGGTGGACAGGGAGAGGAAATCTAGAAAAGCAGGCTGCAGCATTGGAGCAGAAAATGATGACAGCTTCAGTAAGAATTTTTAAATACTTAATCAAGTTGAAACTAATTCAAACAACAAGTGAATTCCTACTATCTATGGTATACAATGAATACCTACAAGTCTGTCTGTTAGGGCAACATCTTATATCTGCTTTTTTACAGTACAAGGCAAATGATGCCTGTCATGCCGTTTATATTAATTATGAGCCAGATGTAAAAATTGCTGACCCCATGCCTGTCAAATTCATCAAACTATTTGGCAAACTCAGGGCTACAGCCTGTGTGCATGGAGAAAACAGTCACTGTTGGGGGGCCTGTTCTTGTCTCTCAAATATTCCATGAACTGTACACATCTGCTGTGTTTTGAAATGGTGATAGCAAAGTTCATTGCTGCTGAATGTCGGTAGCCTGGTAAAGAAGCCTTATCCCTTATCCCACTTCCTTCTCTCCCTCTGCCTCCCCTCCCCCGGTATTTATTTAATTTCAGATCAAAAAGATTGATCTGATGCTTGAGCCAAAGCTTTAGGGAAGAACCTGGCTCTGATCCTGGTGCTCCATAACAAGCAGGATCTTAGAGGTTACTGTAGGATGATGTAAAGCTAAACCTCAGAGGGAGTTTCAACACTAAGGGGCTTTTACCAGTGAGTTCACAGGATGGGAAGTGGTACTAGCTGAATGTCCAGGGCACACGAAAGTCTCTCTTATCAATGTTAGTGGGGGAGAGAAAAAAAAAAAGAAAAACAAAAAGGCAAAAAAGCCAAAAAAGGCAAAACAGGAAAATAATAAAAAATAAGGACACATTTGTCAACTGAACTATCACCATCATGTCTAGGGTAGAAGGCATGTCCTGCCCTGCTCCACTAGATTTGTTCTGCAGTCTCCTGACTGCTTATCTCAAGATGGTTAGAAATGTGGAGCGATGCTGCTCTGGAACAAAAGCCACAGCTTTTCCTTGGAGCAGTCAGCTGTATCTGCGCAGAGCCGGACAGCGATGCTGCGCCTCAAAATCTCCACGGGGAGCAGCGTGCCCTGGGCAGCGGACAGGCTGGCCCTGCCGTGCACCATTACCCCACAAAACCGGGACAGGGGCTGCATGTCCATGGCACTAGGAGTCTGTTATTACAAAATTAAGCTAAGCTGGCTGCTCACAAAATCCCTTTGGTGGAAAAGCTCCCTTTACACACCTAAGACTCTGAGAAGACATAAATAATTCAGTGCCCTCTATCTTTCTTACTGCAGAAAAGATTTCAGGTAATACTGGTGCTATAAGAACATAAAAACAGAGATACACATCCACCATCCACATTTTTTTCTTCATAAGGATGAAGAGTACATTAAGTGACCTTCTTTTCCAATAGGATAAGAAATTTAATGCCAGCTTAAGAAACTTAAAAGTTGTTAGCAGTTATATATTACTGGCAACATATTTTACACTAGGCAGCTATGAAAAAAAGTAATAAAAAATGCAATTAAATGTCTGAACTGTTGCTATTTTGGAAATTAAAACAACACACAGTATCCTTGCTGCAGCTTATATTACTTACTTATGACTTGTGCACAGTTATTTTCACCAGTTTAACCATGCTTCTTTTCCATAAAAGTCTGCTGTTAATAGATCCTTTGGGAACCTTGAAAATAACAAGATCTGTAATAAAAAAATTAATAACACTGAGAGAAAACTCAAGTTAGAAAGGCTTTTTAGAGCACATTAAAGGTTCTATTTAAAAAGACAAACAGCAAAAAAAACCCAAAACCACACCAAACCCCTAAATATTTGCAGAGAACCCCCCTCCAGTGCTCTGTAGCAGATAAATCCAAACTACCATTGCTGGTAAGGAAAAGAAGGGAAGTCCAGTCTTCAAGAGAGTGTCATGGCTTTGCTACAGTCATGACTTTGTGGTTATTGAGAATGCTGGTACACTCTCTGATGTTGCATTAAAGAATCTTGCTCTCTTGATAAAATCATACACAATAATGGGGTGTCAGTGAACATCAGTCAAGTTTACATTATTTCTACATATAAATTCTTCCTGTGCATGACAAATTCTAAAGGTAGCACTGCCCAATTCACTTAGCAGAAGGTAGAAATCAGATTAATTTAAGGTTACAAATATTCCAAACAGAGAGTATAAGCTAAGGGAGAGAAGGAAGGAGAATTATACAAACAAAACATGCTACTGAATATTGCCAGTAGAACGCTGGAGAGTGCTGAATCTGAACTTCTGTGATTTCAAAGGGTAATGGTTTTCTCTTCCCTATTGCTCAGAATTTGTCACGTATTTGTCTAATTGAACACTGATGGAGGTGTTGTGTATAGCAGGACTACAAATAGTTCTAAAGATTTTACTGTTTCCAATGGAAACAAGCAGTGTTCAGCATATATTTCTATCCCAAATGCGAGACAAATTCACCAAAAATGGTTATATTGATGGAAAGTGATGAAACAAATTTCACTGGAGTGAGTCTGAAGGTTACTAAAGAGCAATAATTTAAGTCAGATATTTTTAAATCGGCAAATCCAAATCATTTGCATCCAAGCATTCAAGAAGAAAAAAGTAAAGACTGACTTGAACTTTCAATGCTAATTCTTTCAAGAGGCCTTTGAACATTTGTCAGTCTGGAAGAAAATTAATTTTTCTTTAGAAAGAATATATGAAGTAATCCAAGGGTTTGTAAGCCAGTAAAACTAGTCCTCAGTTTCACCATTATTTTGACAATGGTTGAAAGGTAGACTTGGAATCAGTGCCAGTAAATTTGAATTTATGGAGAATAATTCTGAGACTAAATCCATCTTTTTTCTGCATGGATTGCTAAAATTGATACAAGTATTGCTGAAAGAGGTTTCACTATAATAACTGACTTTTACATGAAAAAATTTTGATTTAGAAACCAAAAAAGCCCATTGAAACAAAAGAATATGCAACATGCCATGTGGATTGAAAATGGCTAATGGATACTGACAAAATGTGTTTGTTAATATGAAACCATTGCTTAGTAGGCGTGGCTCTGGAAAGGAACTGAAATGTGTAAATTCAGGCTAAATGAACTCTTTAGTTCCAATGTCATGACTTGTATGAAGTCCCATGTCATGTTCTGTGGGAGGCTGGGGGTTTTTTTTCAGTCCTAGCCCTGCTTTTTAATCCAATATAACTACTTAAGTAATTAATAATAATTATGTGAACTGATCATACCCAAAAGAGGTCACCATCAGAAGCCAGTTTTGTTTATTCTTGTCATCCAGACTTTGTAATGAGGAAGAGCACTTTTGTAAAAGCACAGGCAAACTCCTTGATATGATGGAAACAACTCTGAAGACAAGTTGTAAAAGCCCAGATGTATGAGAAGTCTTACTCTGCAGCCTTTTAAACTGCAGACTTTGGTGTGAGATATATTTTATTAACTACAGCATTCTCTGCAAAGATGAACAAAAACTAATGGACTATGGCATACTATATTGCCATTAGAGCTTCTATTTTTATTATTCATTAACCCAGCACACAAAATGTGCCAGGCAACAAACAAATGTGAAAGAAAGTACTAACATGCAGGTTACTTGAGTGAGAAAAATTAAGGATTGCCATACTAATCTTGCTATGCAAGAAACTTTATATGATTGAACTTTATGACAGTAGGCAATCAGACATGCTTGCTGAATGCTAATTGCACATGAAGTGGCCAAGCATCTGGGTTTATTATTTTATAACCAAACATTGCTGGCAATGTTTATATAGTACTGCAGCAGCGGCATCCGAGACCTGGGCCTCTGGCAGCTGATGACAGTTTCTGTGGACTCATAGCACAATGCTGGGACCAACTAAATTAAAAGATTAAATGATCATGCGTTACTGAAACTTTCTCTTGCTTACTCTCTCTACAGAACATACTGTGCAGCTGAGAACTGCCTTGCCGCACAGAGAAGCAAAATGGTTAAATGGTGAACTGACATCTGGTGCTCCAAAAGAGCCAAGAATGTTACTGCAGAGGTCACAAGGTGAGCTGCGTAGTCCACGAATAAAATGAACCAGGAGATTTCATGTACAGAGTATCACATTTCTAAGTATGTTCTTGACATCTTATCATATACACATCACCGCTGTTATAAATGGGTCATAATAGCAGTTCCCTTTGAATTCAGTGCTTAAACATACAGTATTCTTCTAATGAATTCCCTGATTTTGAAGAGATTTGAAAGCCATACATTTTTAAAGCAATATGCTCAATATGAATGAATGAGTCCCTGCAAGGTGTAGACAATGACTAACCAACAGAGACAAAGAAATTTATACAATTTCTCCCACCTTCTTATTTCATTCTTCTATTCATCTATGCACCTACCTGGCAAAGCTGGCAGCAAGAGAGAAGCATTATCTACAGAAACTACTTTTGAAATTCCCAGGATGTAAAGTGTTCTTTGAGCTCTTAATGGTGTTTAAACAGGAGAAATATACTCTATGTGCTGCAGAGGAAAACCAGCACATTGCCGCAAGCCAAGAGGGCACAGCCATGGCTTGGTGTGAGGGCCTCAGCTGGCAACAATGGCCACTCTCTGCCGCCCTTCACCAGCCCTGCACCTCCCCATGCCTCATGGTTGCCTCGGTCTGTCCGACAGCAACGGCTCTGCCCCCACTAATTCCCCAGCTACTGAAGCAAAACCAGCAGTAATGTCATAAACACAAGGCGAAACACATTCATCTTTTCTCATGGGGAAATTTAAAGCAATATATTTGGGTTTGCATTTGTGATACACTGAGTGCAGAGAGTTAGATGTGCTGGTTCTATTGATACACAGTAACTACCTGAACTGTGATGTAATCACATAACTGAGCAGTTTGTCTTATTTAGTACATGCGTAAAAATACTAGGCTGTTTATAATCTTGCTCATGGAGACAGCATTCAAATATAATCTAATTTCACCTTTCTTTTTGTGACTAATTGCTGTGCAGTCACAGCTGGCATTCTTGAAGAAATGCCAAGAGTATAAAAACTCCTTTCTACCCTGCTGATGAGTTGGCTGAAAAAAACTTTCATTGTGTGGTAAGGAGAAAAAGAAGAGAGCACTCTTCTCTGGACTGAATAATGAAAGCAAAGACAAGACTTGTAGTGCAAGATTTTGTTTTTCATTATATCAGCTAATACAATGGGGCCAGGCAAGCTTCTGGGTACACAGGCCTTCTTCATGACTGAAATAGCAGCATATAAGAGACAACAGAAGACAGAAATGGAAATTGGAGAGGAGAGGCAAGGTGAGGCAAATCCATCTCCTCCACAAGATTCTGGCTGTCAGACACTCCGTGTGTCTCCTCTGACTTTCCTTGGTAGTGCCAGTTTCTTCCTAAACAGCTTGCCCACTTAGAAGCAACAGTTTTTAATATCTCTAAAGATGTGAAAGAAACCATGGATATTATTTCTTTCACTGCTTAAAATCTGCTAAGCAACTGCTAAGCAACCTGTGAATTGCAAAGGATGACCATGAGAAAAGCCTTTCCTGCCCTCAGCTGCATTTGTTCTTACATTATGAGAAAGGGTAAATGTGAGTGCACGATTTTCTGTGGACTTTTTTGGCTTATCATTATTACATTGTCTCTTTTTTTTTTGTCACTTCTCTCAACAAAACCAAGTTATTTACAGTAAAATTGAACACTTTTTGTTGCCTGTCTCTGGACTCACTGATCTTACCATCGTATCATTTTAAGAATGAGGTGAGACATGGACAGTGTAGCCCTAGAGTTTGGATCTGAAAAATGCAATTGTAATAGTTTTTAGTTTGCTTGCCTAATTTTTATTTACCACTTTTCTTTGACCAAGGGCTGCACTTTCTCTGCAGAATTTGCTCCCCCAAACCATCTATTCTCCTTCTTGCCAGCTGCCAAAATACGTTCTCACTCCTCCACAAGGCTGAAGGCCCCCAGGCATCCTCCATCCCCACTATCTGCACTTCCAGGGATTCTGCTTAGAACTGACTCTGCAAACTGGATGGAATGCCACCAACACCTGATGAGTACTCCAGGAGTGCAACCCTGGTCTGAACAAAAACATCACTCTGTTGTGCCTTTGCATCTATTTTCTTCACTGTAAGCCTTCTGTCACCAGCAGCAACCATGCCAAAGGCACCTTATCACCAAAGCAAAGTTATATTTTCTCGAAAAGTATGTCAGTAGAATACTTCAAAGCCACATTTATTATAAAATTCGTACTTGATCCCAGATATTGTCCCTTAGGAAGTTCATGTGTATTTGTTCCAAATTGTCTTTTTAGTTCAGTTGCTCTTTAACATTTTCCCTGGCAATCTGACAACATCTACTGACCAGCAGTGACACTACAAATTGAAGAAGTTATTGATGGTTTTATGAGTTGTAGCTAAGAGACATCGATTCAGCTAAGGGGTAAATAGCCTTCATGGGCCTCATAAAGTTACCTCTAACATCTGCTCTCTCAATGCAAAGGCTGAGGGGAAGCATCGCAGTCTCAAGCCCCTGTCCCGGGGACAGGACTGGGGCACCTGCTGGCGAGGACTGCAATATGATAGGTACTCATTTGCACATGCCAATGACTACCCGGGGTGCTGAATAAATGCTGGAAGACATGACAGGACCATTTCAGTAGAATGCTAGGGATCAGCTTTAAATTGCAACATGACTACTTTCAGGCTTATGATAAGGGAGACTAGCTAGAATTTCACTCTGCTAAACAAGCCTTGTTCCCCCGCAATACCAACAGGGCACCACTGAAGTCAAACTGCACAGGGCACTCTCCTTACAACAGGTCTGAGGTGAGAGTGACCAAGACTCCACATTTTGTGAGAAAGCAGTGAGGATTACAGATCGGATGCTTTCACAGTGCATCCATCCATCACTGGCATAACCAATGTTTAGCAAAGCCATTTTTTTTCAAGCTTACTAGCAGTTCCATTCTTGCAAAAACATTTCCAGCTCAGTAACAGTCTATACAGAAAAATATCTCCTACATTGTTAAAACAAGAGCCATGCAGGAAAAGCTATTTTTCAAGCTAAAGTGTGGCAGAAGTCCTGTTGGTCACATCTGCAGTTTCACCCAAGGTGAAATGCCTGGTTAAGGAGGCTGGGTGCCTGTTCTTGTCCACCACGGTACAGTCCATTCCAAAACCACTCTGTGCTAAGATCTGAGGGTGCAGAACCCTCCCAGTGTTTTGGGTTTGTACAGGGAGCTGGTTCTTCATCACCACCGTTTTTTGAATATCTATTGTCAACGCTGACAGATGTGCAAGTCTGCCTTCAAACAAGAACTGGAAATATTACTGGGATTATCTTGCATGTCAATGTCACTACCCAGTCACTTAACAATCACTCAAAGAAATGATATAAAATATCACTTTTTTACATAGATGAATAATAGAGTGTTTGTCAGTCACTTCTAGGCTGACTGAGCCCCTTTAACTCTCTGAAACCAGAGTCCTTTTTTTTCCTAAACCTCCCGAGAAAATGTTGACAAAACAGGCAATTTTCTGTAATTTCTCTGCGAGCTTCTGTCAGCAGGAGAGGCAGTCAGAGCCCACTCATTTCAGATAACACCACGGGGTAACCTTTGACATCCACCCCCTTGCTGCCTTCGGAGGCTCCTCTAAGTGCAACAGTTGTGTCTTTCAGGTTGCAGGATGCAGGCCCACAATTTGGGCTCTTGTTTGCTGAAGGCAGCCTTTGTTTCCCAGCTGACTAAGAAGCTCTTATAAAAGGGATAAGAAATGTAGCTAATAGCTCGAGAGTGGCCTAATCATCGGCTGCTATTACCCCTCCAATATTAGGGAGGATGACAGACCTATCAATAACAGAGCCCCAGGTGAGGTACGGGAGCTGATAACGTGAACTTTGGCTTGATCTTTGCTCTGCAGAGCACAGCACTTATTTGAAAGAGAAGCCGGCATCTATTTTTTTCTTCATATTGTGCCAAAAATCATTCAGCTGAGCAGCTTTTGTTGTGTTTTTCTACCTTAAACCACAGAGATTTGACCAATTTCATCTATAAGCAGAGATGAAAATTTAAGAACTCTCCTATCAGACCACGTGAACTGGAGATACACACCTGTGTCCTGGCATAAAATGATGTGAAATGGGAAAGCAGGTCTCCATGCGCTACTCATCTTCCTATACATGTGAGTGTGGTCACATGTGTACACAGATTTGTACATGCAGCATACGAAAGCTAAACATATAGCAAACACATCATAATGCCATCTTATGGTCCTGACAAACTGAAACACAAGCAAGAGCTACAGACTAGTGCAACTAGATATACTCTTGCTTGAAAACAAGGCTTGGGAATGCCATACTCTCTTTTAGTACCATGCTAAAGATACTCTCTTTTTGTGCCATGCATAGTACCATACCATAGGGTGTGCACGTACACTCTCTTTTAGTACCATATAATCTCAGAAGGTGTTAGCCTCCAACCAGCCCAGTGGCCATCACTGCCTGTTTTGGAAGAAGTGCAGGAGTTCTGCATTAAGAGACAGGAGAGACTTCATATCCATATTAAATCACATGCTAGCCACTATTTAAATATATACCTTCCACAAGCATCTTTATCAACACTACACATGGAACTTCCCATGTCACTGAGCACCGTAGCCCTGAGTGTGCTCAGTCACAGTGAAAGTCTCCCTGTTCTGGTGATACAAGACAAGAAAGCCACATCCTCATCCAGATTTTTGTCTCAGCTCCATGTTCTCACCTTTCCCTTGGAAAGCATAGATCACAGTGCTGGACTGTCAGTAAGTGCTCAGGCTACACTGCACCAAGGCTGGAAATGGGACCTCTACCCTGGCATCAGAGTGGGAAAGGTACATTTTCAGTGGTGCCTGGAGAAGGCACCTTTACTATGCTGGTTTTCCACCAACTGCTTTTCTCCCGGTGGCTGACAGTCAGTCAGGGACCTGCCCTCCGTCCCACACACACATCAGGGAGGTTGTGGAGGGCTGTCAGCTCGGGGAGCTCCGCTTCCTTGGTAGAGGGAAAAGGAAGAATGTTTTTGTTTCTTCCACCCCCAGCTAGGAAAAGAGGGGTGGAATCTGATTTTAGTTCTGGCTGGGGCACTTCCCTGAGAGAGAGGGGACTGGTAGGAGTGGAAGTGGGGGGCTGAAGGCCAGGGCTGATGAGCAGGTAAGGGAGCCGAGGCAGATGGCAGATGTGATGATTCACCAAACACTCTCCTGGGTGCATTCTCTGCCTGGGGCCTAGAGGGGAAATTAGGAACGGCCCTGGTCACCACAGGCTCAGTCCAGCCCTGAGGAAATTGGTGGGAATTGCAGTGTGCTGGGCTCTGGGGCTGTGAGCAACTCACGATCCAGTAGCTAGTACTGGGACTAACTCACCCTTCGTCATGACACCGAGAAAACCAGGGTGCGAACCAGAGTCCTTGGCAGGCAGCTGCATACTCCCATTATGTCACACTGAATGAAGCAAAGTATTTAGAAGAGATCACAGCTGAACAGGCTTTCTTCATTGTCAACCTATCTTTGGTTTGGTTTGGTTAAAAAAAAAAAATTCTCTTTAATCCTTTTCTTTTGAAATAAAGAAACCTTTAATATAGCCAAAGTGGATGCTGTTTTTAAACAGATCCAGTCTTTTGAGAATGGCTTTGTTTTCATCAGGTATTTAACTGGAGTTTTGTTACTAATGCTGGACTTACAGTAGTTAAAGCCAATACAATACTTTCCCGAAATATTACTCAGAACTGCTTAGGCTAATATTTCCAAAGCCAGAATTCTTTAAAAAGCTAAGGGCATGATCTCAAATGGCTCAGAGCCACATACCACAAAGTCTGACGCTGAAACTTTTTTTACTCTAGGCAAGTTCTGTGTTCTTAGACTATTGTGGCAATTCTTGCATCAACTTCTGCTATGGCAGCCTTCTCCTAAGCATCAGTCATGGCAGTCTGAAAATCATAAGAATCTATAATCCTAACACTCATGAGAAGATGCAGTGAACAGATTGGGATCTAAACCCAGGGAAAGGTGAGTCCAGGAAGGAATAATCCCTCTGAATGGCAGCAGCACGTGAAGGTGAAGGGCCCACCCCAGCCACGCTCGGGGGCCCTCTGTGGTTTCCTGGCTCAGGAGATGAAGCCTTGCCCTTCAGAGACTTCACCCAGCGACTGCTGCCACAGCCTAGGAGCATGAGGAGCAGTTTCGGCCTGGGAGACACAGCGGTTCCAGATGTTGAGGCTTCTGCAGACGGCCCCTGCGCAGTCACCGCTCTGGATGGACTCGGGACCCAGTTTCGGCAAAGCTGCCTGCGCATCAGGTCCAGCACGGGAGCCTCTGCGGGAGCTGGGCACTGGCCGCTTTTCAGCTTCAAACGGGGCTGAAGCCCTGGCGTGCCCAAAAGGTTTAGCCTAGGTTCCTGCTGCTGCACTGCGGCCGGGCATCCCTTTCCCACAGCACTGTCCTGGAGGAGGGCAGGGGCCTGCAGCCTCGGCACCCACAGCACAGCAGCTCCCAAAGCTGTCTGGGGAGAGGCACCCACTTTCTAGAACCAAGGACGAGCATGATTTGTCTGCGCTTTGCACATGCAGTTCAACTGACATGCATCCTGACAATTGCCACATCTTGTCCAGCCTGGGACGTGCATCCAGAATACTCTCCTTTGTCTGGGAAACTCGGTCTGTTTGCTGTGAGCAAGGCGGGTTTGATGTTTCCATTGTGCTGCAGCAATGCCATTAGTTATATTAACTACCCTCCACCCAGAAATGACAATCCAGCATATCTCCAAATTAGCCTTTTTATTGAAATCAATAAAGGAGAAAACACATGACACTAAACTATTTGGTGGCAGCTTTGTTATAAACTCATTACTGGAAAAGCAGCAATTGGACAGACCTTTAACCACTGTCATTGATTCCAGCACAGCGAGAGTGATCTATGGAGTTAATCATCCAAGTTCCACAGTTGGCAGTGTCTGTACGTGTTCAGCTCAGCACTCAGCCAGGTGTCTAGAAAAACTCTCCATCTACAGCATAGTGGTAGGCCAGGTACAAGTCTCTCAAAAGCAAAAATTATACCACTCCCCAAACAAAGCAGTATTTCACATTCTAGAAAAACTAGGGTAAAAAAAAAAAAAAAAGCCTTTGCACAGACTGTATGGCTCAGGAAGACCACACAAAGACGGACAGAACAGACCCTGCATAAGCAGCTCCAAGCACAGTTTGTACCTTCTGAAGAGATATGCTTTCAAGAATCAAGCAGAAGTTTCAAAGAATATTTTTGTACTTTCATACAGGTGATTTTTGCAGGACTGACTCTTTCTGACACTCACTGCCAGCCTCATGGCAAAAGTTTCAGCCCCTTGAACACTGGTAATTCTCGGGGCTGTGCACCTAAGGAAAGGTTAACATTGTTTTTTTTCCTCCAGTGACTAGACTTTTAAGTTCCATTTGTGTTCCTCTGAATTCCTTTTTCATCAAGGTTGCTGAAAGAAAAGAGACGGCATCAGTATTAATACAATGCTCTGTGTCTCATTCCTGGCCTCATGACAGAATTTAGACAGTAAAACACTTAAAATAAGATTTGTTTCATAAGAAAGAATGAATTGAATTTTTGCAGGTATCCAGTAGCTAAGAGCTTTAAAGAGACAGCATCTGATAACAAATTATTCTTGCTGGAGCCTGGTATCAGTTTATTCCTAAATAGATATTTACTCGCAGGCATTTGGCATCAAGCTGCTTCTTGATAATACCAGGATATGGCATGTGATGCCAAATTGTTTTTTAACATTCTTTTTGGCCATGGTGCCACAGATAAGAATCTTCCCATAAATGCCTGTGCAGTTTAGAAAAAACAACAAAAGAAATTCAGGCAGAAAGCAGACCCATTGTATAGAGAAGAAATATCTAAGATTAAGGCACATTTTTTGAGACACGTGACACAGAATTTTCTTTTTTCCACCTCAGAAAACCTCTATAACAACAACCACAATTTAGAGCTGAATTTTAAAGTGCTTCCAGCCACATCTACAGTTTACATGCAGCTGTCTGTCAGGTGCCACCGGTGGAGGGGTCCAGAGGACCCAGTCCCCCCTGCCCCACAGGGTGCCCCTTGTGCCCCACAGGCTCGCAGCAGCCAGGACAGCTCCTGCCCAGGACATGAGCTCCGACCACCCCAGGGATGGGCAGGCAGTGATGTACTTGCCAAAGACACTGTCTTGACAACACGGATGTGTGCTCCCCCCAGTCACTGTATTAAAGCTGAGCTAAAATGTGTTTCTGCTTTATAGATTTTTTTTTTAATGGATTTTCCCATAAAGACACTAATGTCTTTTTACAGAATATTGTGAGGATACTCAAATTCACCCTAGGGAAAATTTATTCTATTTACTCAAATGAAAACCAACTATTTCCCTTGGGAACTTTCTTCAGGTTTCTCCCTAGAATGAAAGTCGCTATTTTTGCATGAAAACAAAGTCAACTGTTGCCAAAGTTGTTACATTTGTTTGTGTTTTACAAAATAACTATTTTACCTGACAATAATAAATAGCATATTTTCCAAGAAAAACAGCAAGCAACCTGAAGCAAATGTGAGAACATATAAAATTTTCTAGAGACAAAAAGCACTTCAACTTTCTTACACAGGAAAAAATGCGTATTACCTCAGAACACTCCGCTCAGAATGCTCTTTGCAGCAATACGGAAACAAAAGCAAGACAATTAATTAGACCAAAATTTTCCAGGAAGATTTAATCTATTTCATGGACTAACAAGGGACAGCCCAGCATCATAGTAATACCATTTTTTCTCCCTGAATGAGTCTCAATAGGCACCTGAGCAAGACTAAAGGTTTTTCACAGAATTCTAATCACTGCCCACAGTTGAAATTTCTTACCCATTTGAAAATGCACTAAACTACACCAGTTGCGTTGGCAAGCCAACATACAAAACCAAAGTTACAGGTATTCTTGCAGCCACGCAAAATTGCCTCCAAAACAAGACTAAAGTTGATATTGGTAGAATAGGAAAACATGCAAATCTAGAAGCAACAGCGTAGTGATTTTTAGCTCCCATGGTCCGAGCCAGCAGAAGCACACGTGTGAGAGTCCGGCTGTTGAGCACAACCAGCTCCTGCAACAGCTGGAGCAAGCAGCTCCACAACCAGCGCAGCTGTGACACCGTGGCCACAGGAGGCCAAAGGAATGTCACATCAACAAAGGCAGCCCTCAAGAAGCTGGAAAGCTGTTCTAGGACCTGTTTCTGGACAGGTTTCAAAGAAGCTCATTCAGAATAGCCACCATTCATGAAGGCTTTGCAGACTCATTCTGTGTGAGCATCTGAGCTGCCGCAGCTTTCCATGACAGAAGACTGTGGCAGCAAGAGTCCATCATAAAATTGAGTAAGTTTTCAGCTTTTCAGTACTGTTCCTGAAGCCAAATTTTCAGTACTCATTTCAAGAATCCTAACCAAGGGAGGGAGGGCCAGACTCCAAGCGCTCCACTAAAAACTGCTCACATATGTTTTCACATATCCTTGTAACGTGAAATCTCTACATGGGCAACGACAGCTCTGCCACAAGTTGAAAGAGAGCTACTCCCCACTAGCTGCATCTTATCACCCTCATTCCTCCACTCCCTGTCACACACTGCACCTGTGGCCACCAGGAGAGCGCCTTGGGCCACTGTGGGTGAAGGTTGCCCAAGACTGACCCCGTGCTTTCCCCATGGCACCAGCAGCCCCCAGGGAGACACAAGCTCCGCTGGAGCCCATTCCAAAATGCCAAAAAAGTGCTGACTTGGTAGTACCTTAAAATTCTGTTTCCATGGTTAAATAACCATAGTTGGCTGAAGTCTCACAATCACCAGCCCTTTTTCTGGTTGGGGACTTCAGCCTGCTGGATATCTGCTGGAAATATAACACAGCAGAGAGCAGGCAGGCTAGGAGGTTCCTCGAGTGCATGGAAGATAACTTCCTGACACAACTGGTAGGTGATCCTACCAGGGGAGGTGCCTCACTAGACCTACTCATCACAAACAGAGAAGGATTGGCGGGTGATCTGGTGGTCGGATGCCGTCTTGGGCTTAGTGATCATGAAATGGTCAAGTTTTCAATTCGCAGTGATGTAAAGAGGGAGGTTAGCAAAACCTCCACCTTGGACTTCCAGAGGGTGGACGTTAACCTGTTCAGAGCACTGGTTGAGAGAGTCCCTTGGGAGATAGTCCTGAAGGGCAAAGGGGTCCAGGAAGGCTGGATGCTCTTCAAGAAGGAAATCTTAAAGGCTCAGGAGGAGGCTGTCCTCAAGTGTCACAAGATTAAAGGGTGAGGAAAATGGCCAGCCTGGGTGAACAAGGAACTTTTGACGGGACTTAGAAATAAAAGGAGGGTTTACCACCTTTGGAAGAAGGGGTAGACAACTCAGGAGGAGTACAGAGATCTTGTTAGGTTATACAGAGAGAAAATTAGGAAGGCAAAAGGCCAGCTGGAGTTCAACTTCGCCACTTACATAAAAGGCAACAAAAAAAGTTTTTATAAATACATCAACAAAAAGAGAGTCAGGGAGAATCTCCATCCCTTACTGGATGCGGGGGTGGGGTAAAGTTGCAACCAAGGACAAGGACAAGGCTGAGACACTTAATGCCTTCTTTGCCTCCATCTTCAGTAAGCTATCCCCAGGGTGTTCAGCCTCCTGAGCTGAAAGATAAGGATGGAGAGCAGAACAACCCACCCACAATCCAGGAGGAAGTAGTTAATGATCTGCTTCTGCACATAGACACACGTAAGTTTAAGGAGCCAGATGGGATTCACCCAAGAATACTCAGGGAGCTGGCAGGAGAGCTCACCAAGCCTCTCTCCATCATTTATCAACAATCCTGGTCAACAGGGGAGGTAC
>VXBO01008159.1:244322-254450 GCA_013400135.1 Rhinoptilus africanus
CAAGGGATCAGGGCCAGCCAGCATGGGTTTAGGAAAGGGAGGTCCTGCTTAACCAACCTGATTTCCTTCTATGCCCATGTGACCTGCCTCTGGACGTGGGGAAGGCTGTGGACAATGTCTATCTGGACTTTGGTGAGGCCTTTGACACCGTCCCCCACAGCATTCTCCTAGAGAAGCTGGCGAATCATGGCATAGACAAGTTAAAAAACTGGCTGGTTAAAAAAACTGGCTGGATGGCTGTGCCCAGAGCGTTGTGATTAATGGGGTGAAATCTGCCTGGCAGCCGGTCACAAGTGGTGTCCCTCAGGGCTCAGTTTTGGGGCCAGTTTTGTTTAATGTCTTTATCANCACTGAAGATGGTTGGGGCTGGAGCACAAGCCCTGTGAGGAGAGGCTGAGGGAACTGGGCATGTTTAGTCTGGAGGAGACTGAGGGGAGACCTCATTGCCCTCTACAACTACCTGAAAGGAGGTTGTAGAGAGGTGGGTGTTGGCCTCTTCTCCCAAGTGAATAATGACAGGACCAGAGGAAATGGTCTGAATTTGTGGCAGGGGAGGTTTAGATGAGGTATTAGGAAGAATTTACTGAAAGAGTGGTCAGGCACTGGAACAGCCTGCCCAGGGAGATGGTTGAGTCACCATCCTTAGAGGTATTTAAGAAACTTATAGATTTGGCACTTAAGGGCATGTTCTAGTGGCAGAGATTGTAGGGGGTTTTTTTGTGGTTGTATGGTAGGACTTGATGATATCAAAGGTCCTTTCCAACCAAGAAGATGCTACAATTATATGATCAGATTTTTCTTCATGTTTCAGATTGCAAACATCATCTGGATTTGCAAAGCTCCTGCTCATACTGAGTAACATCTTTCTGCCATGTAAGATCTGCATGATATTTTTCCTCTACAAAATTCAAAATTTAATGGCCTTTATAAACTTAATTTGGATAATAAGATGAGTCAGATAGCAACAAGTTTATGACTCACAACCAGGTCTTATGACTGAAGGGCTTTACAGCTTATGGTACAAGCAAATCTTGCTCCCAGGCCATTCCACACTTTATTGGCACTGAGGTAGAGGTACTGCAATTTTCTGATAGCAACAGCAACAAATAGTCTCTTACTCATATGTCCTCTGCTAAGAAGATCTTTTTTTTTCTCAGCCACCTGTACCCTATACTGCTCCTTCATCAAATATTCTCCTTTCATATCCCCTGGCATCCCCTTTCAATGGGATTATTGTTTCCTCTTGACTCTCTGTCCTGAAATGTTACTAATTTAACAGGTTGATTCTGTACCTCCTCCATTCCCACTGGTGAAAGTTGCAAGAACTTAGGTCCAATCTGCATCGATCTTCTAAACTGTGAAGCATTTTGGGATCCTCTGGAACCAGAGCAGATAGACCATACCCTAAAATGTCAGCTCCCGAATGTCCTTTCCTCATGCAAAACTACAAAACTTACAATGGAAAATAATTTTTTCTTCCTACTTTTTCCTTGAACTGTTAAACTGACCTTGCTGCCGAACATCAGTATTTGGCAGATAGGAGGTAAAGTAATTTTTTCAGAGCTTTATTTCACATCTGAAAGGATGCGACAAGCAACTGGTCATATATCAGTCCATAGAATCATAGAACCATAGGGTTGGAAGGGACCTCTGGAGATCATCTAGTCCAAGCCCCTGCCAGATCAGGGCCACCTTAGAGCAGGTTGCACAGGAACACGTCCAGGCGGGTTTGGATTGTCTCCGGAGACGGAGACTCCACCACCTCCCTGGG
Organism: Rhinoptilus africanus; assembly: GCA_013400135.1. Taxonomy (NCBI): domain Eukaryota; kingdom Metazoa; phylum Chordata; class Aves; order Charadriiformes; family Glareolidae; genus Rhinoptilus; species Rhinoptilus africanus. Next base: position 246,094 of record VXBO01008159.1, read on the forward strand.
CAGCCTGTGCCAGGGCTCTGCCACCCTCAAGGTAAAGAAGTTCCTCCTCATGTNCTATGTCAGCCCCCAACCTATATTGGTGCATGGGGTTATTCTTCCCCAGGTGTAGCACCCTATACTTTCTCTTGTCAAATTTCATAAGGTTCAGTATTCCCTTTCATAAGTGCAGTATTCCCTTGGATATGTGGGCAATTTGGGAAAGACTCAGAGAGTTCCCAAGGTTAGAAACACAGCCAACAGCAGCATACTGTACACCTTGTTGAGAAGTTCTTAAGCTACAGACCTTTCTTTAAAATTATATCCCAATTTTCGAGTTCCAGGATAATGGTTTCTCTGGAGACAATTTGGGGGTGTCATGCTTTGATCCCTCATTCAGTTCAGGGGAAAAGAAACAAAAGGCAAGGAAAAGATTTTGTTAAATGGCCAAGTCCCCCTTATTCCCATCATATTGCAGAGTCAACTACATCCCATTTCAAAGGAAAAGAAAGGAGATACTGCTGTAAAGTGCACAGACTCAAACCCTGATTTAATACTGGAACAGGCTAATGTGGTTATTGTGGGAAATATATAAATACAAAGCTTAAAATAGCTCATACAGTGCACTGCAATGTGAAGTGTGTTCAGATATAAATATAAAAAAAATGTTTTTAAAATACGAATGAGGAGAAATATACAGATACTCTGTAATCCAAAACTTCTAAATTTTGGTCACTGCATGATTTCTTATCATCGATCCCATATCCAGCAAAATTAGATTTACTGTCCTTGCTTCTTATGAAATTACACAGAGGCTGCTGCTTTATTCCTCTCCCGGACAGTAAAAAGCAATAAAATTCTTGCAGATTTTGACAGCAGGCAATTCAATAAAAGGCTATGTATATTTTATAAGTACAATAAAGACAAGTCTATAGCTGAATCATAAATGGGTTTTTGTTTGGCTGGTTTGTTTTCTGTTAGCATCCTTGTTGGAGTCTGTTTTCAACACAGGTTGGTCTTCTCAACACACAGCCTTCCCTTTTTGGGTAGAAGCAGAATGAAATTTATATCTTTATAATGTATTATTTAAGTTTTGCTCAAGGGATTTTGCAATGTGTGTCTGTTTAAAATTTAAAGGTGTTGTGGAACTCAATACTTTCCTGTTCTTGATTAGTGCTATAAAATTTTACATATAATTTTTTGTTACATTGTAAAGTATATCTATCTTATCATTGTGGCATTCCCATTTTTATGAGCAAACAATACATATTTGATACATACATAATTATTTCCCAGACTTGCATCAATGCTTAGATTTTTTTTTAATTCTGCAATAATATAAGGTAACATGGAGATTAATGGATTGGTGTATTTCTGAACAATAGTGCTACAAGGGATTTTGTGACAGTGCCTGTCTGCTGAAATATAAAATTTTATACAAATCTAAACCACAAGTTTAACAATGTGCAAATGAAACATCCTGCATAATTAAAGATGTGTAATTTTTTTCTTCTCACTTGAGAACAGAAATTTAAAAACTATGAAGAAGCTGTACTCAGATTAAAGAAAAAATATGCTCCCTATTTCCAGTCTCTAGGACAAGTTCTCCAGCACTGAAAATCAGTGAGAAGTTTATTGGAGCAGGGAGCATGGCAACAAAACACAAGTTTCCTGGAGAAGGAAACTTTTATGTGCATCTAGATAGAATCCACAGGTACCAGAGGTTGCCCTTCTGAGTAGTTTGCTAGTTAAAAGTCTGAAGTGTACATCAAGGTCACCTTATTAGATTAAATAAAGATACAAACTTTCAGAGTGTCTGAACACTGCTGGACAGACATAAATACATTTTTCACCATCACTGTGCAGCTAAAGCTGTTGTTGTGCTTACTCTAAGAATTATAAATAAAGGTGTTTTGTTTACCAACAGAAGGTGATGCAGAATATCTCTGCCTCAAAACCTAAATAAGTATGCTTTGGAAAGACACCTACATCAGCCCATCAAATGTCAAGGAAGAATTCCCTTTCAGTTGACTTATTAGAACATTGTATTTCTTTTTATAACAGAAAAAGGTGTCAAACCCACCACCGTAAAAATAAATTATTTAAACGAATCACAGCAGGGAGTATAGAGGAGGAAAAAACCACACTATTATTAAAAAAGCATTCAAATTAGAAAAATGATGGTCTCCAAGCTTAGAATGATCAAGATGTGAGTGGGGAAAAAAAAAAAAAAAAAAGAATGAGAGCTATGGACTCATCTCAGATTTCTGTTTCCAAATTGTTGGTGATTTGAAACCTGCTCCTAGATACCACCCATATCAGAGCTCGTACCAGAGCTTGGCAAGCAAGTGCTAAACCCTTCCTAAAATAGTTGCAGCCTTCTACTTTCTGCCAAAACCTAATGATAGAATTCTCCTTTGGCATTGTCATTTTGCTATTTCAAGACGTGTAATCTGGTGATCATCTATTTCTATATGTTTGTGACTTTGGTGGTTAAATGTTAGGGGGTTTCATATGAAAAGCGCTAAGACTGAAGTGCTTTTCTCCTTTCCAAGTCATTTTTATCTATTCAAAGAAGATATACCACTGAAAAAGCATTGAGTCACACTGGGTCTACGCACATACTGGCACTTACATACTGTTCAGGACAGCAGTGATTCAGGCCCAGATCCTTCCCCTTTTTCTTTTGTAATTGTACATAAATCACCTGTCTCAGTTTGAAAAGAAACGGGTCCTCTGAGATGAAGAACTGTCCACAGTGACTGACACCTCCCACCAGCGCACACAGCTTCACAGAAGCCCACAGTTTTTCTCTACCTGGAGTTCAGCCATGGGTCTAAATTCCAGTAGCGAGAGATGGAGACAACAGTGATTTTTAGCACCAGTATTCTCTCTCAGCAGTGTAAAATAACATTGGTGCAACTACATGCCAGGACATGAAGCCCTAACTCATAACTCATGGAGAGTCCAACTTACTGCAGCAACCTATGCCAAGCAACCAAGAGTTTTAAATCAGACTTTCCTTCTGGGAAAATTAATTGGGGGTGGGGGTGTCTTTTTTTTTTTATTTATTAGCTTTAACAAACACTTATAAATGATTTGTTTCTGCAATGAGAGAATTTAACAAGTATTTCCTTTAAAGAGCTAAGCAGTTGGCAGTGCTATTACACAAAAAGAGTATTTCAAGTATTTGGCTTTGGAGATCACAAGCATCACACTTTAAAATAATTTCTTTTGTACAGATACGGTGTTTCTATTTTCCAGTAGTAAAAGGAAATGCTTTACATTATTTTTGGATGGTTTCAAAGTAGGCAAAAGCAAAAATTTCCAACTGTTCAATGTCAAGAGTGGCCAGATGGTCCCACGTGGGAATATAATCAGGGTCCCCTCAGCAGCACAAGCTTCTGGGAAGGTGCAGCCCAAGCTCCGGGAATGGCACCATCCGTGGCTTCCTGCTGCCCTCAGAGTGGTCCTGGGCCCTGGAGACGCATATGAGCACCGGGGCTCAGCTCGGGCAGCGACCCCACGACGTCCCCAGCGGCTGCCGACAGCAGGAGCAGCCGGCAGCAAAGCATTCTTCTAAATTAAGTTCATTTTTCTTAAAAAAACATGAAGAGAGATAAGCTCATGAACCACCTGCAGCCTCCATGCAATTGGTATCCAAGGAATAATCAGTCTGTAAGCTGGGCCAGCTATTTTATCTCTGCAGAAGATGCCTGGTAAGAGAAGAGGCCAGATGAGTTGCCAGCCAGCTTTGTCGTCACCTTTCTGCCTCTTGCCTTCTCAGTGCATTCATTTAGTTAGCACCAGAGAAAACAAAACCAGTTACCAAAAACACCCACAACAAAACCTGGATGGGAATCTGACATATTTATCAAACATCCAACTTCTGAAGCAGATGAACAGTATTAGCACTGCGTCCGCCAAAATTGGGAGAAAGAGGGAGGCCAAATATATGCTGTAAGATTTGCAAGCTCCAGTGCCCCTAGCCACGAGCAAGCCTCTTCAGTTGGACCTCTCAACACAAACATCTCACTAATTGAAGCTGCATTTTTGTCTAATACTTTACAATTAGATTATTCACATTTTAATGCTGGTTATAACAACCACTGGTTATAACAACTACTAGCCTTAAGGCCCTTGTTTGTGCTGCAATTGAAACGCAAAGTAAACTTTGACATGTGAGTAACAGACAATAAAATTATAGTATTTGTTTTGGTATCCATGAGGCTTTTATATTTTTGTCATGGATGCAGATCCCAAACTGAAGCTTCACTATTTACAGGTGTCTGGAAATACCAGAAAGTGACAAAAATGGCAATATACTTGCTTATATTCATGAATTTGATCCAAAATTTTATAAGCTCAGGAAAAAGTAAAACATACAAAAAACAGTTAATGCTGTTTCCATTTGCTTTCTTTGCAAAACAGAAATTTTGATTTACTAAAATAGCCTTGATGCTGCAGCTCTGCTCCTGGAGTCAGTGTGATTACATGGAAACTGCAGAACTGGCCACATGAAGGAAATCCAAAATGTTTTTCACGCCATGCTCATGGTTTATCATAACTGTCAGCGCAGGCAGACTTTACCTTTAAAAACATGATTTTTTTTCCGAATAAAATGCAGGAGCAGGAAATCAGAAGAAGCTAGCAAAAGTAGCTGTTAATTCCCCAAATCATTACAGGCGTTCACAGCACAACAGTTCTGATGCTAACAGGAAAAGTGAGTGCTGTCTGTCTTTTAACTGTATAGAAGGATTTTGCCTGTATTTTAAATCATAACCATATATTCCTCATACCACAATGCCCTTCTCCAGCTTATTCCATTCCCTGAGCGTGCTGCAGCCAGCCACCAGGTCTTGCATCCCTTTTTCAACAAATATTTGGGCAGGAACATCCTTTGTTTCTTCGTTACTTGGCACTATGGGATCCTGAAGCTACCAGGGACTGCCAGTGCTAATTCAGTGTAAATGCTGAGCCAATGTAATATTCCAGATCTTTCTGTGACAGTGTTATGCAAAAGAGTAACGTAGTATACATTCCTGAAACTTAAAGGCAAGACTTCCTGACTGGCAAAGAAACAAGTGGGACAGAGGATAATGCTTTTTTTGTTTAATAACATTAGGATTCTGTGTCACAAAAACATAGAAACAGAGATTTTAAAAAGTCCATCTAAAGAAAAAACTTTAGTAGCTTCCAAAATTATGAGGGAGAAAGAGAGGGTTTGATATGCTATTTTTCACCATGATCTCAGAACTGAACTCCTTAGTTCAGAGCAACATCAGACACGCACCCCGTCCCAGCTGGCTCCCATTAGACAATGCAGGGTCAGGGTCTGCTTCAAGGAAAGGGTGGGAGGGGACTCTGGCAGGTGAATAATCATCAGCACCTGACTGATTTAGCAGAGAGAGCAGCGGAAGCTGTAAGAGCCTAACTCAGCCCTTAGTTTGCAGGATTAACCTGATGTTAGTCAGGATATCTTCTGAACCGTGAGACTGGTTGGTGTGGGTTTCCTGCTGGGGAACTGTGGAGCTGTTGTGACCAGAGGATGGAGCTTGTTGAGTCAGGTATCAATTGCGTTTGTGTTGTTGACTCTGCAGAAATCTGACATTTAAAAAGCGGAGTGCACGGTTGTTTTCCTATGCAAATGCTTAGCACAGCTACCTGGCAGGCAAGGTGCAGAGTTAACACTGTGGTAGTCTAGAGAGAAATTCCAGAAGTGGTTTGTGCAATCAGTTACAGTGTAAATTAGGTTACCCTTGCAGTAACGCTCTGAGGCTGTACCTGAGTGGCTTGGCTACCAGTCCTTGACTCCCACACCAGGAGCAAACTGAGTCCTCTCTGCTCTTGTCTGGGTGTTGAGACTCAACAGGGGCAGCCAAGGGAGCGACCACTGCTCCTCCTCCTGCTGCTGATGCTTGGGCTGAGCTCTGTTCTGTTCTGAGTTTCTTTTACATCTGCTCTATGCATTGCTATTCACTTTTTGCAGCACTTTGCACTCCTAACTGGGATCACAGTGTCCTTACACAGGCCAAAACATAGGCTTTGGTCAGCTGTTTGCCAGTTCATCTCTCAACTACAGTTTATTTGTCATCTAAAAAACCGAAAAAACTATGGAAGGTGGCATAAACTTGCTCTTTAACAAATTAAGTGTTTTCTGCTTGTAAATAAGGAAGTAAGTTTTTGCTTCTGTCATCTTGGCTGAAAGCAAATCGTATCAAAAGAATTCTTGATGGGTGGCATAAGCAGCGGCACAGTACATGGCACTGCTTGTTCCAGAAGCACATATTAAAAGACTTTCCAACAAACTACTCTTTTCTCTTTGTCTTTGACTCAGAGCTGAAAGTGTTGGCATCTGCAGCCAACATCTGGAATTTGGTCCAGAGCAGACGATTCACTACCTGTTCTGCAAAACTATAAAACATGTCTCGAGATAATCATCCCCAGTAGTTCGATCAGAAAGAATTTTTGGTCAAGCAAACAGTAGAGCAAATAACAAAGACAACTTACAAGGAAAGATAGGAGACTTCGATTAAAAGCCATTTAAAATCTTACCAATGGCTTGATAGCCTATCAAAGGCTTTTCTAATCACAAAAGGGCCTGCTTTCGTGGTGAGAATTTTCCCCCAGCATATAAAATGTTAAGCAAAACCTGTTAATCTGGTCTGTCAAAAGCACATGCAGCAACACTCTGCCCCTGGTGCCAAACCTCCCATCTGCTGTGACCATGAAGATTCAGTCCACAAGACTGCTCACCAAGGAGCACTTCAGACACCACAACTGTCAGCTCTGTGCTGCAAAATTTAAAAGGGAAAAAAAAAAAAAAAAAGAGGGAGAGGAGAGGACAGGCATGATACATGGGCATCAGCTGGATGGACACACTGTATAAACTCAAAGGCTTTTAAGGCTTCTTCGCATTTATGTTCTGATTTTCAGAAATGCAGTGAATCACAGATAAATTGGAAGATTTCTCGTGGACCAACCTTGCGTTTGATAAATCCAACGATAATAAAACTTGAAGTACAGTGGTAGGGTCACAGTGTCTTAGCCTTGTGTCTTTAGTCATTTAAGTGCCAAGTTAGGAAAAGCATCCATCTAGCTGGTAACTTTTCAGAGTTTAACTCTGATCCGAGAACTCCTTTTTGAGCAATTCCTATGATATTAGCATTAGTTAAGGCTAACTATGGAAGTCGGATATAGTGAGGATCCTGTATTTGCATGCTGTCTGTTTCTAAACCATGGGTTGAACTTAGCCCACTGCCACCAAGAGAACGATTGGATTATCAGGTTTTAGAGCCTGCCCCGAGATTGCTTGGGAAAAGAACTGTCATAGCTCTCAAAAGCACTGCGAGTAGGCATATGTTCTCAGCCAGATGAACAATAAGTTTCTGTTCGCAGGAGCTGGTTCTCAATAAAGGAAAATCAGCTTTTAGAAGAAGGAGACAGATGGAATGAAATAGGGATGCAAGAAGTGTACAGTTTACAGAGGTTTCTCAGCTACAAACACACTGCTAGGAAACACTGAAGTAAATTACGTTACTTCTATACATTCTGAAAAAGTAGAATATATTGCCTCTTTATCCATGAACATTAGGAAGACAAAGAAGTTGGAGGATGAACTGAAAATACTTGCTAAAGTAGTTTTTTATAATAAAGAATTCTAGTTTTGCTATACTTTTTGAATGCCCTTCTACTGTTCTCTTCTCTGCTATGTGTGAAATCCCTTTCCAGTCCTCATGTACAAAATTTCCTTGTTGAAACCCCTTCTCAAAACCCTCCTGGTGAAGACAACATTTGAGTATATAACTCCTCATTTGAGTAGCGAGATGGCTGTTTCTCATTTTCCAGGTCAGAAACTGAAGCTCATCTGAAAATACGCCTTTCCTCATTCAAAGCTTCCTTGCCCTACAGCTTATCTTTCTCATGTATTTCTTAATTTGCTAACGTATTCTGATAATGACTACAGAAGACAACTAGATAATTGTGTTGTATTAAACACTGGCTTTCCCTTTTCTCATGTTTGCACTACAGTTCTTATTAATGTTGGAAGGATACGAGCTCAAACTCTGCAAATGTGCACTCTTAGACTTGAAAACACACACCCAGACCAAATTTTGTGCAAATATAGTGCTTGATAAAATGGGTATGGTTTGCATCTCAAAGAACTCGCGTAGCCCCTGTGGGTCAGCGTGCTCTCTCTCTTCCCTTCTCTGTTTTCGCATGTTTTCTTGCTCAAGCTACGGCCGAGAACATCTCTCTTGCTTGAGCTTGGGTGAAGCGTTAAGGGGCCGGAGGAGCCCTGGCAGCCTGCGAACGGGCCCGAGGCTGCCGAGCGCCGGGCGCGGCCGCGCGCCGCGGGGGCTGCTGGCCCGCGCCGGGAG
>VXBO01008159.1:258439-270631 GCA_013400135.1 Rhinoptilus africanus
GGGGGGGGGGAGGGGGGGGGGACCCCCCGCTCCGGGCTCCGCCCTCCTCCCCGCCCCCTCCGCGACTGCACGAGGTGTACGCCCCGAGGCGTCACGTGACCGGGATGCGGAAGTTTTCCACAGGAAGTGAGGGGGACGTTTCCGGTGTCGGGTGGGCGGGGCAGCGGAGGCGTTGGTGGTCGCACCGAGCGCTGAGGCCGGGGCCGCATCCCGGTATGCGAAGAGACTCCGAGGCTCGCAGGTGAGGCACGGCCCCGCGGGAGGCCGCGCTGCCCGCCGAGCCTCCGTTGTGTGCGGGCCTGTTCTAAGGCGGGGCGGCGAATGAGGCCTTGCTGCTCCCCGCCGCCTCCCGGCTGTCCCGAGGGGCCGCAGGAGCCGGATTCTGGACGCGGTCCGCTCCGGACCCTGTGCCAGGAGGAGCCGGTCGGCGGGGCTGGCACCTGGGGTGGGGGACGCTGGCACCGGGGCCTGGCCGGGCTGCGGCCGGGGCCTGCAGCGGGCCTCGCCGGTGCGCCCGCGGCAGCCGGTCGTTCCGCCCTGGCAGATAGAAGAGATTAATTTCTTCAGAAGCTCTATGTACAGAGGACTGAAGTTACTACCTGTTAGCACTTTTTAAAGTAGTTTTGTTTTTAAGCAAGTAATATGTGCCTTGTGTGTTTTGCTCAATATTGCAGCATGGACTGCAGAGAAAAGATTCCACCTTAAATGAAGTTTTCAAAAGCCGACATATTGATTCATACAATGAGAAAGGCAGCACAGATAGAACCCTAGTGAGAAAGAGGATTATGATTCTTGTAGTGATGTTTTCCTGTTGTTTTATTAACTGAAAGGTGGAATAGCAATATGTTCTACAGTTGCAGGTCTATAATCCAATCTTTTAATTCTGAGCTTTTTCAGATGTTATAGTAACATTCCTTACTTTAAGAAAAACCTTACGGAATTTAAAATGTTAATCATTAAAGTGTTAGCTCTGCTGTACAGAATTTTTTATTTGTAACAATGTAACAATGATATGCTAGAAGTTCAGTTAAGAGTTCACAGGCTTTAATGTTTGTAGTCCCACATGATTCAGAAGTCTTTTTACGAAACTAACAGTCTTTCAAGCAGTCATACTTTATTCTTTAAATGTTTACTTTAAAATTTAAATTGAAGTTGAGATAATTTTGCATGTTACTGTCATTAGAAATAATAACAGAAAGTTAAATGCAACTACAAAAGACCAACATTAACTGCCTGAATAAGTTAAACTTGTGCAATTTTTCAATTTGATAATGTGTAAATTGCATACAAGGGAATTCCAGAACAGCCGTGGAGTAACAATTTCTGTTTCTTGTAAGTGGGAAAGTGCTAAAGTTTTAACAGACAGAGCTGCACATTTGAGACAGAATATCTAATAAATTAGCAGATAGTTTATACATACAAATTTAAAGTGCTTTGTTAATACGGTGCAAAAATAGAATTTGCATTACAAACAGTTGGAGGACTCTGAAATAAAAGTACTTCTATGGAAATGTGGCATTGAGAAAATATGATTACGAATCCCTGCTACAGAGACCCCATGCAGTAATGACTGTACTCCCTGTACAGTTACATAATCACCAACAAAAATCCGTTCATTTGGTGCACTGTGCTAAAATGCTGGCATGCTGGCACAAATGTATGACTGCTAAGTGCAGGAAAAGCAACAATGTTTGCTTAAAAAATATAGACTACACAGGAGGGATTATGCAAATCACTCAAAGTTTAACCAACAGCTCATGATTACATAATCCCTTCCTTACCATTTTGATCTGTTTTCCAAGTCGTATTCTTGACAACTCTTCCCCCATTCCCCCAAAAATTCAGTGTTCCATCTGCAAAGCTTCAGAGCTAGAAAAGGATGACAAGCACATGGAGCACAGTGAACACAGATCATTCACTGTTACCTTCCATCATGGTGGCTAGGGCTTACGTAGATCATGGGAGTCAGAAAGCCATCAAGACTTTTCAACAAATACAGGCCCAAACCCCTTGTAAACACTGAAACCAGCATCTTCTGCAGAACTGAGAAAATTTTGCTTTTAAATTTCCTTTTAATTTTCACTAGAAGCAGGGTGTAAATCCAACTCCTAAAGGTCTCTGAAGAAAACCAACAGGGAAGAATAACGTGTTATTTACGAAACCCATTTGTAAACATAAGTAATCACAGCAACATAGTCAAAAGGAAAAAGGTACCTTTTCCGGCTATAGTTTGGTCAAATCCATCCGTAGTTTGACAATCTCTCCTTCTTTCTTCAAATTTTACACTGATTTCCAACGCTAGGTAGCGGGAGAAGCTGAAAGGACTGAATAAAGCTCCCACTGGAGGACAGTCAAATGACTAAAAATTTTGTAATTGACCACTATACTTTGTTGTATATAGTCACACTCACTTTTACATTTTCCTAAACCGTTACTGTTTTACTGGTTGAAACAATTGTTTAACTTAAGAGATGTTTACCAGCTACCTTGGCACTCTCAGATTTTAGATGAGGATTAGTCATAACTGAATTTTTAAATTTTTTTAAAAACCCCAAACATTTGGTGGCAGTACAAATATTGCTTCACATAAGTTACCAGTGAACAGTTACATCCTGAAGGCAGTGACCAAGATGCATCAACTGAGGAAACAGACTGAAACTTGCAAATCTTGCATGCCACTACTTTCAAGGGCTTTGAATAACAGTGTTACGAAAGAGGAAAGTCCTTTGCATCACACATTTATATTACTCCCCAGAGTCCTCAGCTTCAGCCCTCACAGCTTGCTTTAAGTATATGACAAGCTAAAAATCATTATGAATATCTTTGAACAATTTTCTTGAGATGTATTCCCAAAAGTATACAGAAATTTTCACATGAAGGTGCAAAACAGAAAACAGCACCATTTTCTCACCTTTCAAGTGAAATAAAAAGTGTAGGGACAGTAACCAGCTCATTTGAAGTGAATTACCACAAACTGTCATATCTCAAGCGTAACTGTGGAATTTGGATTGAATACTACTACATTTATAACCTAGCTGTCATATAACCGTATGTCCAAGAACATTCTGTATGATTGTCAATATAAACGGTTCAGTAGTCTGAATGGTTCTTGATTTAGTAAATACAATGGAATATTAGAAACACCAGATTTTTAAATTACTTCCTTGGAAATGGAATCTCTGAAAAGCTTGCAGTTCAGCTGATCTTCAAGTTGTCACCGCCGTAACGGCAGATCACCTTTAAGTGTACGGTCTTCAGCACTCCTCAGTTTCTTTACTCAAAGCATCAGTCCTGTTATGTACCCATACAACCAGTCCACTTCAGAAGACCAAATCAGCTACCCATGTTTTTCCAGAGAATACTACACCTGACAGTTAAATTGTTAATTTTTCTCTATGCTTTGCTTAAAACAAGTTGACAGTGTTAATTAAGTATTTCAAATGGTTACTTTATGTCTAGTGTATATTATAAAATAACTACTTTTTTTAAACAGACAGATTTTTTTTTTTTTGCAGTCACAGTTCTTTACCTCCTTTCAGAATATTCACAAATTTTAGGCTCTATTTTTCAATACTTACCTACAAAAAAAGGTAAGACTTCAGGATACATTCAATTCAAATTTAAAGAGACATGTCTATAGACCTTATATCATTACTGCTAGTCTAAACTGCCATCTTTCAGCGGGGGCTCAGCATGCCACCACAGAAACGATTCCAGGAAGGAGCAGACTTTTCTATATTTTAAATTGTCATGAAGTCCAAAGCCATCAAAATGTAAGTAAAATATTTCATATTAGTCAAGTCATACACGTCAAGAAAACTTTTTTTTCCAAAGAGATTTCACTTCGTCCTTTTACAGTCATTTTGCTTCTGCATTTTCTTTATCCCAGCTCATAACAAACAAAGTCTTTCTCTTTTAATTAAGAAAAAAAATTACGTGTAATGTAATTGTGTAACGTGTTGTTCGTAGCTCCTGCTATAGTTGATGAGTCCTCTTGGATAGAAGAAACACAAGTAAATGTGCTGGCGTAGCAATCTGTAGCCTCAGCACAACTTTCAGAAAAGAGAAAAATGAGGTGGGGTAGGAGAAAGAGAAGTACAGCAGTGACATAGGTTCCAGAAAATGTTGAGTTCCATATGAGTCTGCTTGAGTGTTATTTCTTAAAGAAAAAGTGTAGAAGGAAATGAAAAGAGCAGTACTAAACAGGATTTATGATTATTTTTTTTGTTTCCCTTGCAGCACAACACTAAATTTGTAATGAAATGGAGTCTGGGTCAAGCTCTTTTCGAGTGGAATTTCCAGATTTTTCTAGCACCATTTTGCAGAAGTTAAACCAGCAACGCCAGCAAGGACAATTATGTGATGTGTCCATTGTAGTTCAGGGCCACCTCTTCAGAGCCCATAAAGCTGTTCTTGCAGCTAGTTCACCTTACTTCTGTGATCAGGTTCTCCTGAAAAACAGCAGGCGAATAGTCCTGCCTGATGTGATGAATCCCAGGGTATTTGAAAACATTCTTCTGTCTACCTACACAGGTCGTCTGGTAATGCCTGCTCCAGAAATTGTTAGTTATTTGACAGCAGCAAGTTTCCTTCAGATGTGGCATGTAGTGGATAAATGCACTGAAGTGCTAGAGGGGAACCCAACAGTTCTGTGTCAGAAGATGAACCATGGCAGTGATCATCAGTCCCCGAGCAGTAGTAGTTACAATGGCCTTGTTGAAACCTTTGAACTTGGGTCTGGAGGACAGACGGAATTCCACAAAGCGCAGGAGCTAAGGGATGGCGAAAATGAAGAAGAGAGCTCTAAAGATGAACTGTCATGTCAACTGACAGAACACGAGTACCTTCCCAGTAATTCTTCCACAGAACATGATAGACTTAGCACTGGAATGACAAGTCAGGATGGTGAAGAAGGAACTAGTGATAGTGCAGAGTATCAATATACTAGACCTATGTACAGCAAACCCAGCATCATGTCTCACAAGCGGTGGATCCATGTGAAACCAGAACGATTTGAACAAGACTGTGAAGGTGTTGATAATCCCTATGATGAGCACCAAGTTTCTGAATCCATGAATGCCATTCAGGCAGATCATTCAATCCAGTCTTCAGGTGTTGAAGACTTTCATATAGGTGATAAAAAGATGGAAGCAGAATTTGATGAACAGGCAGATGAAAGTAATTATGATGAACAAGTTGACTTCTATGGCTCGTCTATGGAAGAATTTTCTGGAGAAAGGGCAGATGGAAATTTAAGTGCTCACAGACAGGATATTATGATAGCAGCAGGCTATGGTGAAGGCATTGAAATGGCTACAGGAATTAAAGAAGAAACATCCCTCACTGGATTCTCGCATGCTGATAAGCTGTATCCTTGTCAGTGTGGTAAAAGCTTTACACACAAAAGTCAGAGAGATCGGCATATGAGTATGCACCTTGGTCTTCGACCTTATGGCTGTGGTGTCTGTGGTAAGAAATTCAAAATGAAACACCATCTTGTAGGCCATATGAAAATTCATACAGGCATAAAACCGTATGAGTGTAACATCTGTGGGAAAAGATTTATGTGGCGGGACAGTTTTCATCGGCATGTGACCTCTTGTACCAAGTCATATCAAGCTTCTAAAGCTGAGCAGAGTACTCCTGAGATGAACTAAGACATTAGTGCTTACATTTGTTTAGTAGAGTAAGCAAAATAAACTAATTATGCAAATAATGTCTGGTACTTGCTATTGTATATCTCAAAAAACCCAAGTTTTAATGATTATGCTGGTATAAGCAGACCAAACTTTTATTTTTCACAGTATTACTCCAGGTGTTTGATGTGTGAAGTGCAAATGGTTAATCTGAAAGGTGCTTGCAAAATGAGGTCTATAGGGTCTTTGTGACATTGATTGTAATCACAGTAGTATTTAGAAGCCCTGTTGTTATTTCTAAGTCTTCTAAATTCACAGCAAAACCCAGCTCTAAATTGACCCAAATCCTGCAAATACATGAAGCAGGAATTCAAGTAGCCCCACTTAATGAAAAAGAGAACTAGGATGGTCAATCCAGGTTGTGTGATAGACATTTTGATGAAAAAAAAAAAAAATTAAGATTCCACCTCAAACTGGAAACTGCCAACACACTTAACGTGTTATTAGGTAGTCTATGTCATTAAATAGCCTTTGCTGTATTGCTTAATGAAAGGCTGTGTTAAAGATGGTTTGGCTTTCCTATATCTGTCTTACATTTTTTTATCCATCTTCAGTAAAACAAATGTTGTCTGATTTTGTGCCGATATCTATTTAGAGTCTGTAAAGCACTTAAATATAGTTGAGCACTATATAAATTTCAATCTGTATTAAGTATAATTTGTCTTTGCTCCCCTAGGGTCTAATGCTGTATGACTCTTGACTTGACTTGATTTTGGTTGTTAACATTGTGAGAGCTTCTAGAAGTGTGTGCAATAAGTATGTCTCGCCAAAAAGAAAAAAAAAAAAAGATGTAACATTTGGAACTTACCCAAAATAATCAAACATATAAACTGTAGTTTTCTGTTCAGATTTTTGTGGCTTACTACAGTAGCAAGTACCAAACTCTGTGGATTCACGAATATACTTTTTATTGGTACAAAAACTTCTTTGAGAACTTCTACCTAGGATTAGAAACCTGCTCTAGGAAAATTATTTAGTCATTGATAGGTATTTATACTTTTAGTTCTTAACTCTTTGAATAGTAAAAACTATAATACATATTCTTGGTACTGAACTACTGTGACTGATTACACGTGATCATGAGCAGCCAGAGTTGATTACCTCTTCAAATCAAGTTGCTTGTGGAAAAAAGCAGAAAGTATGGTATTTGGATCTGTTAATCGTACTGCAGAACATGGTGCTATGCTTATGTCCGAAGTCTGGATTTTTGCTGGGAAAGGCACTTCTGCCTTCTGAGGATGCACATCTATATCCTGGGCTCTCATCCTTGGAGACAGATGGAGTGTTTGTAGTTCTGAGAGATGCTGCCAGCTCTGCAGGTAGAGTGAATGCATCAATTGTAAAGGTGGCAACAGGATTTTGGGGTTGAAAGCTTAATGCAGTCCTATGCAAAAGCAATTAACCCTTATTTTGTAGTTTACTGAAATGTATTATAAAAAGGAAAGAGCCTTTAGAGCATACATAGGCTATGATAGAAAGAGGTGGTGTCCAAGTACAGTGCTGGTAATGGCGGGGGGAAAGTTAACCAGCATCAAAGGCATAAGCCTGTCTGGCCCCAGTTTATGTATTAGATACTGCAATATGCAGGATAATGTACTTAAACAGATGACCCTGTATGGTGAAGTAAACACACACAAAGATAATTACTGGATAGAAGCTTTTTTGAACTCTTAGTTACAAATTGTCTTAAGATACAACTGAACTGTATCCTGAACATGAATGTCTGGTACAAGCTGAGAGTTTACTACTTACTGTAACTTCTTTTCTGGCATTCTACTTACAAACTTTGATTTTTTTAAAAGGCTCTTAATTCTTAATCTTCTGATGGTTCAGATATTTTTTCATATGGAATTTTGTTAAAACAGATATTCCCAAATATGATGAACCCATTGCTGGCAATGGGCACAAATGGTCAGCACCACAGAGTTCCTATTCTTGGCACTTAATTGAACTCTACAATATGCTATGGTGGCCATATATAACCCTTGTAATCAAGGTAACTAAACAGGGATTTGCTCACTAACACTGTAACCTGCTTAATGTATAGAAGCACTTTGTATTTAAAAAAAAAACAAAAATACCCAACCATAAAACTTTATTAGTATGTTTTTTAAACTTAGAAATTCTATTCCCTTTATGGTTTGTTTCCACACTGCTAACACTGTCTTTTTTAATATAAAAAAAAATAATTATAATGCTTGCCTGTTTACATGAGCATAGAGGAAAGGGTTCTTGCACTTAGTGGCCCTATTTTTCCATTCTCCAAGGCCTTACTACATACAGGGTGTCATTTCTAAAAGTACCATCATCACATTTGAGGGAAGGCATTCTCATACTCATTTAAAGAATTATCTTGTATATTACATTAGTTCTCAACCCCTTTCAAATTGTCACTTCAGTGTTACATGAAAAAGTAAAGGGTACCTCTTCCCATTTAACCATAAAAAAAGGCTGGTCAGAAATACCAGGCTGAAAAAAGCAAAAAATTGTTTCTGTTAAACCCAGACCATCCTACAGAGCTGCCAGCAAAACTGTTTCTTTTGGAATGACTTTTCTATGGGACACTTCAAAGTTAAACATTACTCCTATTTGCAGTTTGAGTACTTTGAAATAAAGCTTTAAAATAAAACGTAATGCGAGAGACACTTTAAAGGTTTTATAACAGGTCCAAGTAGATCATATTATAGAACCATGTCCTGTTTTAATAACTTAGCATGAATAGTAACTTTTTAATATTTGCCTATTACTGTTTTACCCTATATTGTGACATTGTCTTGAAAGTCCAACAAATGTTGCTCCCCTGATTTTGTAGCAGTAGGCTTTCTGATGTTAATTTACATAAAACCAATTGATTGCAGGGAAATACTGATACGGTTGTTAGGAGATCTAGTTGAGAGGATTGATGATTTAAGGGAAGCTTGAGGTACGTGTCTAAAATCCTTACTTTTGCTTATCGAAGGCAAAACAGTTGGCCGGTGGTGTTTTTCCTGAGTTTAATTTATTGCCATTTGACAAAATTCTAATCACTTATTCAGGTATTAGGGGAAAAGGTAACAAAAAATTATTGAAACACCTTTTCTTCCCCTTCCTCAGGCTCAACTTAAGTGTAACACCCTCACACCAGGACATCTCCTCCCTGCCTCCCCAGTCCGCATCCCCTGTGTCCTTGGAGCATCATGCTCAGGCCGTGTCTGTTCTTGTAGTGAGGTGATGGATCACACAGGAGGTTGGGCTTATGTGTACTGGCTTGTCTGGTGCTCTTCACTACTTAGTGGGTGTCCTCTGCTGCTCTGGTCAGTGTCAGTGCTCCTGGTGACACTGGGCTATAGTCCCTTTGGGGATGTGCCTGTTCCAGCTTGGGTCTTCTGTGGGCCTCAGTTCCTTCAGAGGTGTACCTGCTCTGGCATGGCTTACCTTTAAGCCACAGTGCCCTCAGAAGTGAACCTGCTCAGGCATGGAGCGTGTCCTTCTGTGAGTGTGTCTCTGTATGTGCCCTCAGTGTCTTCTCCATGTGTTTTCCCAAGAGCAGCTCTTTGGTTTCTCTGCGTGTGTTTCTTCCCCAGGAGCATCTTCTTCTTACATGTCTCCCTGCACCTCTTGCCAGCAGCCACCACTCTTTCTTAAACATGTTTAAGCAGAGACACTGTGCGCACCTTTAGTTGAAGTTTTGGCATGAAACGGATCGTTTACATCAGTTTCAGTGCAGGCTAGGACCTGTTTTGACTAGCACAGGGCAGTTGGCAACCTCCTGCCAGATGTCACCTTTGCAGCTCCATGTTACTGAAACCTTGCAGTTACAGCCTTGGAGAGAGAAGTGAGGAGAGTGTCTGACCTTGGATTCAGTGGCCAGTCCGGCTGAGCCACAACAATAGTAAACCAAGATCTGCAGATGCAGCTTCTGTCAAGCTCTTAATAATCTTTGCTAATGGACTGGTCTTGTTCAAGATACAGGAAATTATTTCTTGTTCGTGGGGAGGAGGGAAGGGATACATATATATATGTATATAAAAAATATGAATGCATATGTATATGATAGATATCATTAATCTTCCCTTAAGCTTCATCATCTTTAATGATATGGCTTAGAAACATTTGTGAGTTTTTATATTGCTCACTGTTGGCTCTAGTAAAGTGAATGTCTTCTGAAAACCGGAACCATTGTACAGACAGGAGGCTTTCAGAATTTACTGCTACTGTGAAGCCATTCATTGTTCTGTCAGTGGTAAGAACCTTAATGATACTACAGCTAAGTTCCTTTTCATTCCATTTTGTAACTAGAATCTCTGTAACTGCCATTTTGAAAAATTCAGCTATTAGCAGGGTTAAGATCTCTGTTTAGGTGTATGTCTGACCCTTTGGAGGAAGGAGGTTCCTATTTCACACACCACTGTTAAGATTTTTGGTTTTTTTTTTAAACATTACCTTGTTTGTTTTATGGGTGAGCAGGTAGACTGCACGTAGAAGGTACTGTCAATACAATTTTTTGTGTTATCTTTTTTTCATCCGAGACGTTTTTGCGGTTGAGAAACTTTGCCCTGTACCAAAAGCAAGGCAGATGATCAGAGGCTGATGGGCTGTGGGTTTCTCATTATAAAATGAATACTTTATGTCCCTCTAGCGTTGAGCCTGAAAGGTGGAGGCCCGTCAGATTTTGTAATCTCAATTTTTTCATTGGTGCCAGATTGGTGACCTGTCTCTGAATTAGCAGAGCCTACAGGGGTATATTGAGTATTTTCCTTTAACTGAATTGGAACCTTTCTCAAAACAACAAAGGCAAGTTGGAGGGTTTTGTCATTTAAATGCTTCATTGTATAGCTAGGCTTCTTGAGCTATAAACTGTGAACTGTCAGTGCCCTAGGGGAAGATGCTGGAGAACGAAATGGCATATTTTTAACTGATACAGTTGTCAGTTCTGATTTTTGCTTGAAGCCTGTGTCTGTCGATTGCTGCTCCTTTTTTTTATTAATAATGGGATTCCATATTTCTTCCAGAAATGTAACTGTTTATGCAAGTCAAGTGAATCTTCCTTAATGAACTATAAGTTTTTATTCTGAAGAAGTCATTTTTAATAGTAAATTTGCACATCTTGATATTTTGTGAGATGTTATGCTTGTATTGCAGAGGTTGGATAGTTTTGTCTATAAATATTGCTGTCCTAATTGTACAGCATGGTTTTAACTTAATGTTACTGTTCAATACTTTCTTCTTATAGAAGAGTCCCATGCCCCTTTTTTTGTATAACGTTTTAATAAATGTTATCTGTCAACTTGGAGATGTTTTCTTAAGCTTGAATGAAAGGAATGCATGTCTAGTACTAGTATTTAATATTTCACTTTTGCCAAAACAATAAGTGCTCGAACAAAAGTACAAATCCAGAAGTTGTTGATATATAACTTTATTAAATATATAAAGAAAAAGCCTATCTAGTAATGTGTCTTCTTGAAATACTGAGAACATGCCAGCCTCGCCTAAGAAAACACTAAGCTGATTTTTGTAACACAGCAAGCTGATGAATTTGTGGAATTGAGGCCATTTTTTTGGTGCTTAGGTAATTAGTTCCAGTGTTAGCCCCAATTTATCAAACAGGTTTTGTTATAACTGTTTTTTGCAGAATGGTGATCTCTAAAAGTTACAATACAGAATGTACAGGCGGATAGGAATATTCCATAAGACTCACTTTATAGTAGCAACAACTCTATGTCCAAAAAGCCTACAGGTATATTTGAAGTAGGTGCAGATAACGTGTAGATTTTCTTTCTGTTTAAGTATGAAAGAAATTTTATACTATGAAAAAGTATTCAAGATTAAGTTTCCATCCTGTGAGGATTCCTCCTGTCCCTGAAAGAACTTGGGTACTCTTACTGAAAAATTAACTCTGTCCAGCTGCCATCTGTGGTCCTCATGGAACTGTCACAGCTGATGCTTCTCACTCAGCAGCTTAATTCTTGATACCTAAACAAAAATTGAGCTCACTCTCATGTAAAGCATATTCAGATAATCTCTAGAGGAATCAGTATTTGTGTACAACACTCCTCTGTCTTCAGCAACTTTAAATAGAATTGGGCACGAGCAAATTCACTTCCTGTTGCTGTTGGTTATGTGTACGGAATGCCCGTAAGAGCAAGCCCGAAGTATTATATCTAGAATTAGTCACTTCATTTCTCTTACGTGAGTGAACCAATGCCATTTGCGCGTTCCTGCCCCCCTCAGGATGCTCCCCAGGACGCTGCTTCATTCCGTGCCGTTCCGCGCCCCCTCCCTGGGGACTCTTCCCTCTGCGCCGCAAGGAGAGAGGGATGCGCCCCGGGCGCACGGAACGGGATGCCCCAAGCGGGACCGTGCCGCGGCCCCGGCCTGACCAAGCGGCGCCAGCCGCGGCGGAGCCGAGCGNCGCCGGTGCACGTCACCAGGAAGCGGAAGCGCCGCCTGTGGAAGCGGTTCCGGGTGTGAGCAGCTGTGGGAGCGGGCGGGAAGCGGCGGCGGGGGCGGGCGGGGG
>VXBO01008159.1:270767-291426 GCA_013400135.1 Rhinoptilus africanus
AGGCCCCGTCCGGGCGGCGGCGGGACGGGTGGTCGGTCTGGCGGGCGAGGCCTCGGGTCCGCCACCGGCCGGCAGCCGCAGGGCGAGGCGCGGGGCGGGCCGCTCTGCCCCCGCCGCCCCCGGGCTCACCCCGCTGCGGCCTCTTTTCGGCAGGTGCTGCTGCCGCATAACCCGAGTGTGTGGCCCCGGTGAAGTTCTGGCTTTGCCGGTGGGGAAGGCAACACGCATGTGTCGGGTTCTGCCGAGGAGGCCTGAAGCCGCCGGCAGCGCGGGCCGGGCTGGGCGGAGCGGGCGGGGGCCGTGCCCGCCGTNCCCCGCGGGAGGGGCCGAAGCCGCCCTGCAGCCGACCGGGACCGGGACTCCGCTCCCGGGGCGAGCGCGGAACCGGGCTCTTCGCGTCGTCGCTGACGCTCTCCGCTACCGGTGCATACTGAGTGCGTGTGACGTCATGACCGACTCACGGTGAAGGCTCTCGGAGCGGATGCGCCTGTGCGCGCCGGCCCTCGGTTCCGCTGACGGTCCTGTCCCCGCCCGCAGCCGCCAGCCTGCCTCGGTGGCGGTCTCCAGGGCGGGCCCGGCCCTACGGGCTCCGCAGCCCAAGCCGCGGCCGTGGGGGCGGGCGGCTGCTGACCGCCGGCGCGGNGCCGCTCCGGCAGCGGAGCTGGGAGCTCTCGCGGAGCCCCGGTCTCTGCAGTTGCAAAGGCCCCTCAGAATCCCTGTAGCTGTTCATGGCGTACAGAACGGGGCTCGTTTTATCACAGCCAAAGTTGAGGATGACTTGGGGGCACGCCTGGGCAGTCTCGGAAAGGGGGATACGGGAGAGCCCGGTGGCCGGGAGCAGGCGCAGGGGGGAGCCGCGCCGCGGCAGGTGCGGGACACCGGGATGTGCATGGGCTTCGCCGCTCGTGAGTGCGGTCTGACAGCACTAGTGGGCTGGGGAACTACCGGGAAAACGTGTGCTTCAGAGCTGCTTTACATCTACTGCAGTGTTGCTGATATCTAGAGAATATAGCTACTTCATTGCATAGAAGAAAAACTGCAGCCAAAAAGTTATGACTTGATGAAGAGTGACTAAGGTTATATATAAAAAAAGAAAGGTAGGTGGATTAAAACGCATAATGCTAACCAAATATTACCTTGGCAGCAAATCATTTATTACTGTCATAGCAGAAGGTACAAAAGCCCTCTTCCTCCCCACTTCGTAGAGTTCCAGGTGTGTGTATGTGTGTGTGTATATTTTTATATATATATATAGCAAATCCTGTGCTATCAGCTGGGGTTTTGTACCAGTAGAGGCTTCTCAAAGGCTACATCTCAAAGCTGTCAGATCTCCAGAAAATGTGGACAGTAACAATTTAGGATTAGATAATCAGTATATTTTGACATTTGTGCACAAAATAAAAGTTTGTGGTCGTTACTTGTAAGTTCTTGCTGATTTACAGTTTAGGTATCATAAATATGCCCCTTTGTTTTATTTATCTGACGTAGTATTTTGCTGATCGTGGATATCTTCAGTTTGCCTTCTAGTAACTTTTCTGTATTCAGAAATAGATACATACCTGTAACTGATTTTGTAGTAACTTGACTTCTAGAGCCAGAATTTAGAGATTATTTGTGTTGAGGTTTCTAATCATTGGGTGAAACTTTGTTTATGCAGCAATAGTTGATTTATTTTTACTATTTTAATCACTTACATACAGGCAAGCAATTGTGGGGAAGGCAGTTTGAGAATAAGGGACAAAGGTGGCCCTTGGACTTCAGTTTCATAACTGCTTTCTTTGGATATTTGCTCAAAAAAGGCTCCTGGTTGGTTTTTTTTTCTATGAAAGGCTAACTATGTAGTTCCAGTGATTTCCCTGCTGCACCATACCAAGGGTTTGGTATGGTGCCAATCTTATAAAATTCCAATCTTATAAGATTCTGTGATTTACATAGCGATGCTTACATTATTACAAGTGTGCTGTAGTTCTGCACAAAATTATCTCAGTTGTGGGGAGAGTAGCTTTTTTTTCTTCTTTTTTTTCTGTGTTTGTTTTGTTTGTTGTTCTGTGGGGTTTTTTTAATGACTATGATATTAAAATCAGTTTTCTAGCTGTAGGGAAGCTTACCATGCTTCATGGGACAGATTTTCAGTGAAGCAGCAGTGCTATGTGTCGCACTGCGTATGGCCCTCCAAGGGCACTATATGTTGGCTTTTAAGAGAGAATGTAATACTTTGTTGTTATGAGAGGTATAAGCTGGTAAAAGATTATATGATCAGTTTCTTCCTTGTATTCAAAGACTATTTAAAGTGGACTGTCTTAGAAATGCCCCTAGACTGTGACAAATCTGATAGCAGTTTTTCTTTGTTACAGCCAGCATTAATTATTGTGGCTGCTGTAATCTGAGGACTAAGGCAAATGCAAATGGAGAGGAGTGAGAGTGATGAAGATTTTTGCCCTAAAACTTCCACGATCACTGGTGACAGGGTTAAAATTCTCTTGAATTATGATACATTTTTGCAATTTTGTTTCCCAGATGCTGTAGTAAATACTGAATCCTACCAAATGTAAGGGAGAAGTACACTGATTTATACAAATACCTGAGGTTTTTTCTTGCTTTTTCTTTGTATTCTGAATGGTTATATACAGAGTGTCCATTCTTGATGTAGTGTAACACTTTTTTTGTTTTAGTTTTAATTTTCCTTATGATCCTGCAAACTTCTCTATGTGTTTCTGTTTTCAGACAGGTGGTACAACAGTAATGATTTGTAATGTGTGTTTTTTCCCAAGGAACTCATATTGCTGAGCTAATTAAAGAAAATGCAGGAGATCTTTTCTCACACCTTTATGTGAGTTAAAATAAGCATAATTTGTATCATTCACCTGTCCATGGGAGCAGCGAAACGTACATCAGTGAGTGAATGAAATTAAACAGGTGCAGACTTAAAAAGCAGAAACTAATACGACGTTGGCAGACATACAGCTTCGTGTTGTAGTTATATGATGCTTCCCTGCTGCTACTGTATGATGTCAGTAAAATTAAATACCAAATGTGTTTTGTCACCATCTATTCTTGTTTTTTTAAGTGAAATAAGAGCTTTCATAGAACGTAATTCTTTAAGTAAGTTTCTTTTGAATTCTAATGAGAAATGTTAAATGCATATCACTATCATGTTCACAGGTTACTTCAATGAACACTTTAGTTGGAAGACATAGGGCAGTGATCCACTACTAGTAAATTTGTACTTTGGTCTATGTTTGCTGTATAAGACCTTGATGAATAAACATAATGCAGTTGCAAAGAGAATTGATACGATTCTTTTGAGTGTGACTGGATCATCTACAGAAATAGACAGGAGGCTCAACACGGAACACTGGTAAGACTTAGTGAATTGGGCTCTGCTTTAAAACTAGAAAGTCTTCAGCCAATTTCTTGCATACATAGTATCGATGAAAACCTTAAACACTGTGATCTACTTATGCAGGAAGGTCAAGAGAAGACCTATTTATAGGCAGGTGCCCAGAGGTGGTCTTAACATTTTACAGGGCTTTAACCTAACATTACACTATCCTACAGGCAGGGGTGGAAGCTAAAGCAAGACAAAATGCATTATTTTTTAACAGTGAGAGTACCTAACATGGCTATGAGTTGCCTTAGCTCTCCCTACCGCCCAAACACTTGAGTTTGTATGACTGTCTTCATTCTGAACTACTATACTGTGGTCTTGGACCTAAGGAATACAGGTTGCCTCTGTACATGCTGAAGTATCATGGAAGGTAACTTTCTGGTTAACTGCAGAGATAATTTTTTCCTTAGATCAGAGTGGATGTGTCCAAAGTTAACTTGCGTTTTAGAGTACCTTTCTGCTTCAGTTTAACGCTTCTTACCTTACCCCAGAAGAGAAGAGGTTAGGGATGCCTTTCAACTTGGAGGAAGCTGTTAAGAAATTGGGGAGTTCTTATTAACCTTCTCCAGGACTGTCTCGGGAGTACTTCAACCAGAAATCACATTGTCTTGAAAGAGCTACTGGCCTGCCAGCATTGATTAATAATTGAGTATTGTTATGGTACAGTACCCTGCTGGACAATATTTTGGTTAATTCTACTGGAATTTTATTATAGAACTGCTAACTTAATTCTGTATACAAATAAAATAAAACCTTATTGAGTATGGGAATGTAACCTAAAGATTACTTTTATTTTCTAGATAGTGACACTGGTGATTTATGTGACTAAATAAGATTGTTCTTCTTCTAACCGTTATTTATCAATAAAACATTGCTGGTGGCGCCTGCTTCTCTGATATGTGTAAGGTCCAGATTTTTCCCCAGTCTTGCCTTCACAAATAGATGTAAGAAGGTTGTGCTACCTGGTACTAACCTCAGCAAAATTACTGCAGTCTCAGTGCTGGTTCTGCTACAGCCCTGCCTGCTCCTGAATGTGGTGGTTATTGGCAACCTCGTCAGTTCCAGGACCTCTTCAACTAGATATTTCAGAGTTTGGCTGAAGTGAAAGAAAGGTGCCCTTCTCTCAAGTGCCGCTGTTGTTCAAAGTTCTTGTTATTTAACCCCAGCTTCCTACAGATGTTTCAAGATCGCAGGAAGCATGCGTCTTCAAAGGAAGAAAGTAAGGTGGAAAAGTAGTCGTAACAAGTGCGTGATGTGGCTTGTTGTTTTTTTAAGAGCAGATGGGTATAGAAACTCATTGTGTACTGCTTTTTGGGCTGTTTTGTGTACTTGATATGTTTGTTCACTTTCAAAGCAATACTGTATGTTCCTTTGATCCCTATTTCTGGTTTTCACTGCTTATCTGCCACATTGGCAGACAGACTTACAGACCTTTAACTCCATCATTCACTCCACTCACTAACAGGATTTGTGCTGTTTACTCCTAACATTTTTAAGGAGAATAAGCGTCTTTGTTTTCCAAAAGAAAGATGAAACTACTCTGAGAACAAGCATGTAGAATTGCTTATATATATATGCCAATGGAGATAATTAGCTGTCCTAACAGAGTAGTGATGTGCAAGGATCACTGAGGGTCCCTTTCCTCTTGGCATCCTTCTCTTCCTGGTTCTCGTGGTGTGTGTTCACAGTCCATTTTCAATGTGTGGTCGTGTCCTAGGGAGTGTAAATTCATCCACAGATGCTAAGATGCCATGATCAAAAGAACATAATTTTTTTTCTCCATGGTAAGGCGTAAAATGTCCATCTTCTTTCTGTTAGGTGCCTATCTTTAATTCATTCCTTTTGTCCGAACTAGTGCTAGTGGTTATAGTCCGTATTTTAGTATTTTGTCTAGGACTAAATTTTCTCTGTTTTGCTGAGTAAGAGCCCTTAGGGAAGTATGGGGCAGGGAGGAGGGCCACTTTCTATATGGGACAAACTTTCTGTACATTCTAAACACCATAAAAAGAAGTAATTTCTGGTGGGATTTAAAGGAGGCTTGACCAAGATCTGGTTCCTTAGCTCCAGGATCCAAAATGATGCAGGAATGACAAATTATTGCTGCCAGGGACCAGTCTTGTAGTCTGCACACGGTCCCCAACCTAGGTGACTTGTCAGTTCGTGTCACTTCAGGTCAACAAAAGCACTTCCTCCACATAGCAAAGAGCAGCTTAATCAGTAATGTCCTGTTGTTGCTTGCATCTGTGTGTAGCTCCTAAGCCCCACAAATGAAAGGCAGCGGCCACACTGGGTTGTGAGGTTGTGCTGCCCTGTCGGACGAGGGGGAGTTGGCAAATGTGTGTTCTAACTGCTGAGGGTCCTCCTAGCGGGCGCTTCTGCAGGGACTTGAGCCGTGGTTCTCTGACAGCATGTGGGGATGCTCAGAGTAACACGTGTAATTGTGCTGTTTAGCTACTCCACTGCTAGACTGGGTTTATTTGTTTGTTGTAATGTTTGATTTCTGACCTATATCTGACTTGCATCAGCTCACAAGCTCCGAGTCATTTTGTAGCTTTGTTCACTGAATAAAAGAACTGTCTTGCCAAAGCTATCTTTGTGTAGATGGATGTGGTCATGTTGCTTCTGTTAACCACCATTTAGTTCTTATTTCCCTCATCAGATATAAGAGCATATAAAATGTTTTTTCCCCTGCTTTTACATAACAAGTGCAAAAATTCAAATGAAGTCTGGTTTACCCATTTTAATCTATGACACATTGGTAACATACAGAACATGTTTATCAACTCTGATAACCTGATTTTGAATGCCCTGGGAGAGTTTTTGACCCTTTTTTAAAAATCAGACGTAATTTTAGTCAAGTCAGGAAGCTGGCTGTCTTCTTTCTCTGCTGAAAAGAAGTTCCATTGTGAAGATTATCAATATTTGTTTTAAGTGACAGCTGATATAGCCCCAGTTCTTCTTTGTTACTTTTTTATCATATTCCTACCTGTTGATTGTTTTTAGAGTGCCTGAATTTTAATAACTTGATTTAAATTGTTCATGTGTCCCATTACAGCATGTAACATAAGACATAACTAGAAAAAAAAAAATCCACTAGTATGTTGTGATACATTGGACATGCTTCCTGCATCAGAAGTCAATGGATGGTGTTGAGATCTGTTTGTTCAATTGGAAAAACAGGTATGGTGGCAACATTATGTGTTTAGACTTCTGCATAAATAAGAACAAGAATAGCAACAGTCTGAGGATTCTTGGGCACTTGGTTAGGGGCCCAGTCTTAGAAGTGTAAGGTGATTTCTACTACAGATAGACATTCGCAGGGGAACAAGTGTGTGTGCTTTTTATGATGATACTCTATGAAAAATTGGTAAAGTGCTTTTCTTTAGATCTTATTTTGAAATATATACATTTCTCTAAAGCTTCTTGGAAAATCCTTTCCCAGCGTATGGGGCAAGTTTGAGTACCCATGGGTTTTGAGTTAGGTTAAGAATTTAAATGTCAAATCATTCTAGCTAGGAAATACTGCTGTGTCAGATGAGCTTCAAAGTCCACATTGTGGTGGGTTGGTTGTTTTTTAAAAATCAAAATCACAAAAGGAAATTTAAAAAAATGGAAGTCCATGAGTGGCTCAAACATTTTTCTTTCAAATGCTGCCTCACACATTGACACAAATTCATTATTCTTCATCTGACACACTGGGTAAATAGTTTGGAGTTGAGTCCATGCTAATTGTTTCCTTTCACTAGACTTCCTTGTTTTGTGATGTGAATATTGAAAGATTGTTTCTTACTTTTTAAAAATAATTATTGAGATTATTTTCTAAGGATGTAAATGTTCAAACGGAATTGTCACTGATGTAGAATATTTATGTCCTCTGAAATAAATTTGACATAGGGAAAATTTTTTTAATATTTTTGTATGTGTTATGCAGACACACACACATATGTGCCTGTGGGTTTTCTTTAGCAGGTTTTTCAAACTTGATGAAGTGCCTTCCAAAGATCATTCCTGGGCAATTTAACAGTGCAGTTCCCTGCAAGTATCAATGTAGTATCTGGCTTGAAGACCTACTAAATGTTCCGAAGTTTTTAACTTGCCTAGTGACTATAAAATTCATGTCCTTTTGCGAGAGTGGGTGTGTTCTGCAGTTCTTACCAGGGAGTGAAATTACAAAGTTCCTTTTAGCACATAGACTGTCCCTGGGAGCCTCTAATGTATTATAAGCAATTGCATTGTGAATGTCGCAGAGGGATAATTCAAATTGTAGAAATGCAAGAAATGTGTAGATCAAGGCTCTACTTTTTGTATTATATCAAGTATTTATATCAACTGTTTTGTTGTAATGCACCTTGAACAGAGCAATGTGGTGAGTTATCTTCAACATGTGCAAGAATTCAGTTTTGAAATGGAAAACTCTTTATTCATTCTCAGTTGTAAATCTTCTCATTTTTCTTTCAGATTACTCTTTACATCAGTAGAAATGGACAGCAGCAGTTTCATTCAGTTTGATGTGCCCGAGTACAGCAACACTGTTCTGAGCCAGTTAAATGAACTCCGCTTGCAAGGAAAGCTATGTGACATAATTGTGCATATTCAGGGTCAGCCATTTCGAGCCCACAAAGCTGTCTTAGCTGCCAGTTCTCCATATTTCCGTGACCATTCAGCGTTAAGCACCATGAGTGGCTTATCAATATCAGTTATTAAAAATCCCAATGTTTTTGAGCAGTTGCTTTCTTTTTGTTACACTGGAAGGATGTCCTTGCAGCTGAAGGATGTTGTTAGTTTTCTAACTGCAGCTAGCTTTCTACAGATGCAGTGCGTCATTGATAAATGCACACAGATACTGGAGAGTATCCATTCAAAGATCAGTGTTGGTGATGTTGACTCTGTCACTGTTGGTGCTGAAGAAAATTCAGAAAATCGCAATGGAGTTAAAGACAGCAGCTACTTTGCCAATCCTATTGAGATATCTCCCCCCTATTGCTCTCAGGTGCGACAGGCAGCATCAGGCAGCGATCTTAGGATGGAAACTACTCCAGGCAAAACCCTACGCAGTCGTCTGCAAGAAGAAGGGCACTCAGATCGAGGAAGCAGTGGGAGTATCTCTGAATACGAGATTCAGATTGAAGGTGATCATGAGCAAGGAGACCTGATAGTAAGGGAAAGTCAGATTGCAGAGGTGAAAGTTAAAATGGAAAAGTCCGACAGGCCAAGCTGCTCTGATAGTTCCTCCCTTGGCGATGATGGGTATCATACTGAAATGGTGGATGGAGAGCAAGTGGTGGCAGTAAATGTTGGTTCCTATGGGTCTGTCTTACAACATGTTTATTCATTTACCCATGCCTCGTCACAGGCTACAGGTGTGTCTGAAACCTTCGGAAGCCTGAGCAATACGAGTCCTTCAAGATCAATGCTGAGCTGTTTCAGAGGGGGTCGTGCACGCCAAAAACGGGTATCCGCCAGTCACTTGCATAGTGATGTTCAGGGCTTGGTGCAAGGGGCTGACAGTGAATCCATGGTGAGTAACCCAGGATATGAAAATAGTCCACGGGAAAGAAATGCAAGAGGTCACTGGTACCCATACAATGAGAGGCTAATTTGTATTTACTGTGGAAAGTCTTTCAACCAGAAAGGGAGCCTCGATCGACACATGCGATTGCACATGGGAATAACTCCTTTCGTGTGCAAGTTTTGTGGGAAGAAATATACCCGCAAGGACCAACTTGAGTATCATATTCGTGGTCACACAGATGACAAGCCCTTTCGCTGTGAGATCTGTGGAAAATGTTTTCCTTTCCAGGGTACACTAAACCAGCATTTGCGAAAAAATCACCCTGGGGTAACAGAGGTAAGAAACAGGGTAGAGTCTCCAGACAGAACAGAAGCTTTTGTGGAACAGAAAGTAGATAATGATGCTTCAGCTTCTGAAGCTATGGATTCTAGTATGGAAATTCATGCAATGTCTAACACATCTGATTAAAATATTACATTCTAAGTGCAACACGAAGAAGCACATTACTAATGTATTTTTT
The DNA here is from genome assembly GCA_013400135.1 of Rhinoptilus africanus. Taxonomy (NCBI): domain Eukaryota; kingdom Metazoa; phylum Chordata; class Aves; order Charadriiformes; family Glareolidae; genus Rhinoptilus; species Rhinoptilus africanus. The sequence continues at coordinate 280,188 of VXBO01008159.1, forward strand.
AAATCTGTTATTCTTCTAGTAATCTTCAGTACAAGTATAACAGCCTTTTAATTTTTCTGACCTTCTGGAAATCAGTTTGAAATGGTTTCTGGAGAAGACTACATGAGTATTCTTTGTTTTTGAAGGAGGCTGGGTTGTTAGGTTGTTTTTTTTTACTTTTGAAGATGCTCAAAATATAAAAGATAGTGTGCTGGGGAAAGGATAGGAAGAGTCTTCTAAAGGGTCCCTACTGGTTGATCTGGCAAGACACAAATTGCAGTGGAGAAAGATACTAGAATGAGATTGGCAGCTCTGCTGGATATGCCAAGAAGCTATAATCTCTCGTATTTTATTTCCTAAATCCTGTTGCTGGTAGTGAGTTACACAGCAGTGGGGAGAAAGAATATTAGAACTTTGATTCCTTCCGTGTGTCATGATGAAATCTATTTGCTTTTATTAACTGGTTTGGGTAGTTAGTCTGTTTATATATATAAATATGCTTTATATATATAAAATGCTTTCACTTTTCCTATTCTGGTTGAGGTGAATGTAAAAGTATGTCAAGGTTTATCCTATGTGCGACTTTCAACTGCTGGATCTCCTCTGTGCTTAGGATCTAGGACTTCAGACTTCGGGAGGATGGTTTTGGTTTTAAAAGAATGTTATTTGGTTTTCATTTTATTAAACTATTACTTTGTGTGCAAAAGTGAGCAAAGTGAATTACCTTGTTTTAATAGCTTTGCTTTATAACATATGTAAACCAAATGCCATAAATCTATTAAATTATGGTTAAATTGTTGAGGGGTTTTGTTAGTTGTCTAGAATGCAAGCTGGACAACCTGTGGTGCTGACTTTTTTATATATATAGAGATGGATATATCTATATATATATTTAAAAAAAAATATTAGCAAACCTAAAAGTAGCATTGTGGTTTTAAATGTGTTTTTACTGGCCTCAGAATCTACCTTCATTTCGTACTGTAGAACCATACCAGGTAATTAAATTTAACTTCATCACTCTTCATGGTTGGTTGAAACCTGAGAGAGATGATGTAGTTTAAACGACAGTATTTCCAAGCAGTGTTTTAATAGGTCTCTTCACAGAGAGCTGTTTTCAGGTGCACATTGACTTCCTACTTAAAGCTCCAAGTGATACGTCAGCACTTGGAATTTGTACTTTTTTTGTATAAAAACAAATACTCTATGGGAATTTCGAGCAATATGTCTGTTATTTCATGTGTGAGTATTACAGAGTTGCTATGGCTTCCCTGCTATTTTCAGTGGTTGTTTCCTGCATAAAGGAACTACCAACAACTTTAAAAATACTCTAAATCTTTTTGTTTCACCAAATGTTCTTTTTAATATGGTGCTAACTTCATAATTTAGGTCAGTATAATATATAAAATGTGAAACCTAATGGTAACAGTTAAGCAAAAGCAAAAAAAAAACAAACACAAAAACAAACAAAAAAAGAACAAAACCCCCACCACAATGAAAAGAATCAATACCTTAAGAGACCTCAAAAGCATGATCTGGCAAACACTACTGTGTAAAATTCTACCTGATTAACAGAATTAAATGAATCACATGCTTGATTAAAATACAGGTTTTATGTAATTGGGCCTTATGTTTGTTTAGCAAATATTGAAAATACACCTGTGAACATGCTGTTTAACTCCTGGAATTTAGCAAGTAAAAGCTGATTCCTAATTTAGGGGAAAGCAAAAAGGTAGGTTTGCTATCTGGTAAAGCTTTTTTGGCTCCTGTGTGGTTGGGGCATATTTGTGCAGTAGCTTTATTAAATACACTAGTTCTTGATATTTTGACAGTCTGCAATAAGAATTAATTTCACTAAATACAGATTCACAGTGTAAACACCACCTGCTCCATTGGAGCAATTTCAGTTACATTGAGTACATAATTTGCCTCTTTGTCCTAAAATTGCATAAATAAAGAGGCTGAGGGTGGGGAGATGTTTCTCTCCTTGAAACAACAACAGAACTTTTGTTTCCAGTAAGGGAAAGTTTATGTCTGTGTCTAGGGAAGGTAGTCTGTATGTTTACCCATTTAAAAACATGTTGGTGTTTCTGATACTGTTTTTTTTCTAAATGTTTGTTTTAAGTAATTAAATGCAAAAAATATGTGTTTTGATGAATTAAGTTTGAGACATGCAAAATCCAAGAAATGTACAGTTATTCTTAACCCTTTACCTTGGACCTGTGCTGTGGTGCCTTTGGTGTGACTTTTTTCCATGGAAGTACGAGCTGATGATAGCGGGATATGGGTACTAATTTTATATTTCTTGAATTTCTCCGTGTCACAATCTTAACGTTATTTAAATATAGTTCTTTGTAAATGTATTTAAATGGTTTGAGTTTACCAAAGAGTGACTTATCCAAAATTGTCTCTGACAAAAACAAACAAAAAACCATCACTTTGATTGTACAGGTTCAGGTTCAAAACATTGTAACGGGACTGTTAAGGGGCAGGAAATGATCGCTTTTTCTACAAAATCACGATTCAGCAGTTTGCAAGTTCTGCTTACTCCTATTCGTGCTGAGAGGCCATTTATCCTTTCCACTGCTAGCAGTGTTAATAATTATCAAGCCATAACACAGTACTGTAAAGCGCAGCAGTGCTTCAAAGGATGCATATGTAGGTGAGCATAAAACATCATCCAGCATTACATTTACACTTACAAAGTGTGAGACTCTGGTAGAAAACGAACTTCAAACCTGGCGACAGCAATTAAATTGTGCCTTGTCACATAATGGTATGCCAGGATTAACATTGTCATGAAACATGAAGCATTATCTGACTGAAGTTCATTTCACAAGTCCAGCAAAACAGAGTATGCTGTGTTATTTTAAGCAAATTACGGAAGTACTGTACGGTGTCTTGTGTCTGTACAGTTTTAAGTTAGCACAGGGCCGTTACACATTTCATTTACAGTAAATGCAGAAGTCAATAAAAATATTTGAAGAAATATTTGACAGCAAAATAAATCGTGAAATTATATAGGCTGGTTCATAGTTGAGTCTCTTCTTAATCTACCTTTTTAATTATAGACAAATGTGAAAACAGTGACAGTGTCCTTTCCTCTAGACATTTAACCTATTATGACAAACTGTGAAAATAAAGGATTTTATACCTTTGCTAATGTTTGTGGTTTTAAACAGTTATTTTTGTTTTCTTAATCAGTTATCTTCCATATTATTTCTTTTAAACTTGTAAATACTTCTAGAAAATAGATTTGTAAATACTTACAGTATATTAAAAGTTCAGTTTGCTCAATAAGGCCTCAAGATTGGCTCCGCTTTTTTAGTGTGAAATCTTTGAATAGCAAAAAGGATACTGTCAATTCACTGTTCAGCAGAATATACTGTAGGCCTAAATTGATAGTTCTTAATGCAGTCTTCCCAAGCGTAAATTCCTGGTTTATGCTGAAGCCTTTGGTTTACTTTTAGGGAAAAAAAAAAAAAAAGGCCTCTTAATATGTTTAGGCTGAATTATGGGAAGAACAGCAGGAATAAAATCAAGGGCTGGGAAAAAGATTGAATGAGCTTTACCTTTAAATATATATATATATTAAAAAAAAATCTTATTTGAATTTTTGTATTAGTTTACTGTGATTCTTTTATTGTCGTTTTTCTAAACAGGTTTCACATGAAACCATTGAAAGGGACTCAAATATGCAACACCTAATCTATTTTCCAAGGGAATTTTACCCTTGAATGGTGCTTTTTGACTGGTCAGGGTTATTTATTAAATTTTATATTTGAAAGTATTTGGGGAATTATGTAAATTCTTTATATGAATCTGTTTATTTCATGAATTGTAAATTTCGTAATACTCAGTGATTGAATTGGAAGTTTAGTAAAGTCATTCAAAGTGTTCAAAGTTTATAATCTGTGTGCATTTTACATATATTTTAACAAGTGCCAGAATAGCTGTATTTAATATTGTAGATTTAATACTACTTGCACATCCCTGTGACAGCATTAACTTAAGTTACGCACGTTTACATTTAAGAAAAGAAAAGCTAAACAAAGAAGTAAGCCTGGGACATGCGTTCCTGTATTTCTTGAGGGGGTGTGAGGCATGGTTTGGGCAGCGTGGCAGGTTTTGCCACTGGCTTCTGCGAGTGGCTCCTGCTCCGGGAAACGCCGGGAGCTGCTGCCTCCCTGGAGACACCTACCACGCGCTGGGCCCCGCGCTCGCCCCGACCTGCAGCGTCTCTCTGATGAGAGGCAGAGTTCTTGCACGATTTTAACAGTGTTTGTTTCTGACTGAAAAATCGTATTTTTAAATAACTTTTATTTGTATGGTTGTTTTTCATGGTAAATAATTGAACAGTTTGAATGACTTGACTTGGTGTCATTATCTTGCAATATAAACCGGTAACCTCACAACTCTGCACTTCATCACCACATGAAGTAAATGAAGCTAGCTAAGCTGATGCTGTAATAATTAATAACTTGCCATTAAGGATTATTTTATAGCATGAATTTTAAAGTATTTATTCAAATGATATTTTACTCTTGTATTCACTTTGGTTTTAGATTTGTGACATTAATATTTCAGTGCTGCTTTATTTTGTTCTGATGAATTTGTTTCTTGCTTGTAAATTGCTTTTTTTATGGTATAAAGTCAATGGGAATTGCTGTTTGTAAATTAAAATGCTTCTGGAGCAAATCTATGGTGTCAGTGTCTACATTTAGATACTTAATTACGAAGGGACTTGCATTTCAGATGCTTTTCCTGAAGTGTTGTAAGAAGTTGCAATTTAATACTCATTTACCAAGTAATAATCAAAAATCTCCATGGAGACAAACTACTCTTGAGGTTTCTCTTTTTTTGCCCACCTTTAGTTCTGGGTGGATGCTCCTCTGGTTTTTGTGCTCCAGAACTGAGTCCCACTCCCAAAGCAAAACAAGAAACGTGCCAGGTGGTGGCAACGTGTCTCATTGCAGGCCAGGGATGAGTCCGTTGGTTTGGGGGGTAGCGTTTAATTTCCACAGCAGCATAACGTGCTGTGCTGTGCCAGGCGCAGGAGTGGAGCCCATGCTGCTCTTGGCAGGCACAGGACGCAGCTCCTGGCGCTGGCTGGGAGCCGCTGGGGCAGAGCCCTGGCTGCATCCGCTGCCCGCAGCTCCCCAGGCCTCTTGGTGTCTCCTTGACGAGTCGTATGCTGTCCCTGCTCTGCTGAGGTCGTCTTATCCTTCCTGCAGCAACTTTGCACAAAGAATTTTTGCTTTATGTTCATAAAAACACTGCTGATACTATTTACGTTTGGGTAAAATTTACCAACATTGTTGCCAGTTTTTCATTGTGTGTGAGTTGTATGCTAGCAAAGACTTCTGTTCTATAATAAAGATGAATTAAATTTAGATGAGTTTTAAACTCACGTGGCAGAAAAGGGAGTTTATTTTACGCTAAGGCAGCTGAAAGATATCGCTGTCTTGGCTGGGTTTGGCTCTGGGGGATGCAGGGTTGGTTGGTTGGTGCTGTGGGACCCCCTGGGCAGGTTCAGAATGACAAAGTTTTAGCAAAACATCTGTTCAAATCCCCTGGAAACTCAAGTAATGCAGAATGGGATAAACAAGACATGACTGTTAGGAGGGGAATAAATGTAATGTTGGTTTTACCTGGAAGGCAGAGACAGAACGTAGCATGCTTGTTATATTCCCCTCCACACCTTTTTGTTTTGTTTGACTTGGTAGAATTGTTTCATCTGCCAGGTAGACATCGAGGTTAGAAATAAGCTGCAGCAAGGCTGTGTCTGAGGAGCTTGTAGCAGTTAACCTTTAGAGCCAAACTGTTCATCAGTCCCTGCAGAAAATACTCGCTGTTTCCTTCATGGTGTGTCTCTGCCCACAGACCCGCAACACCATCACGTCCCCTGTGCAGACTCATGTTGTGTGAAAGGGACAGAGCGGTTTTGGCAGAAAACAAACCCCCTTGCGTTCTAACACTCCTCAGGGAGGTGGGAGGCTGGGTGTGGCTAGGCTTAAATTCTGAGTGATGCCCAATTTGACAGTATCAGTCCAATCACGTTTAACATGCATTAAACTGTTACGATTTGGATACACTGATAGCGGGCTGCACCATCAGTCCTAGTCGTGCTCATGAACTAGCACGGCCACCCTTGAGTCTGCGGTTGCGTTCAGTGAGAAACCAAAACGACTAGCTACTTAAACAGTGCAGTTTATTTAAACAACAGATATATAGGTTCTTTGGATTGCCGGTGATAAATACACTGTCTGCAAAGCACGTGCAAATAAAAGTATTGTTACATATACAAAATGCACGACAAAGCTATAAACAATACAGCCTGGCCATAAATGTAGAAAAGAGATTCTCTAGAGAGGTTTCTAAGTTTCCCGAAGAAGCACTCAGTTTAGTCCAAGTTTTATCCACAGGTGTGCCTATGGGGGGAAAGAAAGGCTCAGCCCGTCAACTCCCAGCAGTCAGAGGCGGTCTGTGATGGAGTTCTCCCTGACTTGTTCCTGATGGTGTCTTCCCTGATATCCCCCCTTTCTGAGGCTATTTTTATACTATTTTTTACCTTCAAGGTGGAGTTTGAGTGACTTTAGTACTGTGTGTGGTGTAAAATTCTCTCACTTCACATAGGCAGGTAGACTTCGGGATGGAGGTGTGTTTTGGTATTGTAATGACATTATGATGAGCAAAGTTCACACAAAGGACAGCATTTCATCAAAATTTGGTAAGCTGTGGGCTCAGGGTAGCGAGTAGGCCGCTTATCTTTCCCTTAGCATCATCTTGTTCCCATATCTGCTATATGTCACAGGGCAAGGCCACAGAATTTTATACTCCGTTCCATCCCCCATGTAGCTTCACAAGCAATAGTGCACCAGGAATCGCAGATGTTGAATTCATGCCAGCTACAGCTGTTTCCTACCTTAGAAGCCTCTTAATTTTATACTTTTCCCTAATGTGTGAACAATGCTATACATTTATATTTTTGGCCAATTTAGTAATTATTCCACAACTCGTGAATGGGGCAGGGTGGGACCTGACACGACTCTCCACGACCCATTGATGGCGCCTGGATTGGCTCACTGGGGGCCAGGCGCTGCCAGGGGGGTACCTGGTGCCAGGCACCCTCTGGAAAGTGCTTTCAGTGTGCGAGTCTGCGGAAGGGGCTGCGGCGCAGCAACACGCACGGCCCCCTGCATCGCTAAGTTATTTCTGCTTGAAGGCAAGTGCAAAGTTTCCTCCCTGATGTTGCTTTTTACTTGCTTTAGTCAAGCAAAACAAATGTTCTGTATTTTGTTTATAATGCTATGCAAGTATAATCTAAGTTATGGAGCTCTAGGTAAATTTACCCATTGGAACAGATACCATTCCTAAGAGCACCAAACTTTTATGGAGCGATAAGGGAAGGGAAGGTAAGTGGGAATGTCTTTCAGGTAGAGGCGGTACCTGTCTGGTGCTTCTGGAAACGTGGTTTTCAGTAAGAATAGGGTGTGCATCTTTGCACCATCAGAGCAACACGTGCAGAGTGTGCGCACAGCATCTGCATAGTGTGCTCTGTAGCACAGGTGGTACTGGGAATTATAAAAGTAACTTAAATTGTTAATGAAATAAAACAATTCTTTTCTTTAAATTGCACTTATTTGGAGGTTACAGTTTAAAATTTTATTATTTTGAAAAGCACAAAATTGTAGCACTAACAAAATGAAAATATGCCACTATGGATAGCAGTAAACTACTGGTCCTGGTCACCTGTCCCTGAATGTAGTGGAGTTTGGTCAAAGGCATTAGAGAAAAGTTGTACTTTTATGAAGGCTCCTACTTCTATGTCCACCATGCAAACTGAGCTTTGTTTCTAGTTATGCAAGACGTGTGTGTAGGAGCTCGTGATGCTGAGTGGGCACCAGAGATCTCCCTTTCTGCCAAACATCTTAAGAAGACTACAGTGTCTTTAAGACTGGTTTCTCTCCTTTTTTACAATGGAAAAATCTCATGATACAAGGACGGGGAGTTCCAGTGTGCTCAGGTACAAGATGACTTAGGTCAATTGTCTCTGTAAACTGTCTGCTGGCTTCAAAGGCCCCCTCCTCTCTCTGTTTTGTCCACATGAAGATGTGGAAATAAAAGAAATTGTGGTGGTGTATATGAGATCATTTTAAGATTTAAAAATGTCTCTAGACTATTAGAATAATTCTGATATTCTTTGCATGTAACACTTAGAAATTATTCCTTTTTTTTTAACTCCCTTTTTTCTAACTAACCTTAAGCTGCATTTTGGCTGGGTAGGATTGTAACTTCATCCAGTTCTCCCCACGGATACGCCATTGACCTTGGGTAGCTCGTATTTGTTTAAAGTTGCAATCCATGGCAATAATTACAGTGCCATAGTACAGTACGTGTGGTTAAACTTCAACTTATCTGCTTGTTTAGAGTTTGTCCCTAATAACTTGGAAAATACTTTAGGCTATTTCATCAGGGATAGTATCCAATAAAATAATTGTCTTGCATAAACTAAAGTAACTTTTTCCCAAAGCACCAATTTGGTAAAGCCTGAAAAATGTTTTCTCTCAATCAGTTTCAAGCAATGCTGACAGACAAATGCACACACACAAGTTTGGTTATTGAAACTACTTAATAGTTCACCATTTTAAATGAAAAACAGAACTTCCTGATTCAAGATAACCCTAAGCCTGAACTGCTTATCAGGACTGCTTTCTTTGGGTTCACTTTTTCTGCTTTTCTACATAGTATAACTTGCTTCCCAAAACCGTGCCTGTAATCTCAGTAGAATAAATATTATAAGCAGGGATTTACCTTTTATTTTAGTAGTATCCACCATTCTAAATCTATTCTAGCTACTCTGTATAGATGTTCTCATAATATAAAGATTTACGGGATGTTGCTTGGCACTGCTGTGTATCTCCTTTGCTGGAAATTACTAGTTATGTAGCAGAGCCAGTGAAGGAAAGACACGGCCATTCCCGTGCAAAGCCTAATGTGGGGATGAGATAAATATCAGAGGATAGCAAAACTGAAAAGGAACTGAGGTTTTCTCAAAACCCTTTAAGAGATGCAAAGTTCTGTTACTCTAAATGGAATATTAAATCTGAACTTAATTACTGACAATTCAGTGTCAATTTGTACTTATTTGCCTAGTGCCACTACATCTTTGATGCATTTTTTATTTATAATATTATTAAATTATTTATAATAATTTGTAATTCCCAGTACCAATATAGGCTGGGGGATGGAGGGATGGAGAACAGCCCCAGGGAGAAGGACTTGGGGGTGTTAGTAGATAAGAAGCTCAATACGCCCCGGCAATGTGTACTGTCAGCCCAGAACCCCCCGCATCCTGGGCTGCACCCCCACAGCGTGGGCAGGGGGGCGAGGGGGGGATTCTGTCCCTCTGCTCCGCTGGGTGAGCCCCCCCTGCAGTGCTGCCCCCAGCGCTGGGGCACCCACAGCAGAAGGAGGCGGAGCTGTTGGAGCGGGGCCAGAGGAGGGACACGGAGATGCTGGGGGGGCTGGAGCCCCTCTGCTGTGGGGACAGGCTGAGAGAGCTGGGGGGGTTCAGGCTGGAAAAGGCTCCCTTCCAGTCCCTCAAGGGGCTCATAAGAACGATGGAGAAAGACTTCGTGTACATGCAAACACCCTCCACATTGTTTAATTTTTCATAATGCACTTCTTGAAAACAACTTGAGGGGAAGCCAGAATAGCCAATGAACATGACGTATCACAGAATTTATTTTCTTTCAGCAATAATCATGCAGGAAAAATGGAGCCTGATCCCATGGATGCTATATTTCATTAACCATTTGAAATAGTGAATTACAATTGTACTGTGCATGGATTTAGGAAAAATTTAAATTGAACATTCAATCTAATGTCAGATGAACTAAAGACAGAAACATTTCATTAAAATTTTTGGAAATTATATGGTTAATAGCATTGTCTAAAGGGATACTATTTGGCTATGCATTTTGCCAGCCTTTTCAAGTAACTCAGTACAGTAAACCCTAAATCTTGTCTCTGCATTTTTTTCCACCAGAGGGTGCTAGCCAATTTTTAAAAATATATGTTACGTAGGGATAATTCAGGCTGCTCTACATAGCCAAGACCAAACAGGAATTTAAAAAGAAGTTTCCAGTCTTTGTTTATCATGATACCTTCAACAGGAGCAGCGGCTGAATAATTCCATTCTTAGCAGGGCAGTGTTTGTGCCCAGGATTTCAGTGTCCTGCTGTAGTGCACAAGACCTGTTTAGGCAGTGGGCAGTACCATTCTGCAGTACTTAGAGCTCCGGTTTGGAAAGTTTGACTTAGAATCTCATCATTATTAGGACAAGAAGTAACTAGCTTTCAGGTATTTTTTTTCTGAATCCTTGTGGAAATACCACATATTTACCATATATATGCCACATATATACCACACACACACACATATATATATATTTTTTTTTTTTTTTTTTAAGAGGACTGTAGCCCATGAACTGCTGTTTTAATATACCAGCATAGCGCTATAGGATGGAGTGGAAGACATTTTGTCAAAGAATCCTGTACTCTTGTTCTCGTGGGAGCTGATGCTAGAAGTTTTAGAGGACAGTGTATGTCGCTGAGCAGTACTAACAGGGCAAATGCTAATGAGTAAAGGATAGTCTGTGCCTATGAAATGATTGGAGATTCATATGAAATTAAGTTTCATTCTTCATCCATTTGGGATTGGGTGAGGAAAATATAGGGAAAATACTTTTCCACATACATAGCACATTTGCCTTTGATGTGGCTACTGGAGTCATGAGCATCAGTATTCACAACCAGATCCCAAATCTATGTTTAAAGTTCTTTTTATAGTTTATTCTTAAAATGAACGTTTCTGCTTTGGAAATAAAGCTTATACGTTTTTAATTGGGATGTCCGAAGATCTTTAAACTGCTCTGGATTTGATGGTCCTTGGAGACTTTTAGTAAGTAGGAGACTGGGAAGGCAACTCCGCAATGTTTTGTGGACACCACGCAGCTCCGAGTACCCTCGCTCGGCTTTTGCTCCTTCCCGCACGCCCCCCCAGGCCGGTAGGCCGGGGGCAGCCGGGCAGGAGCACCGACCCCAGAGGCAAACGCCCTCCCGGCAGCGGCTCCCGCGGGGCTCTGACCGCGCGTCGCCGCTAGGGGGAGCTGCGGCCCAGGGCAAGAGCACCCTCCCGCGCCGCACCGCGCCCGGCCGCCGCCACCGAGCCGCATCCGCGGAGAGCGGCGGCTCCCGCA
>VXBO01008159.1:292039-316021 GCA_013400135.1 Rhinoptilus africanus
CCCCGGGAGCGGCCCCTCGCCGCGGGCGGTGCGCGGGCAGCTGCCTGGCGCGGTGGTGCCGTCTGTGCGGGTCCGCGGGGCGGGACGGCGCTGGGGGGCCCGGTGCGCTCGTGGGACGCGGGTGGCCGTTGCTGGACGTGCGCGGTGTGTCGGGTAGTGGGCGCAGGGGAGAACCGCCGTGTTTGGCCACGGCCTCCGCTGGAGTTTTGGAATAAATTTGAAATCTATTAGCATATCACGTGAATGAATTTGTGGAGATGCTGTTAAGAACCTCGGTTGGCTTTGAGATCTGTTTTCAGATCACTTCGGATGATTTTTGGTCTGACTCCAGCAGGCTTCTGTACATCGGAGGTTTTGGTGTGTAGCAGAGAAGGAGCCGTTGCTGAAATTTTCAGTTGTAGAACCGCAGCATGCCCGTTGTCTTTGGTCTCTTGTTTGGAACCCAAGAAAATGGAACATATGTAGGCAATTGTCTTATTTATTATTGAAAAAAAATTAAACGTGGGTTGGTCCCTGTTATAATATGGAAAGAAATTCCTTGCCTTAAAGACCTTACAGTTGGATGTAGCAATCTGTGCCTCTTGTGTCCAACAAATGCTTTCACAGTGGGGTTTGGAAGCTGTGCTGCGCAAATCATCAGGTTCTCCTGGTACAGCTGCAGTTATATTCAGAGTACAAACAAATGTAACTGAAGCCAAACCACTTTAAATAAGAAATTAGGATGCAGTTCTGGAGCAGGAAAGCAAGAGACTTTAGATGTCTCTGTTACCTTTCAGGAAAAACATCCTGTGTTCATTTTGAGATAAATTTTTGAGGCCAACACACAAACAACTGGGTGAAATTTAAAGATCTGTCACTAAAAACTGAAGATCAGACTAAGTGATTTTAATGATCTCTTACAGCTTAAATTGCTGTGTGTAGAAGTTTAGACATAATAGCGCTGTAACACAGAATATCCTGAGTTGAAACAGACACATGAGGATCATTGAGTCCAACTCCTGACTCCACACAGGGCAACCTAAAAGTAAACCCATATGTGTAAGTGTTGTCCAAATGACTTTGGAACAACCATGCAAAATTTAGACTTAAGACGTTTAGGGGGGGATATGGATCAATATGCTTCGGTATTCACAGACTCTAGCTTGGACTGAATTGATGTCAAGGAGAACACACAGCTTTTAGAATAAGGAATGACTTTAGTCATAGAATAATGTAAATTAGGAGGAATTGCCACAGATAATCTAGTCCAAATCCTTACTCAAAGCAGGGCCTGTTTAAAGCAGGTTGCTCAGCATCTCCCTGAGTTTTTAATTTCTCTGGGCAAGTTGTTCCAATGCCTAAACATTTTTGTTGTGAATATTTTTTTTTCCTGATATGTGATTGGGGTTTACCTTCCTGTCACTTGTCTCTTTTGCCTCTTGCCTTTTCATTGCTTGCCTTGGAGAAAAGTCTGATTCCATCTTCTCTGTAACTTCCCATTAGGCAGTTAAAGCCAGCAATAAGATCAGTCTTGAGAGTGGTCATTTTAAGATTAACAAACGCATTTCTCTCAGCCTCTCCTCTTGCATCTGAGCTTGCTCTTGTTTTTTGTCAATCAAAGCCTAACTTTCAGTTGGCCTTTATGTCATTTATATTCTGTTTCCTGAGCAATATGCTAGACACAGTCTTTAGCCAGGTTTGTTTTCTGAAACTACATTAAGGTGGCTTTCAAGAAAATTCTTTTATTTCAACAAACTAATGCTTGGTTTAATATTACTTTAATATCTTTAGGTTTATCTTCCAATTGCCATCTCCAAGGGACAAAAAATGAGTAGTGGAAAAGTTTAGGTGTTGGGGTTTTATACCAATTAATGTTTTCAAATTTTAGATGTTGAATAAAAAATTCTACAGATTGTATGTCAATGTAGACTCCACTTCTGTGTTTCAGCAAAGCACAGCTGATCCTTTACCAAAGGAAAGAAGACTGCTTAAATAACACAGTTAAATTATGCTGCTTTCAGTGATTTTCTTTAATGACTGCATCTGTTGATTTCATAAGCAGTCAGAAATAGATATTCAGAAGTATCACATCTCTTAAGTACAGGTATTTTTAACTAAGAAAGTAAACTAGTTTAAGTATTGAAGGTTAGTCTAATAAGAAGTTGTTCGGTTACATTGTGGCGAGATGCAGAGGTCTTCTTTAATGCAGGATTCCAAATATCGGTGGGTTTTTTCCAAGAAGAGGCTGTTATTTTCCCTGTTCATCAACCTTTTCATGGGCTTCTGTTTGCTGCTATCAGGTGGCAAGTGTGTCTCTTCCTAATAAATTCTTTCTGTCTGCCTAATTGATGTCTGTCTTCAGTACTAAATGACCTTTGACAATTAACAGCATGGGGGAGGTGAAGGAACAGGAAAAACTAATGCTGCCTATTTGAAAAGTTCAGATACACTGACGACTGCGAGAACAGAATTTGCAAAGGCAATTTTTTCAGGTGTATTAAAATTTTACTTGGAAAGTTAGTTTTCAAAGCCATTTGGAGTGAAAGAAGTAGACACAATGGGGCAGGCACACAGGCACACACACAAAGCAAAAACTTAATTGCCAGGGAACATATCTGATTGACAAAGCTAAGATGGGATGCAAACATACATTATGTCTGTAATTTTGGTTGAAATACCTAAATGGATGCTAACTCATTCAGAACTTTTGATTCTTTTTTGATTCTTTTGGGAACCAGGATCACTTGCTCATGCAGGGAGTGCCTGCTGTATACTTAGAGTTTGGATGAGTTTGGGGTGTATGAAGAGAATAATACTTTTCCAGCAAAAGATATCTTTCTTTGATGCCCATAGGAATTAATGTATTTAAAGACTAGAAGATACACATTTTTGTAAGTGGTCATTCCTTAACAGTAGAAGGAGAATAAAGTAGAGGCACGGTAGTAACGCTGTGTGATCTGCAGTGATTTTTAACTTTATCAAAGGAACATGAGCACTTTCCACATGAAAATATCTATCTTTGAGATAATTTTCTTATGTGATGTATCATTTTATGTTCTGTTACAAAAGTAACAGAAAAGTAAAAGGCAAAAGAGGAGGTAAGGGAAGAGTTACGTCTAAATACCACAAAAGGGAGTTACCTAAATAGTGTTTTCTCAGGTTTGTTGCTGATCATGTTTGGTGGAGAAGCTGTGGCTTAATTTGCTGATACAGAGAAAGAAGTGTGCTTGTATTTGCTTTTGTGTCCATTTTGCTTTGTTTAGTTAAGTCTTGAGGAAAATGAAGTGAGAATGAGTAGCATTTACCGTTCATGAAGTTCCTTGAAAGAAGTGATTAAAACCAATAGGCAAACCCATATCAGCTTGAAGCTTGTGTTGATAGACAGAGTGAGGAAGTGTTACAGGTACATATTTGGAGAATATTTAGTTATGAAATTCCTAATATGTTACTTTTCTGTCTGTGATGTATTCTTTAGTTCTTTTGAGTTTTGGAATTTGTCATGTACCAATGAAACTAGAATGGGGATCTATCTATTGAAGCTGGGAGGGAGAGCTAAGAATAAAAGTACAAGAGTGCATGTTTCAAATAAGGAATGCACAGTTTGAGAAGAACTGAGTTATATTGTGTCATCGTAACCCTATTTCCTGCTAACTTACAGGAATGTCATGCTTTTAAACAAGAGAGAAGCCTGTTGAATAGCCAGAGCCAGACCCAACAATGGACTGATGGTGGAGTGCAGCAAAACAGCAAAATGGGTTGATTGAGTGCAGAACTACCTTATTCTACTGTAAGTATCCAGCTGTAATTAAAGTAACAGGTATTTTCCTGTTTTCACTTATATTTGATACCAGAGATTACAGAAGTGTCTGTCAGTTCTCTTCTGTTTAGAGAGCCTAGAGTTGAGTTAGAGTCATGATAGTAGTATACTGTAATACAGCAGATATATATTTCTTTTCCTATGACTGTTGTATTGAGATTCTCCTAAAGTATATCTCTCCTAGATGTGTATCTTGTCCTTCTAACCTATGCAAGGTAGCAGACTTGCTTGAAGGGTAATGGCTTTGGAGGGACACTTCTGCTGGAGAGAGAGATGCAGCTCTGTCTTGATGTGGATCAAGATGGTATCAGGCTCTTAGCTTGTGGGGTTTTATTTGTTATTTGTTCTTTGTTAAGGACAGGTATTGTTTTTATAGTTACTGTTGCTAACCTAGAAATATTTTTCACTTTGTCATCTGTTTGGAATGAGGATTGTTTCTAGACCACTTCACTTTACACCAGTCTTCTGAGATGCATGGGGTGGATCTCTATGCTATATTTACTGTCAAAGTCTGGAGGAAGCCTGGGACAGTTCAAACTGGTAGTCTGATGCTCTTGAGAAGTCTCTTAGCTAACTGAATAATTATCTCTGGGACCTGTGTGCATAAAGCATTCAGATTCTTCTGCCCAGTACTTGAAAATTTTGGAGTGTGCATTTCTATATTATATCTACACTGGATTAGTTTTCAGTTTAGCATATGGATAGCTGGTGCTTTCAGCTTGCTTTCAAACTTGACAGAACGACCATCAAGGCGTTAAAGGCTTTCTTTATCCAAAGGCTGAAGATATGATACTTCAACCTCAGCAGGGTCCAAGACATGGCTTTGTTGTGCCAACATTCCCTCCCTCCTATGAACACACATCTTCATAGCTCTGGGGAGATTGCTTTTTTTTCGCTCCCATTTCTGCTACTGCCCTGAAAAGCTACGAGTACTGCATACCTGCTAGTGCACCTGAAAGCCAATTTGGAGAAGACGGAGCTTTTCTGAAGTTGATGCATATGTGGCTTGTAAATGGCCAGCCATATTGCATTCAGTGAACTATAGGGATTCTGTCATATGAAATACAAATGTTCTACTAAAATAGTTTTTCTGTCATTTAGGAGTATTTGGAAATTAATTAATAAAATTAAACAGATTGTATTCTTGGTCTAGAGTGTTGGGAAATTATTTAGCTGCCTAGATTACCATCTCTAGTAAGCATGCTGTTTAAAGCATTCACCGCTGAGTTTACTGTATTAGATGTGGTGATTTCCACTTCTTCATAGTTACTTCCATTAACAGTGCTATTCTTCCACACTTTTATTCTCAGCTTTTTTTTTTCTTTCTTTTAAAGGACAGACTTTCATAGTTCTGGGCTATGTGTTGCTTATTCTTCGTCTCTGAACCATTCCCACGGCATGCAGTTATTTACATGACAAAAGAATTATGTAATCTTTAGTATCTGTTGCAGACTTCATGCCAGGTTGGCTTTGGACTATTCTTATTTCCTTTTTATTTTTTCATTTCCACTGTGTAAGTTTGTGGGGGTTTTTCTCTAGTCAGGATTTCCACACTCCACCCATTTCCCTGTCAACATTTCACTTTAGTATCATTTTTGAGATGATTATCTCAGTGATTCTTGAGCAGCATTACTGACTTCTTTCTCTTTGTTTGGATTGAAAATTCCAGATAGCTTTTGTGAAAATTCTAAAACTCTAGTGCCATTGAACTTTGGCGTTCAGTCCATCCAACCTCCCTACTCTTTTCTGGTGAGGCTGTTTTCCTTCTCTTACGTTCTGGCCATCCTGTCATTAGACAGCTCCATGTTCTGTAGCAGAGGCAGACCGATTCATCTTTTCCTTCATTGGTATGCTGTCACTTTCTCTGCTTTTTTTACGTGGGTCATGTTCTCACATAAGTAATTTTCTCGCTGATCTTTCTGTCCTTCAGGATCTGTTTTTGTTATGTTTCTGGTTTCTATATAAATTCTTTCCCTTCTCATGCGTGTTTCTTAATCCCCATCTGTACCTATCCCTTGCTCATTTTCCTGACTTAATGTCCTCTCGTGCACAAGAAAGTACACATACAAATAACTTTTGTCACATACCTACTTGGGTAAATATTTTGCAGTTTCTGGTTTGTAGTTCTGGTTTTCCTTCCTCCTCCTGTCATCTCTGTCTCCTCAATAGGAGGTTCCTTCCTAGGTCCTAGGGTTCAAAGACAAATATAGGAATGTTCGACTCCTTCCTACAGACTTGCAGGCAAGGAACATAATCATCCATCGTTTGTTCGCTAGGCTTTAGTGTTTCTGTCAGCATCTTTTTTTTGGTACAGACTCTGTCTTGTTGCACCTCCTTGGAAGCAGAACCCACTGCTGCAGTGGCTGTAAGCCCTGTAGCCAGTGATGGGCTCTGAGCTGCTCCTGTATGTATAACTTTTTCCTAAGTTCTCTGTTACAGGAGACTCAGATTTACAGTTGGCTTCTGGAGCGTGTTAACTGAAGTAAGTAGATGCTTACACTGTATAAAGTCTTCATTGTACTTAAATACTCTCAAAATAATAAACGTCTCTGTTGCCTCAGTTTCTTCATCATTTGTGATCTTTGTTTACATTTCCATTGGGACTCCTAACAAATTCTCTCAGTCATCTAATCTCTTTCCTGTGCAGCAAGCATACTGATTCTGCTCGCTCACTCTTTCCTTCCTCCCCCAAAGACAGTGAATGTTCTTCTAATTGAACTGTAGTCCCCTTTGTCAAGGATATTCAGAATAGGCCTCATCAGATACTCAGAAGTCCATTACCCAGCAATTTTCTCCTTGCCAACCTAAAGGATTCAGACACGAAGAACTGGTTGGTTCTGGATAGCAACTGTTATTTTGTTCGCTTAAATGAATAGTCATAAAAGCTTTTGCTTCCATTTCCCAATTTACTGCTCCCTGGTTTTCCTAAGAAAGCAAGCTGTAGTATTTTTCGGAACTCAGAAGTGCTTGTGTCACACAAGAATAATCCTCTTCTGTTCTCTTATATTGTTGTAGTCTGTAAGTCTGTCCGTGTCTTGTTTTATGCTATTTGCCCATGTCCTGATGGCCCTGTATGACTTTTTGTTTTGTTGTTGTATTGTGCCTTACACAAAGACTCTTGTTCCTTGGTCAGTGATGAAGCATCTTGTAAGGCTAGTAAATCAGCCTCTGCCACCACAGTGTTCAGCATTAGTTCAAAGAAAAAATGGGAAGGGGAGGAAAAGGGAATTAATTTCATCTATTTGTCTTCAATTAAGGCACTCTTCACTTTTGTCTTTCCTTTTTCCCCCTCCTTGCTGGTTATTTGTTGGCTGCAGTGATACTGTGGAAAAGCATGCTGGACTGCCCCAGGAGGAGCATGCCTAGCAGGTTGTAGGGTGTGATCCATCCTCTTCACTCAGTACTGGTGAGGCCGTATCTGGAGTGCTGTGTCCAGTTCAGGGCTCCAGAGTTCAAGAAAGTTATGGACTTACTGGAATGAGTCCAGCAAAGACCCCCAAAGATGATTAAGGGACTGGAGCATCTTTCATGAGAGGAGAGGCTGAGAGAGCTGAGGCTGCGTAGCCTGGGAAAGAGGAGGCTCAGGGAAGATGTCACCCATGAGCAGAAATACCCAGTGAGAGGATGTAAAGGGGATGGAGCCAGAATCTTTTCAGTGGTACCCAGTGAATGGAAAAGGCAACGGGCACAAATTAAAATAGAATGGAGTACATGGAAAATACATGGAATTCCACCTAAACACAAGAAAACTCTTACTTCAGTGAGACTGGAACAGGTTGTACAGAGAAGTTGCATCATCCATGGAGATTATCTAGCCCTGAGTAAATTCTGTTCTTCAGGATTTAGGACAGTACAGCGCAATCTAGTGTTGCCTTCTGAATGACTTCCTATCAACCAAGTTGTGACGCTTTGTCTCTATTTATTTACATTATTTTTCTAATAGGTAAAATAGGTTCTCAGAGTAATTGCATAAAACCCCTAAAATCTGGAAAGCAATTTATTCCCTTTTAATTTCTTAATCTATCAAAGATGAGTACATATTCTTTTCTGAGTTACAATTAAATATTAAAAGATTTAAGACACTTTGGAAACAGGCCTGTAATAAGTTAAGAATCACTGCCACCTAGTGGAGTGTTGAAAACTGAAGTGTTTAAAAACTCGATTAAATAGGATTTGTAGAGGAGAGTCCACAGGTTTTTGTGGTTGACACAGAATGAGACATTCCAAGTGGCAGCAAAGGATACTAGATTTCTTTTTTTTTGGAGTAGCTGGTAGTCATTATTCTTCTTTTAAGAAATGCAACTTTGTTTTTCTTCTCTCATTTATAGTAGAACTTGTGAAATGCTCCTGCTGACTTTAAATGTTTAAATAGATAAAAAAACCCATTAGCTGGAACACACAGAAGCTGCAAAGGCTGTTATGCTTTTGTGGCAAATATTGCAAATACTAGTCCTCAAACTATTTCAAAATATGTTAATCTTTTTTAGTGTGACAGGCAAGGTGCCTTCTAATCTCGAGACTGGTGCTAAATATGAAACTTCATCTAGTTTTGCTGAGGAATTTTCATCAGAATGCAATGTTTGACAAGAAATTACTGCTTTGGTTCAGAGGCATTTCTGTCAGCTTCACAATGAAAATGGAAAGCTCGGTTTGCAGAAACACGTTCCAGATGCTAATAACTTACTGTGATGCAGCTTTTTCTGACCTGGGGAGGAGTATCTGCAACACTGGTGTGGAACTGTCACATCAGGCAAGCTAAAAGAGCACTTAAGTCCCATTGCCATTTCCCAGCAAATCCATGTTTGTATCACAAATTAACAAACTGTTTACTGGTTCCCATTTTCTTGTGGATGTTTACTGCAGAGTCTAGGCTTTGCAGTGGCAATTTCATTTTATTAGTGCTGGTGGAACTTGCCAAGTATAGTTGTGTACTATTCCTAGTACTTTCTGTTGCTCAAGAAAGTGATTTTCAGCTTTCATTTTTGTGTGTCCTGTACTAATTAATAGATCACGAAAACAGGAGAGGACTCTGGTAATAATCACTGGTGTCTTCTATAATGTATGTCATAAAACTTCCTCAAATTTTCATTCAGTCTTCTTGTAGGAAGTTGTTTTGTGTTTTTATTTAAATAAATAAGTCAGTAAATTCAACCTAGATATAAAGATTTCCAGGCATGGGTAAAATTCCACAGTCTATGCCAAGTTCTTCAAATGGCTTGTAATTATTAGAACCGTGTACTGTATTTCTTGTCTTCATTTGTTGAGGTTTCCAGCCTGACATTTTTCTTAATAGAACATAACATTGTGATGTTTCTTTTTCTAATGCAAGTAGTGTTGATCATACCATTACTTTACTTCGTGGTGCATTAATGGTGGTATAGGCAGTAGAACGGAGAGAGGAGAAGAAATATTTTATAGTTAACTTGTAAATATAATAAATGGTCGTTAGACTGAACTCAATTATTGGTGTATATAGTAAAGATATGGGAAATAATCAGGATGGAAATAGCATTGCACATTCAAACCTACGTTGTCAGCCCCCTACTCTTCCATGGTTTTAGCAACTAAGGATCCTTTAGGATATTTAGTCATTTTGAAATAAAGTTTGACAATTCAGGAGCATTTGGAAGAGCCTTTCTGTTACGAGATTGTGCATACAGCTCTTAAACTGTAAGACAGAGACTTTGCGTTTATTATAATTTTGAGAAATAATGAGAGTTCATTCTTATTCAACTTGTAGGATGTCAGCTTACTCTTTTGATGTAGTGGTTGCCACAGATTTATTTGATTCCAGCTTGTCCTACAACAGTAAGTTATTTTGAAAATTCAGGATTTGGACTGTTGTAGGGCAATCTGGCTATGACAAAGGAATCTGTGGCAGTCTAGTGTGAAGTGTGACTAGTCAAGTAGAGCATATCGTAAAAGCATGACCTAAACTTCGTATCTTGTTTTTAACCTGCTGTTAGATATAATTCAAATCAGTATTCATAAAACCCAGGGAGTTTGGGACCTGGATTCTGAAGTTGTTTTTTAAACTCATCACAGCAAATGCTTCTTTCCTCAAATAGAACTCATTTTAGTGTACATGCACTAGAGGGGTGGAAGTAGGAGAGTTGAGACAGTTTTATTAAGAGAAATCAACTTTGAATCTGCTTTTTCATGAGTTAGTCTTGATTCCTTGGCAATATTGGCAGGTGCTGAAAGAATCAGTTTTTCAGCCTGTTTGCTCAGGAATGGTGTGTGTTATTGAAGAATATTTATTTCAGTGATTTTAGTTTCTGGTCAGATAGATCAGTGAGGTTAACACGTAGTTAATCCATAGATTCTTAATGTTTATAGTGGTTTTGGTTAAAATCCTATTTCAGTCTAGCGAGGATTGACAGGTCTAGTGATCCTAAGCCTAGGACACACTTACTTTGCTAGTTCTGCTCAACTTCTGTATTTGTGCTGGTAGGAACAGTGACTGGTATAAGTTGCTGCACTAAACTTTGGAGCGTCATTTCCCTTCAAAAGGTGTATCATCATTGCATCTTGTCACAGACCAATATAGGGATTTATGTACTAAATTACAAATATTATTTCTATTACACTTTCATTATTGTTCATTAGTTATAGTAAGAAGTTTCACAGAAAGGAATGTGCATGAAACTACTAAATTGTTCATGGCGTATTTTATCTATAGGTGGTACTGTTGCCTAAAGCATAATGAAATATATTAGGGACTTTCCAGGAAAACGGATGCTGAGAATACACAAGGCAGTTTTTGCTTAGGAGGATCATTGGTCATATCAATGTAATGGCTTTTTAATCTTCTATAGCCTAAATTATTACTAAACTGTTAGTACACAATTATTGTTTAAATGCAGGCTTTTGGATACTTTATACATGTTATACAAAATGGCCACCAAGGTCTAATGTTGAATTATTTCAAAAGGAATGAAAAGAGCTTTTTCATGTAAAACATTGTGACTATTTAGTCAACTCAGTTGTCTAGTCTAATATGTGTGTTTGTGCATGCATTGTACATCATGAAAGGGCTCAGAATGGCATACAAAAGATTGCTGTTTTCTGAAGGAAGTGAGGTTTGCATGGATCATTTCTGCTTTTACTGTGGGAGATGTGGTCCTTTTCTTCTCCACTTTGCAGAAGTTGTATGTGAGGGGATGAGAAATGGGGTTTGAGAGGTGATACTTGACTGGATGGGGCACTCAGGAAAGTAAAGGTATGATGTACTGTTTGAACGTACTAAATTTTTGGGATGAGATGCTGGCAGTCAAGAATTAAATGGTTCTACACCAGTGTTGCTCATTGCTTCTGAGGTTTGTGCATTAACTTAGCAAGTATCTACAGAGCACTCAGCAGCTACTTCTTTCATGAATGTAGAGAAATTCTCCTCTAGAAATCCATCCAGACTGGCTGCTCTGTCCCTGCAATGACAAAACATCTGTAAGTTGCTCAGACTCAGAAGGAATTTGAAAATTTACTTTTTTCTGGTTTTAATATTAGAACAATGATACTAAACAAAAGAAACTTAGTGGGGGTGGGAGGCACGTAAATATCTAGATATGGAGAACAAGCAACATACAGTTTTAAATACTCTGATGCTAATTGCCTTTTTTTCTTTATGTAGCAATAGTACTCCCCCACCCCTCTTACAAGCCTCTGGGCTGAAGCTGAATGTGATGTAGATGGTGATACAAGTTTCACATCAGTGTCTGAATGCAAACACAGGAGCACAAGTATAACCACATTATTGTTTCATCCTGTTTTCATAATAGAGTCCCATTTTCCTCTTCCGGTACATTAACTGTGCAAATGTACTCTGATTTGTACTCTACTCCCACAGCATCCGAGTATGACTTTGTTCATGGTTCATCAAGGAAAGAAACATTCTAATGGTGAACATCTGGAGGAATAGTTTTGGAATGAAGAAAGAGGAAAATGAGTGCAATGATGAAAAACCATTCAGAATTGAATGTGGAGCTCTATATCATCTATTATAAATGTGTCCTTAGGTTGGGGCAATTACCAGTGAAGTGGAATAGTATATTGTTGATCTTGCTGGAAGTAGAAAGAAAGATTCTTTTGGTATTCTTCTTTCTCTTCTTTTGATTGATGACAGCTAACCATTCTGATGTTTGATAGAAAATTCTGGAAGTCATGTCCTCTGAGGAGCAGCTGAGGACTCTGGGTTTATCTAGTTAGGAGAGAAGGAGGCTGAGGGGCAACCTTGTTGCTCTACAGCTTCCTGAGGAGGAGACGTGGAGAGGGAGGTGCTGAGCACTTCTCCCTGGGATCCAGGGGCAGGACATGTGCGAATGAGCCAGCAGTGTGCCCTTGTGGCCAAGAAGACCAATGGTATTCTGGGGTGCGTTAAAAAGAGTGTGGCCAGCAGGTCGAGAGAGGTCATCCTCTCCCTCTACTCTGCCCTGGTGAGGCCACATCTGGAGTACTGTGTCCAGTTCTGGACTCCCCAGTTCAAGAAGGACAGGGAACTGCTGGAGAGAGTCCAGCAGAGGCTATGCAGATAGTCAGGGGACTGGAGCATCTTTCTGAGGAAGGGCTGAGAGACCTGTGTCTGTTTAATCTGGAGAAGAGAAAAATGAGGGGGATTTCATCAATGCTTATCAATATCTAAAGGGCGAGAGGCAAGAGGATGGGGCCAGACTCTTCTCAGTGGTGCCTAGTGACAGGGACAAGGGGCAACAGGCACAAACTGGAACATGGGAGGTTCCAGCTCAACCTGAGGAGAAACTTCTTTACTTTGAGCATGACAGAGCCCTGGCTCAGGCTGCCCAGAGAGGTGGTGGAGTCTCCTTCTCTAGAGGTACTCAAAACTCGCCTGAGTGCGTTCCTGTGCAACCTGCTCTGAGTGACCCTGCTTTGGCAGGGGGTTGGGCTAGAGGATCTCCAGAGGTCCCTTCCAACCCCTACTTCTTCTGTGATTCTGTGAATGGTTCCAATGTTGAGTCAAGGAAGCATTTTTTTACAAGAAGGTGGTCAGACCCTGGAACAGGCTTCCTGGAGAGGCGGCCGTTGCCCCACACCTGTCAGTGTTTAAGAGATATTTGGATAATGCCCTTAATACCATGCTTTAACTTTTGGTCAGCCCTGAAGTGGGCAGGCAGTTGGACTAGATGATCCTTGTAGGTACCTTCCAACTGAAATAGTCTATTCTAAATTTATTTTAAAAACCCCAAAACTCAGCTAGTAATTTTTATTGGTTCCAGCCAAGTTTATCAGTGCCCAAACAGGGCCCTAGTGTTCTTTAATTGCCGACGCTGAAGTGGTTGTGCAGCTAATTTAAGCTTAAGAAAGAACAGTTATCTTTTGGTAGAATACCGAAGTATGTTCTCTTAAAAGCATGCTGCAGCTGTCAACTCGTGAATTAGTGATACTAGGAAAACCATAATGAACTAATGAAAGTAGTAAAAAAATTAGGTTTGAAATGAGCTAGGACAGTTAACTTTTGGAGCTCAGAATGACTGTACCAGGTCTGATCAAAAGCCTGTCTAGCTGATATTTTTTCCTCCAACAAGAAAATCAATAAGAACAATGGTCATCAGCAGTTGCTAACATGGTTATTCTCATATTTGCTGAGAGTAGTGTGAACAGTTAGTAACTTCCCCAGTTTGCTTTGCTAGCATTCAGAATTTAGGGCATAGGGTCTTTCTTGGCCAGAGGTGGTATCTGTGCTTAAGAGTCTTCTAGTGATAACTAGTAATGGGAATGAATTTATGGTCATTGTAACTGGATTGCATGCGTACATTACAACAGAAATGTAAAATTTGAGTTTCTGCTGTCACTTCTGCACAATAGATGACAAAATTTAACAAATACTGGTAAAATAAAGGCTATAGTGGTTTCTTCTGTGTTCAGTTTTGATGGTGGTGTTTTGGTTTTTGTTTTTTCCAGTTTAGTTGTTTTTTGCACTGTCTTCACTTTTGCGTCAGAGAACTACATATCTAAATGAGTTTGTTAAGTTGACAATGAAGAACAGACAATCTCTGATGGTATGTATATTTGCATCCCGATTTATCCACTTTGCTTCTGGCAGTCTATGAATGAGATCTACTGCAATGTACCTATGAAGCTTCTGTACAAACAGATAAGGTGTTTTCTGGGTTTTTTTTAGCACTGTTTGTATAATGCGTCATTGTAATGATTAACCTGTTGAAAGAATTTTTAAGAAGCAAAAGCTATAAAGAGAAATTGTATGTCATTTTGGTGACTTTTTACCTTTTATAGCCAACATATTGGACTGTTGATAACTTTCAGAATTTCAAAAATTTCTTTTTAATCTTACTGGAGTGAAATATTGCACGTATGGGGGAGCAGGCTTTTATATTGTTCTTAATATCTTTCTGTATTTAGACAGCCTTTTGTTACAGTAGGCTTAGTAGTAGCTCCGTTGTTACTTAATTTGCAGGATAATACCTTTTGTGATAGCAGGGATGCAAATACTTCAAATCACTTCCATAAGACTATAAACTCTTTCTTGGATTTAACTTGAAAGGGTAATTGATCCGTATGACTTTCCTCAAGGCAGCAAAACAAATGGGTGTGTAGGGAAGTGCTTTTTCATAGGAGATGTGAATCTTCAAGAAACCTATACACATAGTAAAAAACCTGCATTTTTAATGCTTGTGTTATATTTCAAACATTTGGGGAAAAATCTTTCAAGGTCCTTTTTAGAATGAAAGTATCTAACCTTGGAAGATTTTTCTATGTACTGAATGTTGAAAGGCTAAAGTGTGTTAGTGCTTCAGATTATTAAAGCACTTCTGTCTCTCTTTGGTTTAGTGAATGTTAAAACTTGGAGTAAAACTGAACTTGGAGGGGATACAAGATCACATACGGGATTTTTCTTTCCCCTTTCAGAGCATTTTTGAGCCCCCACACACTGGAAAGCCTAACCAGAAAGGCGGAGGAGGAGGAGGAGATGAGAATATTTTTGTGGCCTTGATGTAAATGCCACGTTTTAAAGAAATTACATCATGAAAATTGCTTTCCACTTCAGTATCTCTGAGGACTATTAACAGGAGCAAATCCAGACTTAGAAATATTTTGCAGTCTGTTAGTGCTCAAAAGATCAGTTATTTTTATCAGGACACAAGATAAAGGAAATTGCTTCTTGACTAGTTTAACTGAGGGGATTCTGTTATTATTTGAAAGAGTAACTGATTTCATGTATGCCCGAGAGCTGATGGGAGAGTTGTTGCTGTTTGTAATGTAAGGCCTTTAGGGATGGCAGGTGGAGTGACGACCTTGTCTTTCTCAAGGAAGTAAAGAGGTTGGTTTTGTTCTCAGCTGCTTTTCAAGCATTTCCCTGTTGTGTGGTCGGAGGTGTGGAGGCAGAGGGGTTGGTGGCCGTATCCCCAGTGTTTCACCTGCATCTGCTGTGGGGACAGCCCTGCTCTTCGTTTTCTCCGTTTAAAGAGAATCAGGGCTTGAGCTGAGTTGGTAATTCTGTGAGCAGTCCTTGGTCTGAGCACATGCTCAGACAGGTGCAGACAGACAGACACACACAAGTAGTTCTGCTCTTAGTGTTTTGTGCATGCTGTATCTGAAAAATTTTTGCTAGCTGTCTGCTAGTGGCTAGCTTGAAGCGTGCGTAAGCATTCTGCAATGTGCCAGTTATTTGCACAGCAAAACAGGGCTGTATGGTGTCAGTATTTTTACATGTCCCTAGCAGCCGATTTAGGTTTAATAGTTAGAAATAGTCAGGTAGTTTAGTTTTCACCCCAGAGGCATAATACTGATTATTTAATTTGGGAGGAAAAGTTCTTTCTTTTAATGTGACATGTGCATGTATTCAGCAGTCTCTTCCGTGCAATCCTGCGAGTCTGAACCGTGTTAGCTTTTTTATGCCCATCTTTAGTAAGATTGCTTGTAGGGTTCCACTTGGGTTCTCAGGTCTGCATCTTGCAAAGCATCACTTGCCTGACAAAGCGAGAGGCAGATCTTGTACTAAGACCTCCTCTGTGAAGGTTAGCAATGGATGGTGTTGAACACCTCAGTAAGGCTTGTAAAATTGTCCCCTTCTCACTTCATCAGCCATTTCATTGTAGCCCTAAGGTCTGTTAATGTGTCCCTATAAGATCGTTTTGGATGTAAGAGCAGTCTCAGTTGTGAGATCGAGTCCAATGATGTATCATTATGATGTATTAGCTGACAAAATTTTCAGTGATTAAGATAAGAGTGTACCGTGTTATGTTGAAGGACTGAAGGACTTTGGCGGGTACTGTGTCTTTGTGCTAATTGTCATTGGACCATTAATGAAAGGGCAGCTTTAACCTTTTAAGCTAGCAGTTGGAATGGATGCCCAAAATGCACCAAATACAGTATCTATGTGAAGCGGGTTTTTGCTGTGTTTGAGAGTAGAATTTGAAATTTGGTTCTGCCTTTTACTTCATTTCAGATAAATACAGAGAAAGATTGTTTCCAAACAGTCCCTTCTGTAGGAACAAAAAATTAATTACTGAGTTTTGCAGCAATAATCAGAGGTCCAATGTGAGGGAGGGATCAGAGATATCCATGGGTGACAATTTTTTAAGTGACATGAAAAAGCCTTCTGAGCGATTTTCTGAATTAGCCAGTCTTACAGTTAGATTTTTCTTTGCTGTGTAGATTTGAAAATCACAGAATCAAAGAATCGTAAGGTTGGAAGGGACCTCTAGAGATCATCTAGTCTAGAGATCACCCAGAGCAGGTTGCACAGGAACGCGTCCAGGTGGGTTTGGAATGTCTCCGGAGACGGAGACTCCACCACCTCTCTGAGCAGCCTGTTCCAGTGCTCTGCCACCCTCAAAGGAAAGAAGTTCTTATGTTTAGGTGGAACTTCCTATGCTTAAGTTTGTGGCCATTACCTCTTGTCCTGTCCCTGGGCACCACTGAAAAGAGCCTGGCCCCAACCTCCTGACACCCAGCCTTGAAGTATTTATAAGTGTTGATAAGGTCTCCCCTCAGCTGTCTTTTTTCTAAACTGAAGAGACCCAATAAAGTTGCTTAGCATTCCCCTCACTTCTCCTTACATAAAATTTTGACCAAAAGGAATGTATTTGTAGCTGGAAGTATCTCTTGTCATTGTGTAAGTGATGTTATTTAAAAATGTATGTGTGATTCTTTTATGAGCACCTTTGCTATCTCAATTAAGGCTATAATCTTGACAGTTGTTCTTATTGTAGTTGTGCCTATTTATATAAAAATTTTATTTTCTCTGAATGACATGCAACTTAATTAGGTTTGTGGAATTATATATCCACCTATGTCTATATGGTGCGTATCTTTTAGCGTATAGTAATTACTATACGTCCGAGAAGGTGAAATCTGATTTCTTGGTACCGAGGAGATATATATTTATAAGTACTTAATAATTATCTTTGTTTAATACTTGTGCTTTATTTAAAGATTGATGGTTCTTACAGGTACGAGTATTACTGTGTGATCAATGGCTTTGTTAATTCAGAACTGCAACATTGGGCTTTTTGGTGTTGCTTTTTTTTCTTATTTTCATTAAATACTCTGTATTTCAGTGTTTTCATTAAATACTTTGTAAATCTGGAATGGATTATTTGATTTAAGTGGGTTGAGGCAGCTTCTTTGTGGTACCACATAGTCAGATTTTTTGGCAGTCCAGTCTTTTGGTTTCTGGAGGAAGCTTAAGGTGTATTATGTATGTGGAGTCCGAAGCCAATTTGGATCTGCTTGTGTCTGCTTGATCCAGTTTGGAAAAAAGTCTCACTTCAGACAGTGCTGTTGCTGGATTAGCTGGGATTCTTGAGAGTGATCCTTCCAACTAAGATGGGTGATGTTGACTCGGTCTCTTTTCTGGAAAACTTGCGTTCTTTGGGGCCTGACACAAAATGCTTTCAGGCACACTTGTCTGTATAGATATTAGTGGAGGCCTAAGGAGCTGCAAGTAGGATTTACCATTAGAAAAGTACAGTGGGACTTATGTCATCAGTTAGGAGACTAATTCAAGTGATGAGCATGACAAAGTGAGGGAGCGCAGTTTTTTCAGTCAGTCAATAACTTGGATTTCTTAAATATGTCATGGTAACCAACAGTATCTGGATGAGTACTGCCTAGTGTGGACTTTATATAAAACCTAATTCAACATAAATGGCAAATAATACGCTCTGTTTCCCCTCTGCATTTCTTGAGTTGATTGAAAGTGGGGGTGATAAGGACTTGGCATGGCTTTAGCAATACTCAGTTATACTCCTTCACAGTTGGTGCCTGAAAGAGAAAAGAGAAGTTAGGTCCTAAGATCATCTTGTTTCTGAAGTTCTTTTCTCTGAGAAAGAACTGTGGAATCTCTTGTAATTTTTTAAAAATTTTTTTTATTTATTTGCACAAAAACATTTGCTTTTCAGGAATTCTGTTTTCATCATGTTTTCTCACTGGTGCTGGATGAGCTGAAACTTCCTACGTCCTGGGGAGAGCATGTACAAAAGGAATGACCTCATGGCCAATGTGATGGTCACCTCCGCCACTCCAGAGGTACAGTTCCTTGCACTTTGTTAGCTGCTGTATCAAAATGGAAATTTTGGATATTTTTCACAGGGGCCCTTTCCACTGTCAGTCATCAGTCCTTTTTCTTATGCATGGTGCAGTATTTGACAACAGAGTAATTTTAGAACACTCCATGGTTCTGAGTGTTCACAACCTATTTTTTTATTGTTGATGGTGATCACTCGTTTAGATTAGTTTAAATAGTATCTGTGACTTGTTACTCCATAACTTACAGCAGCCGTTAAGAGCAATGTAATGTACCATCTAAATGGAGCCAGTCAAATATTCCAATTGATTTTTAAAAAAATTTACTAGTCTACTAGTAAGCAAGTGCTCTGTAAGATTTTGTTCACTTTAACCCCTTGTATCCTTTGGAGACCAGGCACCTCTGTCTGTTTCCAAAAACTACCCAGTTCCAAGTTGATCTGCTGCTCACAGCCAAGTGCCTGTGTTTGTAGGTCCAGGACAGACAAGTGGGGACTGCTTGGCAATTAGTTACTCTACTCAGTTTTTCTGCTTTTTACTTTCACATAATATTATGGTGAAATATTATGAATCAGCTATAGTAAAGCTTGCCCAATAAAGCACACATTGTAAATGTATGACTGGAGGTACTTTTTCCTTTTTTTAAAAAGGTAACATTTTGATGAAATTCTTCCCTGCTTGAAAAATTTTACTTCTTCATCTTCTAAGACATTTTAAGAGCTGTGTGATGCAAGTTTTTTCCATCATAGTGGTAACCTTTGCACACACAACTTGATCCTATCAAAGCAGTTGTCTTGGTTTTCCCAAAACAAACCAGCTGTGAGCTGATCTTTAAAAATCTTAAAACAAAAATACATAATACAGCTGTGACCTACAGAAGATCATTTTCTCAAAGGTAGTATAAATGTCCTTGGACTAAAAAAAGTAGCTTTTCATTCTCTCAAGATGGGGGATGTTTTGAATTGAGTATGTAAACACACAGTTTTGAAATTCCTCTTCAAAATATTTTTTTAAAAAAAGACTTTCACACACCATTTTCTCAGAACAGAAATATCTGTCTATATAAGAAGTGCCTAAGAATAGCCATATTATCGGCATAATAGGCATAATATAGTGCCTAAGAAGTCTCCAAGGTCAGACCAAAGATTCTTCTAGTCCATTATTCTGCCTCTGGTAGTGGCCAACAGCAAGTGCCTGAAGAAGGGCACAAGAGCAGTGCAAGCACAAGAAACATCGTGCAGGTACCATCCTGGCCACGGCTGTTTGCAACCCAGGGACTTCCTGAGGGGAAGGTCCTGTTTCCTCTCTCTCAATGTATTTGTCTTCCATAAATTTGCTTAGTCCCCTTGTCTACTTGTCCCCTTGTCCCACAAAATTATGTGTAATCTTTTAGTTTATACAGAATCACATAACAAGCTACTTTTCAGCTTAACTGTATGCTGTGTGAAGACCTGTCTCCTCTTACTCATTTAAAATCCACCTCTAATTTTAACTGATAACCTGGTATTAGACGAAGCAAAGAGAGACCATTCCTATCTTTCCTCTTGCTTACTTTGTTGGTTACCATACTTCCTCCCCACAACGCACTGCATCTTTTCCAGGTTGAAGATTGGCACAGCCAGTCTTTCTTTGTAAAGAAGCCATTCCATACCTAGCATTATCCTTGTTGCCTTATTCTGAAACTTTTCCAGTTCTTTTGATAGCCTGTTTAAGATGGAGACTAATACTGCATAAGTATTCCAAATTTGGGTGCACCATGGATTTATAAAGGAGCATATTCATACTCTGTTATGTATTTTCTCTTTTCCTTTTCCAGACTTACTAAATCTTGTGAAGTCCCTTTTCAGTTTTTCATTGACAGGTTTTGGTTTTTGTTTTACCACATTTAATAAATAGAATGAAGATCCATAGTTATCAACAAATTGTCAGCTCATTGTTCACTGTTGAATAGGGTTGTTGAATATATAATAATCATTACTCATCCATGCATAATTCTCTGCTGATTCATATATTCTCAGTGCTTGTAACTACTGTCTTGTAATTATTTATCATCGCAAGGATAGTCTCTATGCTAGGGCTGCATAGTTTCCTTAACATCTTTGGAGTGAGGAACCATGTAAAAAATCATTTGAAGTCCAATAAGACTTTATTAATCATGTGCCTTTACCCACATATTTGTAGATACTGAGGCAGCACTTCTCTTTCAAAATACTAACTAGGCAATTTCCTGATAAAGCATACTTATCTGTGTTTCTACTAATTCCCCTTTATTCTCTTCTTGGGTTTGGCCAGTACAAATGTCGGGCTTCCTAATCAATATTTCCCCAGATACTTTGTAGAGGTGAGAAAGCAAAAATAAGCATCTCATTTATAACCTACTAATTCTTTGCAACCAAGTCACTTTTAAGTGAGAATTGCATATCATAGGTTTTTGAGATGCCAAAACATCTTGTTTTGACAACAGTGTTTTACTAGCAAACAAATAACCTCAGTGATTTAACATACATATATTTTTATTTAGTGTGTAGTTTTAAGATAAGAAATAGAAAAATAATGCTGCTATTATTATTATTAAATCACATTATTCATGAAGAAAGGAAAATGAAACACAAGAGCCTGCATCTGAGCCCTAGGACAGAAACTTCAAAAGGAAGTCAAGGCACCAATTTTTAAGGGAAGACGCAGTAGTCCTCTAAGGTACTCTGGAGCTAACATTGGGTTAAACTTCAGGATGTGTCATTTTTTCCTTTTTTATACTGTTATGGACAGAGCAGCATGATTTGAATCTACCCACTTTTTACCTTGAATATTTAATTTAAAAATTTCAATTTAATATAAATCTTCACAATCCCAACACTTTTCCTTTTGTGTGACAGCTCTTTTATCTAGTCTATAATTTAAAAAGTAGCTTTCCAAACTGGAAATTTCATAGAGCTAAAACTGTATGTCATTATAGTTCTTGTAGAAGAAAGTTAATTGGAAATATTCGTGAACTGTGCTGAACTAAATTTTATAACTCAGTGTCTGAAGCTATTTGAAATTCATACAGTTTCTTGTAATTTCTTAATATTTTTACACATATTTATTTTCTGAATTTTACATGAAACTCATCATTCTGCAGATAAGCCCACTCTTTTTTCTTTGTAGGGTAGTAGCAGCTCAGATTCTCTGGAAGGGCGAAGTTCAGATTATGCCAATAAAAGCTACGATGCAGTTGTATTTGATGTGTTGAAAGTAACTCCTGAGGAGTTTGCTGTAAGTAGAAATGTTATTTTTGCATTTAAACTTGTATAAAATTGAGGGCTTGCAGGATATTAAAAAATACATTTTTTTTTCTTAAAATATTTTAAATGACCTTCCGATGTTCTTGAGAACAAATTTCTGATCATATAAACTTTAACAAAATAAACATGTCTCGGGATTTAATCATTCAGTACTGACTTGACACAGCATATTTATTTTTCTATGTAAAGCCATTTGAATTTTTTCTAGTGTTTTAGAAGATCCCAGCATAGGTTTAAAGATGTTAGTTATCCACAGTCATTTTTTTTAATTGAAAGCACAAATGCTTATCTTTTCTGCTGAAACATCAGTTCCTCAGAAAGCTTGGTTTCTTAAAAGCAGGAAATAAGCTTGTAGAGAGGAAACAATTTGCATTCCTAAATAACAAGTTTTGAGTACTGAACTGAAAGCAGAACTGCAGGTTTTTGTCAAAAGTCCGATGCAGTTCTTGTGCTTGGTCCCTTGTTTTTAACTTACGTGTTAACTTGCTGTGGCACAGGAATGAGTGAGGATGAAACCTATTGAACTGGGCATTAACATTCTGGGCATCAAAATAACGTTTCCCTCATTTGGCATAAGGTCATTTAGTACCCATTCACAAAAAAGTCTTGGTGATATGCCTACATTATTGCTCTAAGTTTGTGACTTTGGAACACATTCTAATGATTCATTTTCAACACTAATACAGAGTACACAGATGATAGCTGTTGTTAGGCAAAAATACATGGTTGGCAGATCTGCATGAACTCAGTTAAAAAAACTGGACTGAAGCTTTTTGTTTCTATTCATTGAAATTCAGATCTATGGCCAAGGGCTACCTTCAGAAATGAACAGAGACACAATTTAGTCAGGTCTGTAAAATCACACAAAAATAGAGATGTCTAATTTCATCAGAGCAGACTGAATATTCAAAGTCCAAACACAGCCCAGAACATAGTGTGCAGTCTACACCAGCAAAAATGAATTTGTGGTGATCTCAGAACTGTATTTATAAAATGATCAAGTCAAGGTAAGATTGTTTGTAACGTATCAATTACAACTCATCAGTTTTCTATTATGTTCATAATTCCTACTGCTATTGGTTTGAGACGGAAGCTTGTTGATGAGGGTCTTGACTTAATGGTACGCTTTAAAAACACACGTATATGTGCACACACACACCCTTATATCATTGTAATATACCTTTAACTCTGAAGTCCAGGCTCTCCAGTTCCACTCCTAGCCATGAACAAAGCAAACAAGCAAAAAACCCACCACCCCCCAAAGAAACCAAAAAATGAAATGTGTCTGTAGGATGGGCAGTGAGGCATGAAATAGATCATTTGTAAACCCTAGTAATAAGGCTGTTTGTTTGATGATTTTAATATGGTCACACAAATTTTTAACATCAAGGCTTTCTCAGCCAGAGTAGCTATTCTACTTGTGCCGCATTAAAACCTTTTCATTAGTTTACCCTGATCCTCTTTTTTTTATTAACGGCTCAAGTAATGTTTACTGCTTCTGTTCCATACAGAGAAGCAGATAATTTCTTTTTTCAGTAAATAATAGCAACCAGTAAATTATAGTTACCATTTCTTGTTACTGTAGTAGACTGTTTCAGATAACTTAAAATAGTTCAGCTGGGGAGAATGAAAAACAGCACAGGTCTGAGTTTACTGTGGTTAGTACCATTTGGTTACTGGACATTAGGGCACAAGTCTGTAGAAGCTGGGATTGCTGTATTGGATATAAATATAGATATCATAGTAGAAGTCTGTCATAGACCACTCAACCAGGATGAGGAGGCAGATGAAATATTCTATAAATGGCAGGGAGAAGCCTCAAGAGCGTGAGCTCTTGTCCTCGTGGGAGACTTCAATTTGCCAGACATCTGCTGGGAATACAATACAGCAGGCAGGGAACAGGTTTGACAGGCATGACCTGCCTTTCATGAACCCATGCTGACTGGGCCTGATCCCCCTGTTCTCCTGCATGTGCCGGGTCATGGCACTGAGGATGATCTGTTCCATGACCTTCCCAGGCACCGAGGTCAGACTGACTGGCCTGTAGTTCCCTGGATCCTCCTTCCAGCCTTTCTTGTGGATGGTGTCACATTTACCAAC
The DNA here is from genome assembly GCA_013400135.1 of Rhinoptilus africanus. Lineage (NCBI taxonomy): Eukaryota > Metazoa > Chordata > Aves > Charadriiformes > Glareolidae > Rhinoptilus > Rhinoptilus africanus. The sequence continues at coordinate 315,722 of VXBO01008159.1, forward strand.
CTCCCATCAGCTGGGACCTCCCCGGTTATCCAGGACTGCTCATAAATGATGCCTGTCAAACCTGATCTCCTTCTAGGATAAGGTGACCCACTTAGTGGATGAGGGAAAAGCTGTGGATGTCATCTACCTCCATTTTTGCAAAGCTTTTGACACCGTTTCCCACAGCATTCTCCTGGAGAAACTGGCTGCTCATGGCCTGGACAGGTGTACTCTTCGCTGGGTAAAGAACTGGCTGGATGGCCGTGCCCAGAGAGTGGTGGTGAATGGAGTTAAATCCAGTTGGTGTCCGGTCACAAGTGG
>VXBO01008159.1:316226-332016 GCA_013400135.1 Rhinoptilus africanus
CACGTGATAGGACAAGAGGAAAGGGGTTCAAGTTATGTCAGGGCGGGTTTAGATGGGATATCAGGAAACATTTTTTCACTGCAAGGGTTATTAAACATTGGAATAGGCTGCCCAGGGAGGTGGTGGATTCCCCATCCCTGGAGGTGTTTAAGAAAAGGGTAGATGAGGTGCTGAGGGACATGGTTTAGAAGGGGTTTTTGTCAGGGTAGGTTAATGGTTGGACCTGATGATCTTAAAGGTCCCTTCCAACCTCACCGATTCTATGATTCTATTTAGAGAAAGGGAATGGAGCCAAATTAAGGTCACTTCAAAATTTAGTGTGTTGTGTTCCTTTTTTAAAATTTAGAAGCAGCAGAGAAGTTCCCTGGTGATAATCACCTATATGATGAAAGGACCAGCAGCTCGTCAGTACTGCTGAATTTTCTTTTAACCTTTTTAGTGATTTTTTTTTTAACCCATATTTTGTTGAAACAATTATTAATTCTCACTGAAAACTTGTTTACCGATGTCACATAGTATGGCTTATAGTCAGCTTTTTGAAGCCTGCACTGTGCATCTTATTAGGAGGCAGTCAAGAAGTTCCAAATAGGCATTTATGACTGCAGTTTTACTCGGAGCAGAGTGAGATCTTAGTAACATCTGAGTTTATAAATACCCAAACATTACTCAGATGTATAAATTGCAAAGTTGAGTACTGCTAAGAATGTTCGGCTAGGTCTTTGTGACAAAATCTTTGACTTGGCATAATAAAAAAGCAAGAGATAATTAAACGGAAATTTTATGGAAGGGAATTTTTTTCATCTCTTAAATTTTATGGGCCTCATTAACCATCCTAGGATCATGTCTGAGGAATCATACTAATATTAGAAACCTTATTAATATTATCTTTAAATAGATAGTTATCCTTCTTAATTGGTGGAATCAAATGAGCACTTTGAGAGGGGGTTAGCAAATTCTTGTTGGTTTGGGTTTAGTATAACAAAATGGCCAGCAGAGAAGCTTTGCTGGGGAAAGACCCAAGGAAATGTTCTTTGACACTTTCTTTTACACGTTAAATCATGTAAATTACAAAATTCAAAGCTCTGTAGGTTTATACACTCACAGTATAATTGAAGTACCTATTGGTTAAACATAATTTACATAACTTCCAGATGTATAATGTCACTCGATCACTGAAACAATTCAAGTACCTAATCACTCAGATGCTAAAAATGTTCTATAAAAGTTGTTTTTTCCAAATCATTGGCTTTGAAACAGCATTACAACGTCTTATTAGGACATGCTCATCGGTGACTGAAAATCTGTGTATGACCCTTTTAAAACATGTTCCAATCACAACTAATTAACACATCATAATGCTTTATTGCCTTTCCACCCAGGGAATGTAAAACGTATGCTGGTTTCTGTGCGAAAAGCAAATAATTCTTTCTGCCATTTCTGTGACATCAATAATGGGCCCAAACAGTAAGACTCTCAAACACATGTTTTTCCTTTTAGACTGCTGCAGCTACTGAAAAATTTCACCTAGTTACAGCTGGCAAATGTAAGAGAATCTACCTCGCATGGCGGAGCTCCTGCTTGCGGTGCCAGCTGGGGTGGGGACTAGTCAGGTCTGCTCTGGGGGAAAAGGTGACAATGTGGGTTGTAGTTACAAAAGGGCAGATGTAATTACCATGATTTTTAGCTCTTTGCATTATATTATTTAAAATTTTATCTTTCTTGCAGAGCCAGATTACATTGATGGATATGCCAGTATTTAAAGCTATACAGCATGAGGTAGGTTTTCTTTAACTGTCTATTTACATCTTTGGAGTTCAGTGCCTGAGGAGATGTAACCATTTAAATAATGCTTTTTCATTCAAAAATGCTCAACTTGTTGTACTGCACTAATACTCTTCTAGACTTATTCCTTGTTAGCACTGTGAATCTGTAACACAGCCTGGTTTACTTTGATTTGTCATCTATTGCCAAAAGAGATGACTGCTTTTCTGGAAGTCTTCCTCTCCTGCTTTGTGTTGAGTGTTTCTTCAGGATAAATTTATCATGTCAAAATTCTCTACTCTCCCTTCCGCTCCTGTTTTTCAGTTCACATCTGATTTCAGAGTTTGACTTCTGCCTCTAGTCATAACTTGTATTTTTTAGGCTGCATCAGCTGCTTGGTGAACTTTTTAATATGTACTATCATGTTTAAGGTCCAGTTCTGAGGGAATAAATCATCCCAAAGCCTTTAAAGTTAATTTATTAGTGTCCTTTAATTTTTTTAACCTTTTAGGAAAGACACAAAAAGAAACTTGAGGCCTGTTAAGTAAAAGCAGTCAAAGTTAACATAGACATTTGAAAATCAGAAATAAGAACTTCAAAAATAAAGAATGAAGGTAGTTATCAGAATATGTTAAATTTGCATAAAAGTGATATTTCATCTTAGTGTTTTTATGAAATAAATTTATTTTCTGCAAAAGGTACAAGAATTGCATGTTTCCAGCTTCATGTTCTTTAATACAAGACCATGTCCTTAGATCCATTATGTTTTATTGTCTTCTTTTGCCTACATGGAATATCATTAATACATAAAGGGGAAAGAAAAAAAACTGTAGTATTAGCGTAACTGAATTTTTGACAATGTGAGAAAGGGCAATCCAGTTTAGAAGATTCCTAGTAGAAGCTCAATCCATCTAATTTGATCTTCAACAGGATAAGTCTTTGTATATTACAGTGGTTCAGAGAGATTAGTAGTTTTCTATTTTGAGGAAGTACAGGAAGGAAAATAAGAATTCATCTATCTGGTGTCTGGACTTCCTATCAGATAAATTAATTTTGTTTCAAGAACACCAAGAAAGTTTTGTAGCTGAAAACACTTTCATGCTTCTGAAATTACATTTATTCTCCAGGCAGTTGTGGAGTCTTTACTGTGGCAAAAAAAGTCCAAATGAGCAATTCAATAAGAAAACAGCAATAGCCATAGAAAAAATCTGTTAACACAAAAATATCAGTATTTACAAATAAATATCATAGATACTTTTTCGTGAGAATATTTTGCTAAGAAAACCATAAGAACCTCCATTTGGAGGTTTCGCCAAAAGCAGAGGCAGTGTGATACTCTGAGATGAATGAATACAAAATAAAATATAAAACTGTAGATGTTCGTATTTAAAGGGAATTTTGCATTTGCTTTAATTGCTATGAAATATTTGTGCGAAATATTAATATATAGTCTGTAACTGTCTGCTTTTGTTTGAGACCTCATAGCCATCTAAATTCAGTTGATGTATTTCATAGAATCACAGAATGGTTTGGGTTGGGTTGGAAGGGACCTTAAAGCCCATCCAGTCCCACCTCTGCCCTGGGCAGGGACACCCACCAGACCAGGTTGCTCCAAGCCCCCTCCAACCTGGCTTTGAAATCCTCCAGGGATGGGGCAGCCACAGCTTCTCTGGGCACAGTAACTTTTGTTCTGTGTCCGTAAGCTTGGACACCCTTTGGTAAACAGTGCCTTTGAGGCCTGCAGGGTTTCAACTGGGTGACTGATGGACAGGTGGGTGTCCACCATCCTGCTATGGGACTCTGCCTGCCCGGATTCCTCCTGTGCTGCCCTTGTGCTGTCAGATAAAGGAAAGGCCAGTGTTCCAGTTGAAAACTGTGCTCCATGATGTACTTGTTTTATTACCTCACCGGGTGTGATGAAGGCAGAGTTATGGTCCCTACTTTTCCTTTCATACTTGCTCGTGCAAGGCAGTCACAATTGCTGTGCAGAATCGGCTTTTGTGTGCAGGAAGTGAGGGTAAATATACAGTATGTGAGTAAGAGTGAATACCTCCCATTTCCTCTGCCAGAAAGGGGGCGTGGAAAAAGCATGGAGAGGTTGAAGCGGTTTGCTAGATGTTGTGTAGCTACGCTCCAGGGCAGAACGCTGCACAGAGGAGGTTTCCTCATCCTGGTGCTGCTTCAGTGAGTTATCTGTTGCTGAATTTTGTGTTTGGGGGAAGAGCATTCTACTGTTTTTTCTTCAGGTTTTAATCTTTAACATGAGCTTATGCATGGATGGAAAGAAAAGATTTTAGAGTTGCCAAGTCTTTTCTCAAACATGCAGACATCCTTTAAACCTAGCATTTGCTGAGGCTTTTTTCTGCTTTTGCATGGAGCTATTACTAAAAAACACATGTGCATGTTACTTTGCAAGACTGCAGTAAGAGGATGTCTGAGTAACAATTCTTTGTTCTCCAGCAGAAGTAACTATGCCTACATTCTAGATGTCTATGCAACTTTATTTAGGTTTGGTTGTTTGGTTTGTTTTCCAAAGTCCTGGAAATTGCCATCTCCACAAATCGCAGGGTTTTCTTGCACGCTTGATTGGAATGTTTCTTGTGACTGCGCATTAAGGAAATTGCCTGCATCCTTCCATACAAAAAGATGAATTGTAATACTAAAACAGGGTATATTTTAGCAGTATAAAAAAAATTCAGCAGAAACATGTTGGATCACTTACTCTTATTAACCTTCCTATTCAGTCCAAATTTTAAACCTAATCAAATGATTTTACCGTGCACAGGATTTTCCATTGTTGCTTGCTAGCCCTCTAGCAACCACTTAATATCCTTAGGTTACTGACCTCTTCCACTTTTCTGACAAATGTAATTTTTGCTGTCCCTAGTAGAGTGACTGAGATTTTTCCACATACACATGTTGTTTCCAGACTCTTAAGACCAGATGTGCACCAGTCGTGGAGAATCGGTGTCTTGACAGAAGCAAATTGTCATTTTTATCTGCAGAAGGCTTAATGCTGGAAGATTGGGATACAAAATATGTATGGGACTGGAAATGCTCACTGAAGTGTTTGGTTAGACTAGTTGTCATTGAATCGGTGCCTTGGATTGATTTTAGCACTTAGATGCTTCTTTCATGTATCAGTATTTACACTTTTTAATGTTTTTAAACACTACTTATTTCTAAGGCAATTTTTCAATGCTTTTCCTAGGAACTAGCCAGCTGTGGTTGGAATAAAAAAGACAAACATATCCTCGCTCCAAATATTGTTGCCTTTACTAGGAGGTTTAACCAGGTAAATGATTTGATTATTGTGATGAACAGGTACTGTTTGACAGTTGTCTTCGAGTACAAAGTTAAATAGAACTACTCCTGTGAATTAGAATTTAAGAATATTTTTCTAAATGAAGATTAAGATTTTTAAAATGGCAGTTCCTGTTTTCAATTGTTGTTCCTCTAGACCATTGACTCCTAAGAATAGTTCCTAATAATTTTTGCTGATGTGTCATGGTACAACATTAGCATTTTTTTCCTTCTTTTCCAGTGTTTCATCTGCTCATGTAGTTACCTTAATTATATCTCATTTCTCTACCTACTTCTTATATCCAGTGGTAATGCTTTTGAGTAATTCTATCTATACAGATGAGAATTGATGGGATCAGAATTCTTTTCTTTCCTTACCCCATTTTCTCCCTGGAGCATCTCGAAAATTTACAAATAATTCATCTAATAACGTCCTTTTTTTTTTTTTTTGTAAACAAATTCAGTTATATGTGTTTATTTTATAGGTCAGTTTTTGGGTTGTACGAGAAATATTAACAGCACAGACCTTAAAAATAAGGGCAGAAATATTGAGCCATTTTGTGAAAATAGCTAAAGTAAGTGCACATTTCTTGTACTGTCATTCAAAATCTTACTTCGTTTTTGTTTGTTTCTGCACTACTATGAACCGTTGTTGGATTACAGAGAGTAACATTGTTTTTTAGCACATGTGCTATGTTGTACCAGGTGAATAAGACAAAGGTGTGACATCTATTGTTTTTACTTGGTTAAGTAAAACTACCTAGTTCAGTGTGACTCGTCTTGTACCTTTGTCTAACAAGTTTAAAAGTGATTTATCTTGTTGATGGCCAGATACATGTTGCCAGCACTGAATGTGGTTGTTGTCCGGGTTTGAGGTAAAAAAGAACCAATGTTCTTTTCAGTATTTTTACTTTCCAGTTATTTTACTTTTTAATTAAGCCTCTTTAACTGACTGAAATTAAGAGCACGTTTTTCAGACAGTGTCCGCTTCTAGCAGATAAGGTCTGATGTTTATAGTTAATACCAAGGGATGGTATGCAGAGAGGCTATTGCTTATACTTTTTGCTCTAACAACCAAGGTCAGATAACTTTGTTATGCACCAAGTTGGAGGGTTGGAAGCGGAAAAGCACAGAGGGGTCCCACCTGTGGAGAGGAGCGGACAAGGCTGGTGACCCCAAACTGACCAGCAAGGTGTTCCATCTCATGGGCATCACGCTCAGTATAAAAGCTTGAGAGATCAAAGGGTCAGCCTCTTTCTTCAATGGCCAGTGTCTGAGGAGGCCAGTGTCTGTTCTGTGCCTGCCTGATGCAGATCTGGAATCCAGTTCCCATCCACCACTGTGTCCAGTCTGGGACTTTTCCAGTGCCTGCTGGTGACATGATCGGGTTTTGTATATATTGTATCAATTTCATTATTTTCTTATTGATGTTATTATATTTTCTTTTTATTAATAATATTTCATTGAAGTAGTTTTTGTTTTCTTTTCAACCGATAAGTCTCTCCCTTATTTTCTCTCCCTTCTGGGAGAAGAGAGTGAGGTTCAAGAGAGCATCTGTCATTCCTTTAGTGTCCAGCCCAAACCACAACAGTTGTAAACTGTTCTGGTTTTTGTCTCCCCCCATTTAAGCTTACCTTCTATGAAAAGAAATCTCTTGTTTCTAAAACAACTATTGTGAGACTTGTATTCTTTCCTGTAACATGTAGTTGCTGGTAGAAAGTACCACTGTTAAAGGTCGGTTATTTTAATGAGCTTGAGCACTGCATTTTACAAGTCATTCTTAACTTTTTAAAAGATATATTTATTTGAAAAGATATTTCTCTATTTCATGAACTGTGGTCATTCTATTTTGTGTGACCCTGTGTGACACTTACTAGTATTAGTAAGAAGGGAGCACTTGTATCAAAGGCTTGAGTGCTAATCTTGTACATGTGAAAATGTGTGTGTGTAGGTAATTAGAATAATATTTACCATGTAATAAAGAATACTTTTTTTGGTACGGTGAATATTTCCAAGCTGTTTACTCAGAACTTTTGTGCTTATGTGGAAGAGAATTTATCTGACTAAGTTCCTAGCACAAATGCATAGTCCAAGTTCGAAGAGAATGGTCAACCTGGAGGTGCTAAGTTGTTCTTAGAAATGAGAGGGGTTTTTTATTTTCCCCTGCAAAAAGGAAAACACTGCCCTCTCTACCTCTTTTTCTTTCTTTTTTTTTTTTTTTTCCTTTCTCTTCCCTCAATAAAATCCAGATCTTCCTCAAATGCTCCTGAGCAATGAGTAAATCGATCACTCAAGGACGAATCCAGCCTCTTTTTAAGATTTACAAAGAAGCTACATGACAGCAGTTCTCCTTTTTCTATCTTTCTGGAATTATGTTATAGGAACCTTTATAATCTAAGACAGCTTTATTCCAAAGTAGTATCTCTTTTAAGATCAATGTGTTTTGAGTAATTGTCAACACAGTGAATTTGAAGTATGTTGAGGTGAGGAAAATATATCCTGTAAAACAGTTTAAAAAAAAATTATATATATATATATTAATTCTGAAAGGGTCATCAGCATCTTTGGATGATGTTTTTGGTTTGATTACATTTTTAATTTCCACAATTATACTAATTTTCAAGAACAGTGCATCAAATAATGTTTTCGTATTTTCTGTTCCTTGAAGGAACAGCCTTAGAAAATAACAAATTAAAATTAAATATAGTTTGTATTTTCACAGCTGAAATGCCTATTTTTTTGAGGGGTATATCTGGAAAATTTGCAACTTCTAAAGTGGTCTTAAGAATTTTGCACATTGACAGCATTGGATGTTGTCTGCAGTCATTAAAGAAAATAAATTGTATTTTATTAATGCATCTTTGAGATTAATTAATCCTGCTTCCCTTTTCAATGTGCTAAAAGTTGTTATTCTCTTTTTTCAGAAGCTTTTAGAACTGAATAACCTTCATTCTCTTATGTCCGTGGTGTCAGCACTGCAAAGTGCGCCTATCTTCAGACTGACCAAAACCTGGGCTGTAAGTTATTCCTTAACCATTGTCTTTTCTGTCTTGTTTAAATTCTGATGCTTTCGGAAATTTTCTGAATTGTCAAACTGCATCCTCTGGAAGAAGATTCTTCTAAATTGTTTCTGTGGTACCATGGTAGCAGAAGTAGAGATCTGTTACGTGTTTTATGAAAGCAGATTTTAAATGGCTGCATATTTTTAAAAACTCTTTTTCCTGTAGGAGTTTCCTGTTTTCCTGTCTGTTCTAGACACAGATGATTATGTGCTCAAGAGGACTTCAGTTGATAAGTAATCTTAGAAGATCCTCATAGAGCAAGTGTATCAGTATCCCATTATCCAAGTCATTAATACGTTGCCAAAAAGGAAAGGAAGAAAAAAGACCTATTACAAATATAGAAGGATTTGTTTATGATTATTGTACAAAGCATTTAAGTTTTCATTCATTTTAGAAATTTAAAGCATTGGTAATTCCATTTTCAGAAATTTGGTCTCTTGAGGGCAGAACTTCTCATTTAAATTTAGTGTAAAATTTTCTGTCTCTTTTAAGTGGAATACACAATTATGTTGTAGTCCTGCTGTATGTAATCTTTAAATATACAAAGGATTAGGTAATTCTCATTAATTTAGTATCCCACGCAACATGGATCCCATTAACTGTTCAGAACTGAAAAATAAAGATGGCTATACTGAATTCTTTTGCCTTAAGTTTATTATGTCTTTAAAATGTCTGTAACTTCTTTATGGTTTGATTGCTCAGAATTAGGCTAAACTCATAACAAAAACATAAGTGCCGCTATTTTGAGCAGCTTGTTGAAGTTGGAAATGAGATAGGGAAAATTGCTCATGTATGAAACTACATGTGTGAATGATTGATTGCAGGACATAGACCTAGAGAGGTGTAAAGCTCTTTGAAGGCACAGTAGTTCAGAAATACAATACAGTGCAGAGTAAGGGCCTCAAGGAATTCTCGGTGCTGATTAGAAAGAAAACAGAAAAATTATTCTAAAATTTTTTCACTCTTGTACCTTTTACGTTACTTTTCATTATCTGCTGTTATTTAACGGTGGTGTGGTGCATACTATTGCAGAGCTGCAGAGGGCCTCAAGGCTCCCATTTACAATGCTGTTTTACTGATGACTCCTGTCAAGCCCATCCTCTTCTGAGCGAGACTGAATGAAGCAGTTAACTCATGCAAATCCATTGCAGTATTTTTTATAACAATGGGCAGGCTCACAGTGCTCAAGAAACAGAACGGCTAGGCTTATCAGCTCTGTAGTACAAGAGTTGGAATTTTACAGAGGAAGAGATGTATTAAGAAATGTGCTATGGAACAGCTGTGTTGCTCATTCTTACTCAATTGGCTTTTAAAATCATCTCAAAAATACTGCTGGTGTTTACAAAAATAGCTGAAATACGGAATGTGTTTTTATAGCTACAGTTGCGTATTTTGTGTTAACTTTTCAGTCTTCTGGCACTGTAGGATTTTTTGCATTGCTAAATATTTTTGTGATATTCTGTAGTAAGTCCAGTAATAGAAACCAGAGATTTGAGTTTCATAGTGACTTACTTTTCTTATACTTTCTTCCAAAAAGTTTTGTTACACTTTATACTTTTAATAAGGCACTGTTGAAATGGCACAATATGCATTTATGTAGAGCATTTTCCATTGCTATTTCTACTTTCAAATTCAAGAGGATTTTTAGCAGTTCTGATAAACTATGAGAATGTTGGTGACTGTGTAATATATATCTTTCCTCTAGAAATGTAATGGTTCTGAGGTTATTCAAAACTCTGAGGTAGCGATATGTGGATCTTTGATAAACTATTCAGAAATAGTAATCATATTTGTTAATAACTTAAAACTTACGCCAAATTGCTTTCATTTTTTTTTCTTTCATATAACAGGTAGCACATTTACAAATACTAACATTTTATTATCTTCATTTTTTTTCTACGTAGCTTTTGAATCGCAAAGACAAGACCACCTTTGAGAAGTTAGACTATTTACTGTCTAAGGAAGATAATTATAAAAGGACACGAGAGTACATTAGAAGCTTAAAAATGGTTCCTACTATTCCATATTTAGGTGAGTGTGTTCAATTACCTTGTTTGTCTATACCTCATTTTGACTGGCAAGCACTAATGTGCACCTTAAGAACGCTGGAGATCTTGTGGCATTTTTTAAGCTGTGCACTGCTGAGGATCTCTGACATTTTGTGCGTTACTGACATCTTTAACTACCATTACGTCTTTATTTACCATCCTTTTGATGTCTTCGGAACTTATGAGCGCATTGAGTTTCAGAAGTGTCTTTGAGTACAGCATGATTTAAGACCTTGTTCCTGTAGATTTCATTTTTGCTGGGCTGGTTTTTTTGCATACCTTATAACTTGGTATCTCTGAGCTGTGGTTGTTGGTTTGTGTCGATTTCTTGTAAATGCTTTGAAAAGAGATACAAACTGAAGAGTCAGTTCAGATGATTGACTTATCTTTTCAGTATTTCCTTGCATTATTCAGTAGACACACTATTTCATTGCTTCCCTGATGGTTGCTTTAACTCACAGTTCCTACCCATTAGTGAACTGTGCCAGCATTCCTGTTAAATAAGAAACATTCAGACACAGTAATGTCTTTTTAGTGAAACGTTTTTTAAAAGAGTTAATCTAATAAGTATTTAACCATGTGTTCTGTAAGTGATATAGAAAAAAATAAGATAATTTGTTGTAATTATTTTCTAGTGCCCAAGAAAAGACACATACAGTGATTTCCTATAGCAGTCCACGTATGCAAAGTATGGTCCTAGTGAGGTAATTGTTTTGAACATCCTGTAAATACAACTTCCAGAAAAAAAATCTATTTTTAAAAAAATCAAACTGCATCTGGAATTTCCATCACAGATATTCAGCACGACTCACTAATGTTTGACAAAGTTATAAGCAATTGAACACACCATAAAGAGATGTCTTAAACACTTTAAAGTATTGGTATAACCACAAACACCACTTCTAATGCAACTTTTTTCCTCATCGAACATCATCTGCCTTGTGCTTCAGTCGTGTGAGCTCCACAAATCCAAATGTGAAATACACCTTTACCTAAAGTACTAGGAATGGCTGTTATTCCTGACATAGGGATTCCAGTTAATGATCAGCAATTATAGCCACACATATGAGAAGAAAATTTAAGTATTTTAGGAATGATACATAACAGTTCTTAGAGAACCATGTTGTATTCCTAGAAGGAATTCTGATACTATTGTTGTATTCCTAGAAGTATTGTTGTGATACTTCTTACTTAGCATGAGCAAACCTTACACATTCATAGAATTTCAAAAAGGTGTATGAGGAAAACTCTTTACTTTTTGCATAGGGTTTTTAGGACCACAGGCTTATTTGTAGTATTAAAGTATTCGAGAGACTACAAAAAATCCCCACCCTTTATGTGGATGTGTAAGCACTCAATCCAATCAGTACCTTCATCTAGTTTGCACTAGGATTTTTGGAATCTTCATCCTTTCGGCTTTTTCACTGTTTATTCTGTTGATCTAGTGCATATACTTTAGAAGAAGTCAATGGCACGTGGCATTGTGTTTATTTTAAATGGTTTGGCGATAGTTTTTTGTTTGGGTTTTTTGTTTGCAGCACCTCCCCCCCCAGAAGGTATAGATCCATAGAGGTAAGATCCTTTCCAAATTGTCATTTGCAGAACTAATTTCGTTCTTTACCAAGAGACTGTTAGAGAAGAAAAAAGGTATGCCAAGCTTTGTTCACAAATATGTTGTCATGGACAGCCTGAATTAAAAGCTGAAAATGCAGTTTATTAGGCTAGGGCATAGAGGATATGAACAATTGCTGTGAATGTTGTACTTACTGTATTTGTATTTATGAAGTGAAAGACTAGCATAAATTCAGGACTGTAAAATTTTCATGCACTTATATACTATTTCTATGCAGCTGTCCTGCCAGTTAGTCAATTAAGCTGTCGTCATCCTTCTTTGAAGGAATGAACTTTGAGTTCAGGCTTGGTTTGATTCTGATCAGGGTTAATATCATAAAATGTTATGTCTTTTCTGCTAATCTTCTCTTCAAGGTTGTTTGCATAGGTCTGAAAAAGCTGTATCTACATAACATACCAGAGCTCACCTCCATTTAGTTCAAGCATGTTCAAAATTAACCTCTGGACAGACTTCCCGTATCATGCAACCTCTTTGCATCAGGCCTTTCTGCGGCAGTTTTGCTAGTGGTTACAGTTGATAGTTGCTTTGTATTGGTTTTGTGTTTATGCTACTCTTTGTCTGGGGTTTTTTTGGCTGAAGAATAGAAGTCTTGGTAGCTTTAATAGTCACTGAAAGCGCAATTTTGTTTCTTCCCTGTGGGGGTTTCTCATTACATGTGCATAAAATACACCTTATTCTTTATCTACATCAGTAATGAACAATGTGTAAGTCTGGAGAGCATCTAGCTGGAAGTTTGAGAGGAAACAAGGTCGTTTTTTCTGATGATCCTCAATGAGTTTATATAGCAATAGGGTCAACATGTTTTGCGTGAATGAGATACATGGATGAACTAAGCTGAAGTTAGAAAGGGTAAACATTTTTAAATCACTGATCCTGGCTGACTAGAGCCTATTTGACATGGGCTTCCTGGGCCAGAATCACTGTCTTTGTATTAGTGACCCTCAATGGCTTCCTCTGTCTTTAAGCACTGTAAACTCCTTGTATCCACAGCACCCAGCTCGGAAGGATTTCCTCAGCTCTGTCCAATACCACATTTTTTTGCTAGAATAGAACATGGCATTTTCTGCCTTTGCTAGATAAACCCTACCTTGTTCTTTATGCAACTTCTTGAGGCTGCTTCTGACATTATGGCCTTCAGTCATTATCTCTATTGTCTTCACGCTAAATCTTCAGTTCTCTCTCTTCCAAAAGGAAGAGTCCTTGGATTACTTATCTTGCCTTGTACAGATGCCACTTGGCATCTTTGACAGCCTTCTGTGGCAGTGTTTCAGTTCTGTATCCATTTTTAGGGTAAGAAAGTACACATGGACTGCACGTAAAATTCAAGAGAAGAGTGCATGTTATATTCATACAGTGATTTTAGAAAGCTTTTTGTGTTCTGATAAATAATTCCTAACATTCTGTTAGCTCAAAGCTTAGTAGCAATCAAAAAAGCAAGTTGTTTTCAGGAGCTGTTTATTGTAATCCCAAAATTTTACGTTTATTAGCAATTACTTGCTCTTTTCATTTCANAAACTTCTTTGAAAATAATTTCAGGCCTACCAAAAGAGAATATTCAAAGGGGACTTGTTTCAGTGAATCAATATCTTCTTGGAGGAGAGAATATTACATATGGAAAAACTTCTTTAATCTGTCTGCTTAAATGAACAAGTAAACTAATAGATCTATGTTAGCAGTAAATAGTGAACTTGCAGTACCGAATGAGAGTGACACAGTCTCTGAAGATTTGCAGAGATCACAAGGCTCCCTTTTCATGCTGTGGAGCCTCTTGTCTCTCACTCCAAGGCAGTTCCTTAGTTTTGGGATATCAGTTCTCATTCCATCTGGGGCAGTCTGAGATTGTTTGAGATGTGCTGGAGAGTTAAGTGACTGCTTAAGTTGACCAGATACTCTGGTTTATAGAATTGGCTCACAGCCTTGTGTAAGAAAAGCTTTAGTACTATCCAGTTATTGGTATATCACTCCAAGCTAGTTTTAATTAAAATCTTTCTGAAATGGATAAAAGTCTTACAAGCCTAATAAAAGACATAGGGAGTGCAAGAAGAGGGTGGAGTATGAACGTGACCTAAGGATATTGCTATGCTAAAGTATTTTCAGGAAGTTTTGATTATTTAGTTACAGACATAGAACAAGTTGAATGTGCATACACACCACACACACTGAAGAACTCCTAAGTGGCTCTTGTAAGGTAGATCCGAGTCTACTGTGTGTGTTTTATTCTGACAAAACTAGTGGTTAGTTGTAGATGTCAGCAGGTGTTCTACTGCCTTAGTGCTACAATACTAATTGTTAGAGCACTGTGGCCAGGCTGTAAAGCCAGTAGATGCATTTAATATTTCTTACCTAAAAGTTAATTGATTTCAAGTGTCCAGTAGATAAACCATTGGAAGATGAAGCTTGAATACTGTTTGAAAATTTCGGGCATTTCATATGACCTACAGAAAGTTCTTCCTCCTTGGGATGTGTGGAAATTTACTATTTTTATCAGTTGAAAAATGCTTTGCTTTTGATATTGCAGTATGTGGACACTTTGCACATGTTAATAGTAGTTGGTATATCAGAGTTGATTTGAGTCATAAGACAGTGATGTGAAATTAATTATCTGTTATTTGCTGTGATTAATCTGAACTGAAACAGGATGAAATCTGAAAATGTCAAAATAACATTTGTCACTTTATTAAAGGATTACAATATTACAGGGGTAATTAATATATTAAAAACCCTACTTTCAGTTATATACAACACATGCTACATGACACGTCAGTTTAATGCACATCATACTGTAGTAAAGAAGTGATGAGGTAATAAGGGAAAAAGTATGCAAGCATATGCACACAAATGTACAGTAAGTATCTTACAGGCCTACTGAAAAATATGTTGAACTTCTAGAGGCTTTTGCTCTCCCTCTTATTGCATTCTTTATTTTCTTTATTCATTATCTTATCGCATTCTTTAACTTATGTTTTTCATAGTAGTTGCTGTTTTAAAATGGGTGTTACAACAATCTGTTCTAGAAACCGACCTCTGAAGATTATTAGAATTATCACAATCAGTATTTCATAGTTGTGACTGACCTCTAAATATAGATGAGTAAACCTATTTAGTAATTTGACAGTAATATGTTATAATTGTGAAATATGGTAAATATAACTTCTCTTGGCTACAGATAACTTCTTTATATAATTTTCATCTACTGGCTAGGGTTATTAAATAGCTTATGTATTGGTATCCATCATTTGCCTGCAAAGTTGGATAGTCCCTTTAGTTTATATCCAGACATTTCTGATTACAAAGGCTACACAGCAGGTAATGACCAATGTTGGGTACAAAATACTATGACAGCTGTAGTGTAGTATAACATGTTTGCTATACAGCACATCCTATCTGTTGTAGATCTGGATTATTTTCCATATGCAGGTAGCTACTTCATTGTGGTAAGAAAAATCATTAGTGTTTTTATTCTAAAATATTTGAATCAAATGTGAATTCTAATTTATAGGAGCAGATTTTATAAAAGTGAAGGGGAAAGACTGGATTTATCATGACAGTAATTGTTTGAGTATCTGCTCTCAAAATAAAATTACATAGTACTAACTTTATTCATGGCAGTTAATGAAGATTAAATTAGAATTATCACACTAATGTACATATACAAGCTACACAGTTCAAAGGATGTGATTTCCTGTGTCAAATGATTGCTCATAACAATAATAATAATAATAAAACTCTTGCTGTACAGTTTGTAATATTTCCTGTATTTGAGAATATTTATACATAATATAACATACAAAAATATTTAAATGTTGTGGCAGTATTTTTACCATCCAAACTTAATTTACAGGGAATAAAAACCAGAGAGTTTATCTACAGTACATCTAAACTGCTAGTTCTAAAAGGCTTGATATAACTACTTTTAGTACCAAGAGGTATTCTGAATGTTATGTCATTTCAGTTCCTTTTTTAATTCAGCTTTTTTTTTTTTT
>VXBO01008159.1:333344-352928 GCA_013400135.1 Rhinoptilus africanus
TAAAGGATTACAATATTACAGGGGTAATTAATATATTAAAAACCCTACTTTCAGTTATATACAACACATGCTACATGACACGTCAGTTTAATGCACATCATACTGTAGTAAAGAAGTGATGAGGTAATAAGGGAAAAAGTATGCAAGCATATGCACACAAATGTACAGTAAGTATCTTACAGGCCTACTGAAAAATATGTTGAACTTCTAGAGGCTTTTGCTCTCCCTCTTATTGCATTCTTTATTTTCTTTATTCATTATCTTATCGCATTCTTTAACTTATGTTT
This sequence comes from Rhinoptilus africanus, assembly GCA_013400135.1. Classification (NCBI taxonomy): domain Eukaryota; kingdom Metazoa; phylum Chordata; class Aves; order Charadriiformes; family Glareolidae; genus Rhinoptilus; species Rhinoptilus africanus. The sequence goes on from VXBO01008159.1 coordinate 333,632, forward strand.
TTCATAGTAGTTGCTGTTTTAAAATGGGTGTTACAACAATCTGTTCTAGAAACCGACCTCTGAAGATTATTAGAATTATCACAATCAGTATTTCATAGTTGTGACTGACCTCTAAATATAGATGAGTAAACCTATTTAGTAATTTGACAGTAATATGTTATAATTGTGAAATATGGTAAATATAACTTCTCTTGGCTACAGATAACTTCTTTATATAATTTTCATCTACTGGCTAGGGTTATTAAATAGCTTATGTATTGGTATCCATCATTTGCCTGCAAAGTTGGATAGTCCCTTTAGTTTATATCCAGACATTTCTGATTACAAAGGCTACACAGCAGGTAATGACCAATGTTGGGTACAAAATACTATGACAGCTGTAGTGTAGTATAACATGTTTGCTATACAGCACATCCTATCTGTTGTAGATCTGGATTATTTTCCATATGCAGGTAGCTACTTCATTGTGGTAAGAAAAATCATTAGTGTTTTTATTCTAAAATATTTGAATCAAATGTGAATTCTAATTTATAGGAGCAGATTTTATAAAAGTGAAGGGGAAAGACTGGATTTATCATGACAGTAATTGTTTGAGTATCTGCTCTCAAAATAAAATTACATAGTACTAACTTTATTCATGGCAGTTAATGAAGATTAAATTAGAATTATCACACTAATGTACATATACAAGCTACACAGTTCAAAGGATGTGATTTCCTGTGTCAAATGATTGCTCATAACAATAATAATAATAATAAAACTCTTGCTGTACAGTTTGTAATATTTCCTGTATTTGAGAATATTTATACATAATATAACATACAAAAATATTTAAATGTTGTGGCAGTATTTTTACCATCCAAACTTAATTTACAGGGAATAAAAACCAGAGAGTTTATCTACAGTACATCTAAACTGCTAGTTCTAAAAGGCTTGATATAACTACTTTTAGTACCAAGAGGTATTCTGAATGTTATGTCATTTCAGTTCCTTTTTTAATTCAGCTTTTTTTTTTTTTTCATGGAATGATTCTTGAAAATACAATATACAAGCCCTCACATCTCAGCAATAAATGTACAGTATCTTACATTCCTCATTTTTGAAAAGATAATTCCAGATTATAACATCATAGCTTTATGTGTTTTTTAGAACAAGACAGCATTGTTTCAAGAATTGTTTCAGTGGAATGTGTTCGGATTAGGTCTTATCATCATAACGACCTTCTTTAGTGAATATGATCCTCCCCGGAATTCAGCCCAGTAAACACCATCCTGATACCGACTGCGGTAGTGTCCTCCACGATACCAAACTCCGTTGAGATTTGAATGAGCACATGCATTGTACCACCATCCTCCCTTCTGGTAATGAGCACAATTACCTGCAAAAGAAAGCTCCAGTTCAGTTTTAGGAGCAAATGAAAACCCTTACAGCAAGCAAGCAAGCTAAGCATAAAACAATTTATTTTTTTTAACTGTGTATTTAACATGTAGATGCCATGTGGTACAAGGAGAATTTAGGCTTCTTCAGGAACCAGCTCTATAGTTAGGCTCATTAGTGTTACTCTCCCTTGTTGGAAAATCTGTTTGCATTACTGTCTCAAATAACCCCTTATAGCATATTTTACAGACCCTTGTTTAGTGTAAATGATAAATATTTCAATGACAATTTTTGTTTCAGTGTTAGTACATATGTGGGTTGACACATCAGTTTGCGCTTCATAAGTTACTGACAAATCTCTAGAAATGTAATTTCTTTGTGTGTGTATATCACCAGAAATATTTTTTCTTTTTAGAAAAATAAGAAAAAAAAGAAAGGGGTATGTGTGCAAAAAAGCAAGACAACTGAAAGGGACCTGTACCTGTGTATACATCATGGTCTCGGTCCAGCGTGGTGAACTGTTTACCATTGTGCCAAGTGAAAGAATCTCCTGCATTGCCATTGTAGCGTCCCAGTCTCAACTTGTAATATTCGCTTTCTGGCTCCAGTCTGAAGCTGGCGTACTCAGCAAATACTTTTCGACCTGACCAGTCTTCCATTGTTATGAGCAGTTTGTAGTTGCCTTGATTTGTTAACCAATAAATATTTTCTAATCCAAGCCAGTATTCTCCGTCTATATTACCAAATCCTTGCTGTAAAGGAAGCAAGAGAAGCATGTTAATAGTGTGCATCTGCTGTAGTGGTAAATCCGAGTGTATTGTTAAGTAGAAAACCACAATAGCTTATTTTATAGACACTTCCTTTTCTGTAAGGGTAAACACACAAGTTTCTTTTCAAGTAAGCTGTTGGTCAGACTCTAAAATCACTCTTTAAATTAAATTTACCAGTAATTTTTAGAGAGTAGAAAACATTAAACTGCTCACTTGTCCTAACCTTGTATGTCTCCCAGTTCCTGAAAAAGTTGACAGACCCGTCCAGCCGTCTCTGAATGACTGTCCAGCCACCAGGGTCATGCCGTTGATCACACCAGACCTGCATGAGCCGGTTTGTGTTTTCTGGTTTTACAAGATAGATGGAGCTTGTATCGTGTCCATCTTCTAATGCTTGTAGACAGTCTCTCCAGGGCCCTGTATCAAAACAGAAGGACTCCGCATCAAAATGCGATTGAGGATATCTTTAATGCAGGGCAATATTTGAATTGGTAGCTTTCTAGAGTAGATGTGCTTCTGCTGAGTAGTGCATTTGTTTTTCCTCTTACTGAAGGTACAGCGTCCACTAAGTTTGTTGTAACTTAATTTCTGGAACAAATTACTGATAAAGGTAGATTTTTTTATTATTATTTATTTTATTTAAGGCAACTGCACTTATGACATTGATTATATCTTCAAAGAACTAAATATGAAAGATTCCATAGATAAATACTAATATTAATAGTTTCATTTAGAAAAAAAATGGTAAGTTTGACTTTGATTCTGCCTTTGAGAAACTCAGCTTTTTAAATCTACAAAAACATCATTGGCATGGACATTAGTAATGGAACCAGCAACGTAAATTAAGAATCTAGGTGTTACTGTAGGTGTTACCTTAATAAATGATAACACAAAATAGAAATTAAGATTTGTAATATGTGAGTGCCCACTTATATAGTGAGAGAAATTGTAGATAAACAAAAAGACTTTTAAAATACTTTGCATTTACAGAAATTACAGATAATGCTTTCCTATTTTCAGGAGAATGCCTTTTTCCTTGAGTTTGGTAGATTCCATAAAGAGCTTACTCTTTTTGAAAATATCTTACAGTCGTGATTTTAAAAGACATTTTCTCCAATAGGAAGATAGTTAGATTGCATTTTAATGAGTCTGAGAAATTTAAACAATTTAGGAGTCTGTGTTGATATCTGCAGATAGACTTTTAATAATTAAGGGATTTTTATGGTTTATTTATGTCAGGCTCTTTCTTTGTACTTGTAGCAGCTTAATTTAAACACCTTTACTAAGAAACCTGGTTCAGTGCTTTCTGAAAATAAATATGGAGTGTATATCAACCAGAATTCTTATGCATATATAGGCACTGAGCCCGTCAAATATCTTTAAAACCAATACAAAATTGGTATTACAAAACCCAAGTTGATTCTTACTCAAGGAGATCGGATGATGATACATGATTCAGATTTGTTTGCTGCTTGTTCTGCTCTTTTTAGCACGTTTTCTATCTATTAGTGTATTTGGGTGGGGTGGTTTCGGTGGGGGTTTTTTTGGGTTTTTTTTGCAATGGCACATTTGCTACCTTTCTTTCCTCACATACTTACGCAATTTTTCATGAGAGATTACACGGTAGTTTATTGTTCCATATTCAGTTTCCTTTAGAACTCTTGGGGAATGTGCTTTACTCTTTGCAGTTTGATAGTATTTGCTTCTTTCATTGGCTTTATAACCTCTTCTGCCAGCATTTCAGTTTGAGATAAATCCTCCAGAGTATCCTCCTTAACTTTAAATAGTCTCTATAGTACTTTAAAACATTTTACCTTTCCAGTTAACACTTCTAGTTTGTGCATTGGTGTTAGAATATTCTGCTATTTTGTGTCCTTTGTATCTCACAGATTTCTGGTATGCTATTATATCAAATCTTGCTAAACCCTCAACTTCTGAGTTCTTGCAATTTTTTTTCTGTGTTTTTTGGTTTTGTTTTTTGTTTAAGTAGTAATATTTTAGAAGCATATATTTGTTTGGCTTGCCTTTGCATATATATAGATAGATTTATATACACACACACAAATGCATATAGGCTTAATATTTCTGTGCCCTGTTTAAACAATCTGTTTTTCAGATTACATTTCAGCATTTCTTACTTGAATTTTGTCCACTGCTCCTATCCAAAGATTTTAGTTGCTGGTACAAAATCTGCATCATTGCCCTTAAAGGATATGTCAGTTTAAACCATCTGCCTCATTAAGTCATAATTATCAGTATGAATATATTGTCTGTCTTATTATATATGTTTATTTTTGTATACTACTAATGCCTTTTTTGGAAAAAGTGTGTGACCATATAAAATGTGGCTGCCCAGGGAGGTGATAGATTCACTATCCCTGGAGGTCTTTAAGAAAAGGGTAGATGAGGTGCTTAGGGACATGGTTTAGAAGGGGTTTTTGTCAGGGTAGGTTAATGGTTGGACTTAATGATCTTAAAGGTCCCTTCCAACCTCACCGATTCTATGATTCTATGAAAATTAGCATACACTATGTTAATATTGCATTAACCTTAGCATTACTGTCTGCTGTTTATTATTTAACTGTTTAACTTTATTTTTTATAATTAGCATGGGGTTAAAATGTTTACCTGCAAGTTTTATCTGGCAGAGTATAATAAACTGGTTTGTGTGCATGGTTTTTTAGGAATAATATCTTCTATAGCAATTGCACAAGAAAACATACATTTCATAATTGGTATAACTGGCTACTAAATGTTTTGTTCCCAGAAAAAATAAATGTTTATTTTTCGGGTAAGGATGATGAAACAAATTCATTCAGTTTTCAAGTTCAGCTTTCATTTGTCTTGAGTATAGTCATCTTCCAATGTTGCACTAGGAAATTTATACAAAGCAGAATATTTTGATAAACTACTCATGTCAGTCTGTTTTGTACAGAAAATGTAGCAGTTCTTATAACAATGTTTATCCTATTGTGTGTAGAATTCTACACTTCTATAAATTATTGTTTCAGATCTACTTGAATTATTGACGTGTGGGATAAACTTTTTGCTGTTATAAACTAAAACCCATTGTAGATCAACCACATCTGCTTTTTGCATTGGCATGTTAAAGCTTGTAGTTGTTAAGCACTAATGCATGCAAATTTGTTAGGGTTTGGTGTGTCATAGCCTTCCATCCCACCCCAAACCTCTGGGCAGTAACTTTAAGAAAGGAGCTGTTAGTGTCACAGCTAAACCATTTCATCCTGAAGTCTTTTATTAGGCTTTTAGCTTTTTCAAGCAAGTCTAAGGAGAAATGTTCCTAAATAGGACTATAGAAATTTGACTTGGAATTCATATTTTCCTTAGTGGAATGGAGTAAAAGACAACTGTAGTGATTTTGAATAATCGCTTGTGTTGACATTAGGTGACTTACTATTTACTGATTTTATTTTTTTTTTAATTTTTCTGTAGAACTTCAGTGTTATGTACATGTCCAGTAATATGCAGACAGAATTAAAGTTGCACAAATTATTCTTTTGAGCATGAGTGGGAAACAAGAATGCCCAAATAAGAATTTGAAGTAAATTATTTATGGATAAAAGTGCAAATTCTTCTACTCAGAATCAAAACCAAGTATTTTTTTAAATTTCCCTTTATTTTTGCAAAGAACCAGCAACAGGAACATTGGGGTGTTTTTTTATGCATTAGAAAATAAGACTTTCTGGGAAATGGATGGTTAAAAGCATGATACTAGTCCTTCCAGAGAAATTAACTTGTCTATTATAAAGTGTGTCTCTCTCAAACGATGCCCACGTTTTACAATGCATTCTTTCAGTTTCTTTTCTCTAGAACATTTTACTGTGAGTCTGGGGTTCTTTAATTTATCTACATCATGTTTTTATAATTTACTGCTAATGTTGTTATGCAGTCATCAATTTTTAGCATCTTAGATGTAATAGACTGTGATGTCTCTGAAATATACAATACTTCAAATATTTCTAATATATCTTTAACAAGACACTATTCTTCTATGCCTTGCCTCTCAAATATGTCATGTTATTTTTTTGTTATTTGGCTAGTCATTTCGGCTTACCATCGTGCATATGAAAAAATACTCAGTTGTACATTTAAATCACATTACACAGTAAATCTATAATAGCAGGTATGGAAAGTCACTTCAAACATGACAGAGAAATGCTTCAAAAGAACTCTTGTTTTAGATCACAGTCATAATGTTTTGTTCTGAAGTGCCTTCTTCTGAGTGTAGGCATAGGGGTATAGTGTCCTAGTACTGTATAAAGTCATTACAGAAAGGCTCACTGCTCTGAAGATTTTAAATTATAAGTAACTTATAAAATAGGTTATTTCAAAAATAGTCACGCAGAAAAAGGATGAGCACTTTATTTTATGACAAGTGATGTGTACAGAACTCACTATAAGTTGGTTAGATTAATTTCTGTGGCACCTCTTATGCTCTCCAATTCAGATTTTGACTGAGGCAAATGCCACAGTGTCAGTCATATTATTGGCTGGCCAGCAATAAGAGATATTGCCCTTTTTATGCAAAAAAAAAAATTGGGCAGCAACTGTGTAAACTTCCTCTATAGCATAAGTGCTGCTGCTGGGAGAAAAAACAGTTCTTTTACTAGATCTGTCTTTATTAGTGTTTTTCTAATAATAAAATGTAAAACTTCCTTCTAAAATATTAGCATGCTTTAAAAAACAAGGGACATCTTATCTTCCCTTGAAAAAGTGAGACCATCCTGACTTTCAGATAGGTAGTTTTGATAAAATCAGCTCTAGGGAGTCATGCAGACCTTTGAGGATAGTACCTTTGTAATCTGAACAATGTACTTCAGTAGTATAGGATGTAGAGTATGGAGACACAGCTGTGTAATGAAGAGATCATACATTTATGTTACATAAATACCAGAATAGGCTTTGCTAACTGATTGCGTGACATGTGTTGTATTGCCTTGGCCTTGCACCCAACCATGACAAGTTGAAGAATGTGAAATAAGTTTTTAAAATTGTGTCTATAATTTTGCTAACCCAAGCCACATAATTATTCTTCCCAACGCTGTCTTTTTGTCTTGTATCTCCTTAATTTCTGTCTTCCACAGTCATTAATTCTGTTTGGATTCTTACAAAATTCCTCTAATCATATTTTTATTTATTGACATTAACTTGAACAATTAAGTTGTACTAAAAAATATTTTGTCAAATGTTTTTTTTAACATGTAATTAAAAAAAAACAGGGGGGTTTGGTGAGGGGAGCTGCCTAGAATTACCATAGAATGGTTTGGCTTGGAAGGGACCTTTAAAGGCTATCTAGTCCAAGCCCCTGCAGTGAGCAGGGACATCTTCAATCAGACCAAGTTGCTCAGAGCCCCATCCAGCCTGGCCTGGGATGTTTCCAGGGATGGGGCAGCCACCGCCTCTCTGGGCAACCTGAGACAGCATCTCACCACCCTCAAAGAATTCCTTCCTTATAGCTAGTCTGAATCTCCCCTCTTTTAGTTCAAAACCATCACCCCTTGTCTTATCAATACAGGCCCTATTAAAAAGCCTTTCTCCAGCTTTCCTGGAGCCCCTTTAGGGACTGGAAGGGACTCGAAGGTCTCCCTGGAGCCTTCTCTTCTCCAGGCTGAACCCCCCCAGCTCTCTCAGCCTGTTCTCACAGCAGAGGGGCTCCAGCCCGCCCAGCATCTCCTGAGCCTCCTCTGGCCCCGCTCCAACAGGTCCATGTAATTGCTCTTAGGAATTGGAGATTCACCTAATTCTGCTTTGCACCGATATTTTCACACTGCATAATATTTTACAGAAACGAGATGTCATAGTTCAAGCTCTTGCATGTGTCTTTTATGGATTTGGTGAGACCCAGTTAAAATATAGGCATCAAAAAAACATAGGATATATTACATTTGAACCTAGTATGTAGGGAAGAACTGATTGAAAATGTGAAATGGAAAGCAGTGTAGGTCATCTTGATCATGAAATAATGGAGTTTGTTGAACTTTTTGGTTAACAAGTTTGTTAAAGAGTCTCTGAGGACACCGCAATGGATTTGCTATTTGTATTTGCATGACTGGTGGTTTGTGGGGTTGGTTTGTTTGTTTTTAACAAAACAACAACAAACCCCAAAAAACAACAGTATGTACAAAATGAAATAAGGCTACTGAGAGTAGTAAGACTGTAGTAAGTCTATGATCAAGGGAAGATACTGGTCTGATACTTTTTGAGGAAGGAGAGCTGTGAACAGATTAAACGGAGATGGCATTTAATATATTTTTCTTCCATTTTGCTTCAATTTTCATTGCACAGGTTGGCTATGATCAGATGGTTAGTATAGCCAGAAGCTTTGGCAAAGATTGAGAAATCAAGACACAGTACAGAAAGGAGTGGATAAAATATAGGTGGATCTTTTTCCAGTGCCCAGGCAGTTGTAGTGGTGGTGCATTTTGTTTGTTTTGTGGGGTGTTGATTGTGGGTATAGGAGGGTGGGGGGATGTTTATGTGAGGTTTTCCTAATTCATCCTAGACCACCTGGACAAATTACGGCATTCATTGTGGACAGGAATTTTGTTTGAGATGTGCTTTGTGAGTGGAGAATGTTCTGGAGGATGAGGAAAAGTTATTAAAAGTTCTTTCACAGAAAGAAAGGTAGGGAGAGGGGAAGAGGATACCCTGGAAATTAAAGGTTAAATAGCTTAACTTCAGTTGTTGGAAACTTGCTTGAACAAATCAAACTGCTGCAAATGAGAAAACAAGAAGAGAAATTAATATTATAATGGATTTGTGAAGAAGAAATGTGAAACTTCTTTTTCTGATAAGTTACATAGATAAGGGAGAAGTAGCAGATGTCAAGTCTTATCTTAGAATCATGGATTTTGGAAGGGACCTCTGGAGATAAAAAAATGTCTGGATAAGCAGCACTTCCTCAGGGTGCTTTATCTAGAGGTTCTAAGGGGTTGCAGGTTGGTCATGAGTCAGTGTTTTACTTTGCAAAAAAGTAAAATGCTGTATGAGGGTAGATCAACAAAAGTGCTATGCACATGAAGTAACATTTCTATTCTGCTGTGTGATGGTGAAGCGTCAGCTCCAGTTTGGGTACTTAAAAGCACAAGGAGGCTGTGAACCAATTAATGAGTTTTCAGAAGAGTGTAACGGGAAGGAGAAAGACTGATGGAAAGATATTTCACTGAAAGACAGGAACTATAGGAATACTGTACTAAACTTGAACCTACTTTGAGATCAAAGTCAAAATGTAGTTATTAAAGAGGCCATCCTGTAGCATATTGCTCCAAAGTAATTGTAATAGACCTGATTTATTTTTTAATTTTTTTTTTAACATAAAACATTAGAATCATGATATTTTTGGCTGAGGTTCTGCATGCCACCATGCCACAATACAAGTTTAGGTGGGTTCATCTCTGACAATATTGTGAAATAGCTGCTCTGTAGCAAAGCGTGTTAGAGACTGTGCTTTAGACTGAAACACCTGCTAAAGTTTCTTTCATTGTGGATACTTCCATGGAGAAGTAGTCTTTTTTTTTTCTTCTTCTTCTTTTTAATGTTACAATATTTGATAATTCTAAACATTTTGACAATGTCTTTTAGAATATATTGCTAATAGCCTTGAAATATATCCTGAGTGCAGTTCATGTGCCTTATTCTTTTTCAAGTCTTGGTTAACAAAAAGGTAGAGGACCCATAGACATTTGAAACTAAGTATATGTTGCCCCCACACTGAACAGATTTCTCTTGTATATGGGACATGTAAAACTTGAACTATTTTTTTTTTTAATATGTGGGACTATAGGTGATACTGGATTCTTTACCTGTTCTTTCTTTATCATGTAGATCAATTTATCTCTGATGTGATTTCAGGTGCCTTTGATCTTGTTTATGGCAGAATTCCTAAGACTTTTAATGAGAGCTGTATATATCCCTTACTATCCCACCACTTGCTTCCTTTTGCTTCTGTCTTAGAGTGTAAGTGCCCTGTGTGAGGTACAGAGCAGATGCTTATTACTTTTGAGTTACACAAGCACAAAAATTATCACATGCTAGATGAACAAATGGCTAATAACTTCATAAATGATTTATTGTTGATTAATAAGGTTTGCTCTGCAGTGCTTTCGTCTCATATGTCTCATATAAATGGTAGGTTTGTCTTGGCAAAGTAACATGAGAAAAATCTGTGGGCCTTGTGTATCTGAATCTTAAGACATTCAGAATTCATTTTTTTGCTTTCTTTCTGTGCTTGTGCTACAACATGTATCTTAAAAATACACTAGATAGATACATGGACAGTGTCAGATCTAAGAAATTTCAATTAGTTCAAAATAATTCTTTTGCATTTATTTTTCTAAATAATAAATTCTCTCTGCATTTTTGATATTACAATTAAAATGTTGCCCACTGCGTATTAGCATAAACTAATGTAGACATGTCAATAATATTACTTACCAGATGGTTTATCTGTTGAAGTCGGAATACTAGTAACTGCAGGCATGGTTGGTAAGGTAGGTGGCAGAACCTTTAAGTTCTGATCACTCTGAATCTCATTAGTAGATATCTGGTTAATAATACGATTGTAAGTAGGAGGCTGGTACACTTTATTTGGTGGCTGTGGCGTTTCTGGCAGTGGCTTTATGGATGGCATTCTTTGACAGTGTTCTTCCAGTTGGGTAATTATTTGTGACTGATTATTGGCAATTGACATCAAATGTTGGTACTTGTGCTCTAAGTCTTTGTATTTGTTTGCAAGCTGCAACATATCTGCAGTTTGGTTCAAAATCTTATTCTCAAGTTGAGAAAGTTCTAAGGCGTTGTCACGTTTTCGGATAATTTCATGTAGTAACTGCATATAGAGTTGTGTGACACGAGAATTCATATTTCTGCTCTCTTTTCTTAAGAGTTTAACCTCATTAACAATCCCGCCATCCACCTCTACCAGTTGCTGGAGAGTTTCTATTTGTCTCTTCTGTTTAAGAAGTTCGTTGTTAAGTAACTGTAATTCTTGTTTATTTACCCTGTTTTCAAGTAGAACTTCAGGCTCTTTAGAATTAACACAAATGGCACCTGTCACTCTCTGTTGAGGTACAATAAAGGTGTAAGTGCATTTGTCCTGTGTGTCACCGGAACGCTTATATCTGTTCATATAAATGAATTCTTGTTCTGTTTCCTCATCATTGCCTTCAAATTCCTGTGTTTTGCTTGCAGTAGCTCCCACAACAGCCATTAGCATTAAACAGATGAATCTTCTTGTCATCATGATCCTCTAGTTCTGCTCAAATATTCTTCTGCAAAGAACTTTTAAAATCTGTTTTAAAGTAAATTTAAGAGTAAGTAACAAATAGGAAATCAATGCAAACTTAAAACTGATAATCTGTTCTAAAACTTACAAAATATTACATAGTAACTAGTATGTCTGTGTACAAATGAGATTTTTCTAGTCCAGAATGAACTTTTGTTGACTAAAGGGGACATCGTGGGGAATACCTGTATCATTCTATGGCCAGAACCCTAGTTACTAGTAGCTAGTTTATCTAAAGCCTGCTAAGAACCACAACAAACTAAGTAATAAATACCACAGTTTGAAGAGTCCTTTCTTACAAGTACCACAAAAGTTTCCAAGACTGGTGTTTTAGTGTAAATTACATTTTAATTTCTTAGAGTTACAAACATAACTTTTAAATACAAACAGAATGTACATTAATATGTGCTGTTAAAGGTGCTAAAACTATCAAATAACGCATTTGCAGTATGTTATAACTGCATGTATATTTCAGGAGATATAGCTTAGATTAAATGTATTATAATAATTATAAATTAAAAACTCTACTCACCAAATATCAGAGGCAGTAAAATGTGTTGGTTTTCCAGACTAGTAGAATTTGCAACTGAAGTATTTATTGTGACTCTTACTGGAGACATTGTCTTTACACTCAGCCTGGTTATTTCACTTTATAGTATCGTCTTGTTGGACAAAGATGACACCCTGCTATTAAAATTACCTACTAGCGTTTATTGACACACTGCAACAGTACCCCTTTAGTGAAATTACGCTAACTTAGTTCTCAGAGCAGATTCATATTCAAGGTGGAAATTTGAGGCCATTATAGTCTCTTGAAAAAAGAAGTCATTACCAAAACTTTATAGGTAACAGTCATGTTGGAAACATGAGCTTAGCATTGTCACTACTGCCAGGAATGCCCTTGGCTTAGATCACTCTCTTAGCAGCTGCTTGAACAGCACTTTGGTATCGTGTATTTCATGACAGCTTCTTGTTGAATTTTAATAGGCATGTATGTATAACCCAGTTTTCTTAATAAAATGGGAGGAGAAAATGCAGTATGGAGCTTTTTCAGTGCATAAAGCCTGCTTGATACCAAGCCTGCTTTTAAAACCAAGGTGGTGTTACCATCATATTTTTCTTTGCTTATAAAACATTTCACATGGAATAACCATTCAGTGTTTAAATAACTGTCACCTTACTGCTTTGTCATCTTTAGTACAATGAAATTTTTTAAATGACATGAAATGATGATAGCAACAGCTGTGAGAAACTGGAATGAGTCCAGCTGAGCGCAACCCACATGGATAGCTAGAGGCTGGAAAAATTATATATAAGGAGCAGCAGAAAGAGCTAGGTTTGTTTAGCCTCCAGAGGAGAAGGTGAAGGAGACATCTTACTGCTGTCTTCAACTACTTAATGGCTGTTTGTAGAGAAGATGGATTCTTTTTGGAAGTGCACAGTGAAAGTATAATGGCCAATGGATACAAATTGCCTCAGGAGAAATTCATTTGGGGTTTCAGAAAAAAAGAATTTGACAATGAGGTTGACCAAGGACTGAAGGAGTCACCCAAAGAGGTACTGGAATCTCCATTCCTGGAAATGCATAAAGTTTTCATTTAGGCAAGGCTCTGAGCAGCCTAATCTAACGTTGAAATTATCCTTGCTTTGTAAGATAAAGGTGAGGTCTTATCCAGTCTGAATTGCTCTGTGATTCTAGGCAGCTGCTGACTTCTAAGGAAGTTTTTTTAGAGTTTCAAGATAATGATGGATATGCATGCTTAAATAAGTAATTATTCATACTGAGAAGAAATACAGTTGTCAGTCATTCCCATTTTTCTGTTGTTTTGAAATAAACTGTAGTACTTCCTGTAATTGCTTCGGCGAATGATTCAAACAAACGTGACCAGGACTTGATCCTTCTTAAAGTTTTTGGATGTACACTTTTGCCTCAGTTTCTTATTTGGAATAAACTCATTTTCATTTTGCAAATGAAAAGGAATTGTGCTTTACAGAACTCTTCAAGATTCTTGAAAACTTGTCAGATAAATGTTTGGAGTTTGACATGGTTTCTGTAAGTAAAGGAATGTTATTTGGAGACCTGGAAAACAGGGACCAGAAATTCACCCCAGAAAGCTTTAACTTGCATAATCAGCATTTGCACAGCAGGTCACTCTTGGAAACCCTGGCAGTTTTCCAGGCCTCGTGTTTCTGCATAGATAGACTGTTTTTGCAAATGTCTCTCACGTATAGGTGTAAAATGGGTTTTATTTCACTGTTTGAATTGAAATATCTTTTCCCCCCTCAAAAGCTTGTAATTATTGTCATCACTGAAAAGAAACTAATTTTTGTTTCAGAGTGCACCTGTGTCTTTTTTACAGCATCTCATGTCTTAAATTGAGCACAGGATTTGTGGTGCACATCCTTTTCCAGGCTGAAGAAATGCAGACCAACATATAACAGTTCAATTTTTTTCCTCCATTTTTTTTTAAGAACTGTTTAAGAAAAAAATGGAATAGGGTTTATCAGCCTTTAACATATCTGTTCAAACATAGAATAGAATAGAGTATTTCAGTTAGAAGGGACCTACAGTGATTATCTAGTCCAACTGCCTGCCCACTTCAGGGCTGACCAAAAGCTAAAGCACAGTATTAAGGGCATTGTCCAAACCCCTCTAAAACACTGACAGGTGTGGGGCAACAGCCGCCTCTCCAGGAAGCCTGTTCTAGGGTTTGAGCGCTGTTTGCAGAAGGTAAGCGATCAGTGAATGACATCAGCATGATTAGACCATGCTAAAATGCTTCTCTCTTATGATCTTGCATACATGTCACCTTTTCTAAGCTGTTTTTCCTGTAAGAAAAAACATTGGAAGGAAAAGTACGTTGGTGAGAGAATGCTCCTGTACAAATAGAAACAGGAACCACGCTGTCTTCAGATGTCCATCTTCCTATAGAGTCTGTTTATGAAGTGATCTCTTAAGTCTTTTATTGTAGGTACTTTTTCAGTTTAAAAAAAAAAAGTTGGTTTCAAGTGAAGTTCATAACTAACATGCTTGTTTGAACAACTCTCAATGATTAATCTTACAGGGAGAAAACAATCTTGCTGGGGGAAGTGGGGAGGGAAGCCAGAGAAACAATTTTAAGGAAGGATTTAATGCTTTTTATTATCTTCCTCTTCGTTTTGAGTAGGAGAACATCAGATTCTTAAAACATCAGAATTCCTTCCCATGGGAGAGGAAGATCTTATTTATTTGATGTCTAGCACACTAGCTTTCAGTTTCCTTTTGTGCTTTTGCCAAATTAATTGCTCATACTCTTTGTACTTAATTAGTGCCGTTGTCTGCTGATTGCTCCATTCTTCCTGTTTTCGCTGGCTCAGCCCCCGTCTTCCTCTCTCCTTCTCCCGTAGCTCTTCTGCAGTGGACTGGGAGGGAACTGTAGTACTGGGACTGTATTTGTCCCCAGTGCAAAATTCCACTTGGGTAGCTGTAGACTTTTCAACCTCACCATTGCACAAAACTACATTATATAAAAGCATGTTTGCAGGTTTAGTGCAAATTCTGTTAATTACTGGAAATACAGGATGTCTGTCCCTTATCCTCTTGCACGCTGACAAAACTTCAACAAACAAGCATACCAACAAAAAATGGGAGAAGTGAAAGAAGCAGACTTAAAAAAAAAAAAAAAGGGTATGTGTCATTTGATTAAAAACTTCTAATGACAAAGTGTGGAAGTCTGAAGTAATTTAGTTTCTAGATTCTGGCTGTTCAAGACTTGTGTACTCATAAAAGCACTTTTCATGGGTGTTCAGTTAGGACAAACTTACTCTAGTGCAGATGCACCTAAAACCAATTTTGTGTATATATACCCTACTTGGCAGTGTATATATATTACTTTATTCAGGCAAAATAATATTTTTTTCCTTTGTCTTTTGCCAGTATAACTAAAAATGTCTAAAATTATACAAGTGTTTCATATCCTATAGATTAACCACTGTCATGATCCTGAAATGATAAAGGTAAAAATATTTCTATGTGTGAAGTATTACTGTTTGGCAAATTTTTGCTTTTTCTAATTAGCTTACCTTAAGAGGAAGCATTAAAAGTATCTATGTCAGCAGTATGGCCTTTTTTCTTTTGAAGTTACTTATAGTAAAATGCACATTTAATTGTGGATATTCCAACATGTATACCTTTTTTCATTATTTGTTGTTTCTGATGCCACGCTTCAGAGGATCTAATTTTTACAAATAGACTGGTTAACTATCTCTCTCAGGTTTTATGAAATATTTTACCTGTCCTTGGGATTCTTGTGTACAAAAGAGAATAAAAGTATGTTTCAATCAGATTAAAAATATGACTTGTAATAACAAATCATCATTAAGCTTACTTGAAAATGCTACCAGTAGCCTTTCCATGCTATGACTGCTTTTTGTTGCATGAAATTTGTTCAGAAAATAGACATTTGCAGTATTACTCTGGAAAGAAAGGTGTTTATGAAAGCCTGAGTATATACTGTTGGATCTAAATCTAAATTTGGTTTGCAGTGTTGAGTCTTTCAACCGTTGTGAGATTGGCATCTTGTCTCCAGGAGTTTATCCTATGTTCCTTTTGCACCTATGCTTTTCAGTGCTCTGCAAAAAAAGAGCTGAGACCATAGGAAGAGCACTGGATGGTGACTGAGCACTGAACTAACCGTGCTTCACTTTGGATTACAAGTCAGTTCAAGGAGGAAATGTTTTGATATTTAAGGAAGACATCACCTGTACTATAGTATTTTGGAGAAATACAAAAGCAAAATAATGATCTAAGTCTTGTGCACAAAACCATAATTAAGATAAATGTGGAAAATAATTGCCTGAACTTCATAAGAGAATATAAATTTTGTACCTTAAATTGCATTGGTATGGACTACTCTTACAGATAAGGAACAAAAAAGAACCTAGTGGCTAAAAGCAGTAGTTGCTCCTTGCTGCTGCTGTTTTCTGTATATGGTAAACTGTTATTAAGGCAGAGGACTGTAGGTATGAAATCCAGTTCTGTGTATTAATCAGTTCTGGTGGACTGGTCATATTCAATATAATGAGGCTAGCAGTCATCTGATGGGCTGGCTTTTCCTACATACTTTGCATGCTGTAGTACCTTTTGTGCAGATTCCTTACGCTTTAGACATATAAATGAACGCACATTCACAAAAGGCAGAGCGTTAGCTCTCACAGCATTTATTCTTGAAAAGATAAACTATTTTATTTGATGGTGAATTTACAAATAGTTTGATAATTGTTCATTTTAAAGAAGAAACATGAAAAACTATCAACAAATCTTCACTTTCTTAAATACTTATGTCTGATATTAAAAAGGGTTTTTAGATTAGCTCAGTTTTACATTTTAATTGGATTGTAAAAGCAAATGGAGCAAGGGTGTCAAAAATGTAAAATTCTACTATAAAAATATCAGAGGGTTTTGTTTTGAGGGGTTTTTTTTGTTAACGTTAGTTTTTGCTTCTGCAGAGTCCTTTGATTGTCAGTGTTTGTGGACTTAAAGTTAGCCAGCATGTCTCATGCACTAGGCCAGTAATATGATCTGAATTTCACACCACCATTGTGATAAGATAGATAATCATGAGTTTTCTGAGGCTGCTTTCTTTCTTAGTCCCTACCCCTCTTCTCAGAGCTCGTGCTCCATTCTTACCCTTTCTCCCAAACATTCTCTTGCATGGAATTATATTAAACCATCCTCTCAAATTTTCAGGTCCTCTTCATATTTATTGTGATTTATTATTTTTACTCTTTTCTAAGCAGAGAGACTTCCACGGGTACAGGTTTTCTTTTAGAATTAACTCATGTAGTTTGATTTTTAGATGAAAATTACTGCTGTGAAAAAACTGAGCACTTTTTTTTTCCTCAGTTCTGTTACAGGAAACAGCAATTCACAGTGAAAATACAGCACAGTAGTATGCATGACACATGTATTAGGAAGAGCTTTAAAGTTTTGTTTGAAGTTTATAGTAAATGTAACAGGGGATCGGGAAGGGCTGACACATAATAGGATGCGGTTTCAGTTATGATAACATGATGTAAAGCCAAAGTTGAAAAATTTAACTCCAAACTTATGGAGGGGATGATTTTGGGGTTTTTGCCACTAGTTACTTGATTCCCTTGTATGCAGTACCAGACTGACAGAAACCAATTAGTTGCTTTAGACACTTTTACTATAATGCATTCTAAACTCAGCTTTTCTGTTCACTTAAAATTGTGGTGAAATTTTGGTTCAAGCAGTGGTTCATTTTTCTTAAAAGCAAATACTTTTGCAACACTTGAGAATGATAATATCTTAATTAGCTGTTGGAGAACTTTTTGTTTTGAAATACTATCAAGAGTTGCAAGAAACTTCAGAAGATTATGTATCTTTTGCTGCCATGTAACTTTTTCCCAAGTTTTGGCAAAGGATAGCTTGTTTAGTTACAATAAGTACAAATTTTCTTTCTGTATTACCAAGAATTTTAGTCAAGTTGTTAGTGGATAGTTCTTTGTGCTTTACTGAAGTTCTGTCATAGATGTGGAATGTAATTATTGAAAGAGAGCACTGCTTTTGTTGTTACTTCCCTTAACAGTGGCCTCACCTTATTTTCACTTAATCCAATCACTACCAAAAAGTGCTCCTACTGTGCATGATTATATGTGTGCGTGCACATTGTACATAATAAGCCTTAAACAGATTGACACTTTAATAAATGTGACTCACTTTGCCCATGAAAAATCGTAGTTAGATCATATTATAGTAAATATGTAATGCTAGGTTCTTTTTTAAATTAAATTTTTGCAAAATCTTTCAAATATTTATTTTATAGACTCTATTATAAAGCTACAGGAACTTCTATATCTCCTTGATCAAACAAGGTGGAGATTTCATAATTTTTAATACAGGCAGTCCTTTAGAAAAGTTATCATAGAAATTAATATGCCCTAGAAAGTTTTTTTTAAAGGTATTTCATCAAGTTTGAGGAAGCATAAAGCCGAAAGTTACATGCAGAATTAGAAAAGATTAAAAAAAAAATCATATTCTTGAAAATATCGGCAAGAAGGCTTTTCAGTGCCTGGCATCATAAAACGTCTCAGCTATCTATTTTAATACGTTGTAGTTTTTCGCCTTACATCTTTATTTATTGTTATTAATTTTGAGAGAAAAGAGCGATTTGCTGCTGTCTGTTAGGTAGCAGTAATATCTTTGACAAGCTCTCATTCGCTCACCTGATGTCCGGCTGGCTCGGCACACCGCTCAGTCCTTGGTCCCTGGAGGTACCAGACCCACCGCCGGCTCCTGACGCGATCCCTGGGCTCCCTCCGCGCTCCGGCCCCTCTCTCAACGCCGGCTCGCCCGCCCGGGCCGTGACATCTCCCTGGCCGCTCGTGCCGGCCGCGAGGCGAGCAGCTTGTGCTGTGCTGGGGTTCGGCCAGGGAACAGCGAGGGGCTGCGCGAAGTTCTTGGCGCTGTTTTTCGCCGTTCTCCGCCCTCGGGCTCGCTCACAGCCCCGCTCCCCGCGCTGACCCGCGCGGCCGCAGGGCGCTGCGGCCGAGGCGCGGCCGGGCGCTCTCCGTGCGGGGCTCGGCGGCTGGGACCCCGCGATCCGGGGGCGGCTGCAGCAGCCTCATTTGAACTCCAGCTCCTTTGTGGCAGACTTACATTCTGGGAGGGGGAAAAAGGCCAAAAAAAGGCGAGCCTGCAGCAACCTGACCCGCTCTGGTTGGACGAGGGGCCTGCCCCCGCCCACCGCCGCCGTGGAGCGTCCGCGGCACCGCCCGCGGGGACGGAGCGGCCTGGGCCGAACGGACGGTGGGGGGGGAGAGTGGCTCAGGGCTCCCCCCCCCC
>VXBO01008159.1:352953-419326 GCA_013400135.1 Rhinoptilus africanus
CCAACCCCGGGATCTGGCCTGCCCCCCCGCCGCCGGGATCGCGCGCGCCGTCGGGGCGCAGCGCTGGGCGCCGGTTCCGCGCCGCGGGAGGCGGTGGTGCGTCCGCCGCCGAGCGAGCGCTGGACCCGGCCGGGCAGCCGCGCTGCTGTCGGTGAAGTAACTGGTGACAATAAAGAGTGAAAGCTGTTAATCGGTTGTGCGTGAAACCGTTTATCTCTAGAGTTAGGAATAAATTCTGGAGACTGTTTGAGGAAGGCGGCTTTGGTTTTTTAGATCAAATGAGATGCTAGAATGTGTAACTGCGTACGATTCGTCCCCAAAATGTCGGTGGGCGGGGGGCAGGCCTACTTCCTGCTTAATAATGTTTTTACAGTGTGCTTACTGATAGAGAAAGAGTGTTTTGCATCGTAGACGCTAAAGCAGTCTCTACTAGTTTTTATTAACTGATGCTCTTTCACGTTAAGAAAGAGAAACAAAGCAAGGCTAAATCGTTCAGAGTAGCGCTGATACTCTCCATTTTTATCACTTCCTAGGTCATTTCGATCAGGAAAAGGCATGTTCCCAGATATAAAGGAAAATAAAATTGTCCAAATTCAAGCAAGCTCTTAAAATAATCTAATGCAGATTGAGAATCTGTAATTTGACTGAACACCAACGTATTTTTTTAATGTGTGCGTGATGCTCATGTTAGTAATCTAAAGCATGTTTGTCATTTGATTGGTCTGAGTTCTTACTATTTCCCTCAAACCTTTCTAAAAATTTGCTATTACAGAACTTTCTGTGTGTGGAATCTTCTGGTTATTAGCTATCATCTCTGGTTTTAAAAGAGATTGTTTGAATTAATGTAAAATTTGGCTTTTAAATGTGCTTATAACTTGCTGGGAAACTTGCAAAGAAATTATCAAAATGAAAAGTGATGTTTCACAATATAAAAATGTTCATTTTTTTCAGCTACTCTCTATCAACAGTTTAGCAAACCAAACTGTTATTTCAGTGTTATTGTGTATCATAGCCTTCTTTTAAAAAGTATTGAAATAACCTATTTGTTCATAGTTTTTCAAGCAGCTTTGAAGATCTTTGGCTTTTGAAGGAGGAAACCAATATGAGAACACTTAGATTAATCAAAGGACAAATAAGGAGGTTTAAATATACTGGATTAAAACAAGCTCTATTTCTGTTCAAGTTAAAACATGGACAAGTAGCGGCTGTTCTAATAGTGAATCATTTCCATCATAAAAGTGAATGTCTACTATGTCAGAAAAAAACGCATCTGAAGATACTAGACTAACAATTCAGTAGGCCTTAGACTTTTTAGGTTTTTTGTACCTTTACTGTATGGCCTGGGATTCCTGCAGGGAATATTAGCACCTCTTATCAGTTACTGTCATTATGTTATCATTGTATTCTAATTTAGTGCAAAAGCTTGCTCCTTTCTGTATCTAAAGAGAGAGCGAGAACACAAACCCAGGGATTGAAGCGGTTCTTTCAGTGCTATTACGTGTCCAGATGAGAGCTACAAAGCTGGTGAGGGGTCTGGAGGACAAACCTTACGAGGAACAACTGAGGGAACTGGGGTTGTTCAGCCTGGAGAAGAGGAGGCTGAGGGGAGACCTCACCACCCTCTACAACTCCCTGAAAGGAGGGTGTAGAGAGATGGGGGCTGACCTCTTCTCCCCGGTGACAAGTGATAGGACAAGAGGAAAAGGGTTCAAGTTATGTCAAGGCAGTTTTAGATTAGATATCAGGAAATATTTTTTCACTGAAAGGTTTATTAAACATTGGAATAGGCTGCCCAGGGAGGTGGTGGATTCACCATCCCTGGAGGTGTTTAAGAAAAGGGTAGATGAGGTGCTTAGGGACATGGTTTAGAAGGGGTTTTTGTCAGGGTAGGTTAATGGTTGGACCTGATGATCTTAAAGGTCCCTTCCAACCTCACCGATTCTATGATTAAGTAGCATAGTCTGGATGCTTGGGATTAAAGCAGTCCAAAGCTTTTGCAATGCACTGGTTTTAAACTGGAAAAGCTGTCTTAATTGAATCTGAATGTGATAATTCTATTAATTTTTGACAGATTTATCAATAGACCCATTAAATTTTCTTCCAGCTTGCCTATGATTCACAGTCCTTCATTTCCAAGCTGCCCTTTCATCCGACAGGCAGAAGAGCTTCTCTAGGGACGGAAGCAGTTAACGAATTGCTACCTGTGTTTGCCAAGGTATTGAGGTGGCTATTTGCTGTGCTGATCAGTTTCTCAAATTTCTGACTACTTACAGAACTAGGGAGGTGGTTCCCTACCTATATTCCTACTTGAGTTGGGTACTTAATTTTCATTTTAAACTGAAAGTCTTCAGATTATTTGCTTTTGTAGAAAAATACAGGTTTCTAACCTGCTGTTATGCCCCAGAACACCAAGGTTGTTGGAAATACAGCATTTCCCAAGGATAAAATTTTCTATTTAGAAGCGTATTTATAAATCATCGATAACCACTTTTAATCTCTTTAACATATACTTAAGATCCATTGATTTTAGGGAACTTAAATAGGTGCAGTTAAATGCCTAAAAATTTTACCCAATAAAGGAGACTAGAGATGTCTCTTGTGGTGTGTTTTTTAGTCATCAATGTTCTCTTACGAGTAATCATGTTATAAATCAAATTACTTGAAAGATCAAAAATAGCCAAACCCTATTTCTTTTCTGAATAAGAAACAACATATTATTACACAGATCAACCTTCTGATTAAGTGTTGAGAGCTTTTTTGTCTTTTCAAAGCTGTCTAAATAGCCTGCTCCTGGAAACTTTTGTATATGTGCCATTCCAAATCGTGTATGACAAAGCTTTCTTATTTCTTCAGTTTGTTGCAGTTTTGTCTGTTGGGAAAAATAAAGTTGTGCCAACTTCGTAGCTGTCAGGGAGCTTTTATTTGGGTGTGCCACTGTTTGTATGATATCTGAATTATATGCGTAACCCTAGGTGTCAGCCCTTTGGGAATGACTGAAGAGAAAAATGGGATTAGCCTTCGTGTGGGCATTCTGCTTGAAATGGAATCCTTTTGCTTGGATTTGTAATACCGTGGAGTTCATTGCTTTTGTTAAAGGTTTTAGGCTGAATGATGCGATTTTCAAAATGTTTCATAGTTGTTCCATTTGCTTTTCGTACTGAGAATCTCGCAGATCAGTTTATATTTAAATCCGTGAGTGGAAAATAACGGTTCCTACTAAGAGTAGGATACTAATAGCTGGTTATTCCTGGCTGTAAAAGCTGGCTGTTGTCTTCACCAGAATAATTCTATCAGCAAGGAGTCATCTAATGTTAGACTTGGCTTTGAGAAGTAGTGAATGTACTGTAAAACATGGTCATAGAACTTAACTGTGAGTCAGTGGTCAGAAGCTCAAAGTGAACAAAACAGATAAGAATTCACCAATCTTAAAAAGGCAAATTTTTATAAATCAAACTGATTAGTGTTTCAGATGGTGTGCAGTTCAATTGCTGAATTCTTTTGCCACAAGATCTTTTGAAACCAAAAATAAAATTTAAAAAAAAAAAGTGTGTGTGTGTAGCAATACCAGGAAAAACAAAAAGTGAACAGACAGATTCAGAGAAGAAAGATTGTAAAGAAAAAATACCACCCAAATTTAAACAGAAAAGTGTTTATACAACATCTATCTCAGGAAATCCCTAAACCACAGCTTACTGCTGACAGGAAGCTACGTCTGGAAAGCAACTATTGTAACTTTACCTTTTTCCTATATTCTTTTTTGAAGCATTCTCTGCTCTCTGACACAGCATGAGATATGTTTAAAAATGTTGAAATGAATCACTATTACAATATTTAATCTTCTGTAATATATTTTTCATGATTCATGGGAAAAGCATTAGGAAATAGTTCAGTTTGGGGGGAAAATGAAAAAAAAAAATTGGCAGTACTCTTGAGAAAATCTGATTTGTTCAGAAAGAAAGCTTTCCTAGGAAGCTTTGGACAGATTCAGAATTTTTTAGACTGTTTCAGTAGATAAGAGAATGATTTGCGCCAGTCAGAGGTGATTTGGGGCATAAATTCCTGAACATAATTCCAGCTGAATTACTGGTAACTTTTTCTTTCACACACTGATATCTTTATTTGAAAATTGCTTGGGTTATGTTCCACTTATTTGCCTATTTTTCCATATTAGGCTTCATTGCTACAAGTGACAAAGGTGGAATGATAAATTCCAATGATCCATTAGAGTGATGTTATTCAGGAAACAATGGGATTGTTTCCTGCTTTTAATTTTGGGATGGCTAAGTACAAAGCAATGATAATATTTTATTTCTTTAATTAAACATAGACAAGAGGAAAGGCTGAAAGTTAATTAGTTCAGTTAAAAAGGTTCTTTGGTGTTCCAGGTGATAGTGACTTTCTGAGAAGTCTCAAATATTTGCAGACGCTCAAGTGGCCTTTTGGGTTAGCAGCCCTGCTTCTAAAAGTTTTTCTTTTGAGGTAACCAGAGTTCTTGAGTGAAGAAGGGAAAACTTGCCTGCCATATGAGGAAAGGCTGAGAGAACGGGGTTTGTTCAGCCTTGAGAAAAGAAGGCTCAGGGGAGACCTTATCACCATAGAATCATAGAATCGGTGAGATTGGAAGGGACCTTTAAGATCATCAAGTCCAACCATTAACCCACCCTGACAAAAACCCCTTCTAAACCATGTCCCTCAGCACCTCATCTACCCTTTTCTTAAACACCTCCAGGGATGGGGAATCCACCACCTCCCTGGGCAGCCTATTCCAATGTTTAATAACCCTTGCAGTGAAAAAATGTTTCCTGATATCCCATCTAAACCTGCCCTGACATAACTTGAATGTGTTTCCTCTTGCCCTATCACTTGTCACCAGGGAGGTCAGCCCCCATCTCTCTACACCCTCCTTTCAGGGAGTTGTAGAGGGTGATGAGGTCTCCCCTCAGCCTCCTCTTCTCCAGGCTAAACAACCCCAGTTCCCTCAGTCGTTCCTCGTAAGGTTTGTCCTCCAGANAGAACTGGTCCCAGCACCGATCCCTGGGGGACACCACTTGTGACTGGACCATGTTCCAGTATTTAACCATGTTCCAATATTTAAAGGGTGGCTACAAATAAGATGGAGACTCCCTTTTTACAAGGAGTCACATGGAAAGCACGAGAGTAGCAGGTACATGGTACTCCTGGGGAGATTCCAGTTCGACACAAGAGGAAGATCTTTCACAGTGAGAACAACCAGCTGTTGGAGTAATCTCCCCAGGGCAGTGGTAGATTCCCCAGCATTGGGCACTCCTAACATTCATCTGGACAGGGTGCTGGGCCGTCTTTTCTAGATCATGCTTTTGCCAAGAAAGGTTGGACCAGGCAATTCTTGTGGTCCCTTCCAACCTGGTATCCTATGGTTCTGTGAAAACTTTATAGAGATCAGCAACAGTCTTTGTTTGTATGAGATGCAGCGTGATGGTAGGCTGCTCAGTTGAGGAGCTGATTTATCAAAAGATAGGAAAGAATGGATTTTAGGAATTTTTTTGTTTTCTCTGAAGCGCTTTAAATCAGCTGTCAGACTGAAAAGTCATTTAATTGAAATTGTATTACTTTCATTTCCTTTAAAACTTGTGAGTTTTAAACCGTGCTGAAATGTCACTGTAGAAGCACTAGTCTTTCCAGCCATCTCTGCCAAGCATTAGAAAATGCTTGTTGTATTGAGTCACTATTATATCAGGACGGATGTTACCCATTAGTTTAGTTTAAAGACTCTTTGGAGAATGAGACTGTATGCAAATAAACACTGCCATGGCAGACCTGAGAAACCATGGGAAGGTTAATTGAGTTTGAAAAGGCTAGTCTATATCTGTAACACTCATAGAAGTAATACCACTGCAATTAAAAGCATTGGCACTTTTGTTAGTGATGTATCTTCTTCCGCAGAAAGACTATTTCTTTTCCTTTATTTCTAGAAAAAAATTCAAAACTGCATAGAATGATGTTAAATATGAAAAATGAAGTGCAATTTAATGGTTAAAGTTAGCAGAGTGCTCTGCCTGAGGTAAATGTTTCAGTGTTGAGCTTTTGATTAAAGAAGCAAATTACAGTTATTCTTCTGATTAGCAAATGAAGTTCAGGAAAAGAAATACTTCCATTCAAAACTACTCAGTGAATTAAACTCAATTCACAGATAGTTTGGGGAATACTAAACCCACATTTTTTACTAATTTATTATTTGGTGAAAAATGGTTAATTAACTCCAATCTTACTCTTTCTTATTTAATGGTTATTAATATTTAAAAGAATTTAAGAGTTAGATAGAACACTTTGAGACATGCACTTACGTTATGCTTTGGCTTTGTTCTTAATCTTTGTTCTTCTGACTCAAGACACAAAATAGATATGGCTGGGAAAAAAAACCCAGAAGTATTATACAATCTCATTTGTGGATAGAGCTATAATAAGGAACAGACCGTTGTCGCACACTTAAGCCAGGGAAAAAGCTGATTCTTTCCAAACTCCTCCAAGAACTATAATGCTCACAGCTTCCAGTTTACCAGCTTTCTCAGAGAAAACTTCAGTGAAAAACAAGTCAGTTCTTTTTCCGTTTTATACGTCCAGTGAATCTTCAGTAAGCTGCCTTATATTTATTTTCCCTTCTGTTTATTTATCATTATCTTTAACACATCATAACACTGCTGTATAGCGTCTAGTGTAAGATACTTTTGAATATTTAATATAGGGGTAAACTAGTATTTAATTTCCTACTTAGATTCTTTTTTGTGCTGTTCCTGTAAATTTTTGAAAAACATTTTGATTCTTTTTTGATGCACACATCAAAATTAAGTTAATTTCACTGTTAAGAAAGAGTATGTTCTTGTACTGTGGAGCTATTTTGTTTGCATATGTTGAAACGATTCTCCACAGCATACTTAAGTTTTACCTAAATATACATTTTACAAATAGCATTTCTCACCTTCATATTACTGTAAAAAGTATAGTATTTAGTATGGGCTTGATCTGCTAAAATACCTGTCAGAATTGGTATTCTCTGTCTAGGTTTTTGTCAGCATGCATGTAGTACAGTACACAGGCCAGTTCCACAGCCACATCAGCAAGTTACAGGGGATAGGAAAAATATTCGTAAAAAATGGGGCCTCTGGAGGTTCAACTTCCACCTCAGGGGGAGCTAAATAAGAACTGGATTAGGTTACGCAGGACCTTGTCCAGCTGAGTTTTGTAAACCTCCAGAGATGGGGATTCACAGCCTTTCTGGGCAACGGTGTCGTGCTTGACCCCTCTTAAAGTGATTTTTTGGGGGTGGTTTGGTTTTGTTGTTTGTTTAAATTTTCCCTACTCTAAAGGGAATTTGCATTGCTGCAGCTTGTGTCAGTTGCTCCTTCTCCCATCACAGTGCATCTCTGAGAAAAATCGGTTCTCTACAGCTCCCCACACACCCTCTTTTGCTAAGGGGACACCCAGAGTCACGTTCTGTGCCCCTGTCCCTGTCTCTCCTCCAGGCCCGTCCTCTCCTCGCCCTGTCCCTCAGGCCTGTCCTTGCTGCCACGCTCAGCTGCTCCTCGTCCTCAGCCCCAGTCCCGCAGAGGTGAGCAGGACTCTGCCGTGTCTTACAGCCTCAGCCTCACTGCTGCCAAGCAGATAGAAAAAACTTATCTTTTAAACCTTACTGAAAATGAACTGTGTTCTGTTTGGTTGCCACCTCTGTGCTCTTAGTAACACTGCGTTTTATAAAAAGTCGTGCTACTAAGCAACAATTCCTGCAAACTGCATCTTATAATCTACCTTAAAAATAAGGTTAAAATTGTAATGTTGCTTTCTTAAAAATCTTAGATGGCTAGAGAATTACTTTTCTCCTTGTAGGACGGATCAGTAATATCTAAACAGTTGATGTATTCAAGTTAGCAGCTAAGGTTTAAAAAGGTGTTGCAGCGTCTGAGAAGGCAGTGTGATCTGAACCCTTCCTCTTTCTCTGGAGCTGGTGATTGCTGTTTCTTTTTTTAGGTATAGAGGGAGCCAAAAGAAACAGGGCAGTACAGGAGATGCAGCTGGCAGAATGTGGAATACAAAACTTGTATCAGTGCTAGAATTTTGTTTTGATTTTTGTTAACAAATGCTTGATTTAAAAGATGCTCATGTCTTTCAAGGGACTTGTTTAGGAATAGCCTATCTGCTCATTATATCCCATTATTGAGGCTATGGCTTGTGAGCGGACTGCTTTTGTACTCATGCACATACTATAATAATGACAGTGTAGTTTCCGTTACTGTTGTTATCCATTAAAAAAAAAAAGGTATTTGCCATCACTCTGTTGGTGGGAACAAATCTTCTAATACTTTATGGAAGTATTGTCTTTCTTAGAATATAGTTACCAACTGATTTTAGATTCTGTTCTGACAGAGGTAACAGACTATACTGATTTTTACCTTTTTTTTTTAGTAATTGTACATAATACCTTTTGTTGTTTGCAATTACATCTTCTTGTTTGCCATGAAGTAAAATACTTTTCAGAATGTTCATTCCAATTATTGAATTATTTGGGGTTTTGTGTTTGATTAATAGAGGTAGAGTTGCATATTAGAATTATGCTATACATAGGTGTTACATTGACACAGTTTTTGAACCAATGAAGTACATTTGTCTGGGTGATCCCTAAGTTCTGTTCAGGTGAATACTGTCTACACTGAAAACTTACTGAAGTAGTTATTCCAGCAAACATCTCAATTTAGATGTGACCATTCTTGAGGAATGCTGGACCTATAACAGAGTATCTGTTCCAGAGTAAATATTCCAAAATAATTTGCTTATGCTTTCCAGGTATAGACAAGCCCAGTGTGGTAATGCAGCCCTCCAGTACTGTTTTCTGGTTCTGAAACCAGAAAAGAGAGAAATTGATGTTTGTATAGTAAGCATATGCATTATTATTGTAATGAGAAGAGGTTAGTTAGAAGTTAGCTTGTTTCAGTTAAGAAGTTCCATATGATCTAGAAAAGAGCCTGGTACAGAATATCTTCATGGTTTTGTTTGATGTATTGTTATTTCAGGTGAAAAAAAAAATGCCTGGCCTCATTACAGTTTTGCATTTGTGCGTGTGTGTGGTGCTAGGTTCTGGAGAGCTGGCGTCAGATAGAAGTGATAAACCTGGTCATAATCCCACTTTTACTTTCCTGTGAGCGAGCCCATTCACTTGGCCACTGAGCTGGCGAGATGTATTACAAATCACATGTTGTTGCCTTGGCAAAGACTTGTCTTCAGTTGTTTTTAGAGTACTCCAAGTCCTACCAAGGTTAACCAGTATATATACATTTGGTTTTGTAGAAAAATTTTCCAGCCCTTAGTCCATGGAAAACATCCAGTCTTCTTGAAACCAATGATACCACAAAACTGTTGGCTTTTCTGACTATGAGCTAATCTACTAAGAATGGTGTCTTTGGTTTTACAGACTGCTGACTGTAGTGAATTGGACTTTCTACCACTTAGTTAATTGATAAGTTGCTTTCTCTCTGTCCTCTGCTTTATTTAGTATGATAAAACCACACTACTGTATGTGGGAAAAGGCTTTCATAAATATAGCTGACTACAAATTGGAAACATATTTTTGTCTCTTCTGTTTTTCCTATCAAACCAGTGTCATCATTCAACTTTTCGGGAGAAAAAAGGGAAAATAATTACTTTTCATAGGTTTACTTCGGTTATGTGTGCCAGTTACAGTGTGTTGTAGACATTGCTTTCTGTACTAAATGAATGCTCAATACCCAGACATGAATCATATGTGCATGTTGTGAGTATCTTTAGTTAGTATCATGTTCTGGGTTGAGAGTATCTTTAGAAAGTGTATGTGATGGTAAGTAGGGAACTAAATTTGTTCGTTAAAATATTTAACTTTTTTTTTCTACTCTTATAGCATGCGGTTGTCATAGTAACAGTACAATTTACTGAATAAATGTGGAAGATTATTATAGTACTTGATCAAAATGTTAAGTAAGGATAACAAATTGAAGTCCTTAGGCTGATCTGAAATAATTTCCCATCAGCTAATTGTTCTTTGTTGTAGTGACTTTAGTGACTGGAAAGTGACTAACAAAAATACCATACAGCAACTGTTTCCTAACTTACTGCGTTTGTAGAATTGCACAGACACTTAACAGACCACTATGCATGAACATATATGTCAGGTATACAGTAGCAGTGTTCTTTAACCACTTAATTTTGGGTTTGTTAGCTCCTGCTGTTTCACAGGATAGTTTTATAGCCGTTACAAAAAAAGAGTAAAAAAAAAAAAAGAGAGAGAAAAAAAGACAATTTAGAATGATGCAAGTTTTCAATCTTTATCTGCACTGGTTTTTTTTAGGATCAGTTGCAACATTGTATATTTGTGAGACAAGTTTGTGCCTGCAAATTGTCATAAACCCCCAAAAGATATTTAAAATTCGGAATTGTTAAGAATAAATGGTGCTGCTGCTTCTACAGGTTGCATGTTGTTGCATCTGTTCTGTAAGGAATTTAAACCTCACTTTTGTTAGGTCTTATCAGTCATATTTATTTTCATGAGGTCCCTCTCACAGGGAAATGCTATCTCTCTCACTGACCTCGTGGATAATACAGGATAACAATAACTTGGCCAGGCTGAAGAAATCTGTGACAGAACAGAAAATTTGAACCCAGATTTTTTGACTTCCAGGCAAACGCCTTAAAAACCAGATTTCTATTTGTTTCTGCTACTGAAATTTAAAGTAAAACGGTTCCAGTTTTTCTCATTGGTATAACTTTGTACCTGTGATTTACTGGACTGAAAGAATTTTGTCTTTCATAGCATATTATGTCAATCTTTCTTAATGAGGAACAAATCACACACCATAGCTGTTGATTAAAATGTTAAAGCTTATATGCTTGAGCTAAGGTTCATCAGAATTGGGTGAAGCTGAATTCAGAAGGCTTGGGATTATTAAGAGCATGTTGTTAGTACCCATCAACTCCAAAGTATGCTTATTTATTATCTGCCTCGATGCTATTTCCTCTTTCTCAGAAGCCTTGAGTATTGAATAAAGAAATAATAGGAGAAACTTAACTGTGAATCAAGACACAAATATACAGTCTTAGGTTTGCATCTTGCTGAGCACTACAGTTCTCTATAAATACTTTTTTCAACAAAATTTAGCCTTGGAAGTTGCTGTCTGGTGAATGAAGCACTCAAAATACATAATCTGTGTGGCATTGACTACCAGGTCACTTTTTTGTTGTACTTCAGTTTCCCTGTCTTTAAACTGTCAGTAATATTACTGCTTTGTTTGAGCTCTGCAATAAAAATTTAAGAGCTAGGTATTACAGTTCTTTTTGCCAATTTAAAAATAATCAGTCCCCTTTACACAGTGTGATTTCCATTGATAAATTTAGTTTTGGATTATATGGCCATGCTTTTCCTTGGTCTGTGTTATTATTTCCATGATACCATAAACTAATGAATACTGTGTTGTCTGCATACAATATCCAGCTGCAAAATTAGTTCTTGTAACAATGGAGAAAAGTCAGTATCACTGGAAAATGTTTTGCCTGTGGAAGCAGCTGCCCATGAGCTCACCCTCTGGAAAATATCCTGATGGCTTCACATCTTAGAGAGCTTTTTTCAGTGCACAGTAGCACAAATGAAAGCCAAGATTTGAAAAGCTAGTGCTGTGTGTTTTCTTTGGCATATGGCAACCCTGAGCCTTTCCTTTGAGAAGCAGGTCTTAAAGTCTTTTGCTGAAGGGAATAATTTTGTGATTCCTTTAGGCAAAGTAAAGTGATTCTCATCTATTCCCATTATCACATCATATATATAGAAGAGTTCAAAATGCCACAGCCCAGATGAAGGCTGGTAACACAAAAAAAAAATCATAACAAACTCATCATCCTTCTTGCTTTAAAAGGAGGGAGGGAGAGGAACACCATTGAAAAGGAGTATCTTGATACATATTTATGAAAAATATGTTCTGTTACATTCCAGCATGTTACATTCCATTTAATTTTTTTTTAGTTTGGTTTCTTTCTTCCTGCACCCCACTACCCACAAAAAGCCCATTTTCTTACACTTTTATTTGGAATTTACAGGACCTATGCTACCACGTCCTTCCCTCATCCTTTTTGTTGCTCATGTATCTCATTGGTCCTTATCTCTGTACTTTACTGAAAAAT
The DNA here is from genome assembly GCA_013400135.1 of Rhinoptilus africanus. Lineage (NCBI taxonomy): Eukaryota > Metazoa > Chordata > Aves > Charadriiformes > Glareolidae > Rhinoptilus > Rhinoptilus africanus. The sequence goes on from VXBO01008159.1 coordinate 365,122, forward strand.
TACTGTTTGTCCTGAACAAATGCTTCCAGCTACTGTTAGAGATCAACAGGGTGTTTATACCCTTGTTGTCAATGAGAATAGCTGCAAACTTACTCAAAATAGCTAGAAAGTAGCCTTGAACCAGGCTGCCATAAGGCATGTTGCAGCAGCATAGAGACTCTGAGCAAATGCGGTTTTTACAGCCTTCACTCTAACTATGTTTTGATGTGGCACTTGACAAGAGGGGACTGTGAAGAGCTGCTTTATCAGTCTAAATCTAGGTGGGATCTCCAGGTCCTGGAGAAATCTTGGTGACTGACTGGTTTTACTCAGCATTGGACTGCTACAGAGCCATTCCAGTACTGGGGAAATCTGTTCTTTCCTTCATTCTGATGTGCCTGGTCCATGTTGGCAGTGTGAAAATGTTAGCAGCTCTCAGGTGTTGGATGATGGGTGAAGCAGCTCCTAGTATGTTTGGACCCTTTGTAATAGGTAAGCTCAGAAGAGCTGAAAATAGTAATCAGGGTTTGGGTTGGTTTTTATTCTCTGTAAAATAGAAGTAAGACTGGGATATGGAAACAAAGCAGATATAAGTAGGACCAACTTGCTGTTTATGTTTATCTAGTTTATGTTTCTCTACTATGACATGTGAAATCTAGTATGAGATGTGAAATCTGGGATGTGAAATCTACTATGAGGTGTAAGAACACAGAAAGAGCAGTTCTTGGTGATCTTGACAAACGTGTAGGAAATTGTCTTCTAAACAGATGAAGTCTTTTTTTTCCCCTCTCTGCTTGTGTATATACTTTGTTAATCCAGGCACTCTTATAAACAGCAAAAACCAGTCAGATCCAAACCAAGAAACCAGAGACAGAGAATGGAATGAGCATACAGGAGAGGGACAAGCTGTGTTCAGGCCATGCTGGGGAAAACCTTTTGCCCAAAGGAGAGAGGATTTCTTCTGGGTTATTTTTTTAACAGTCAAGCTCAGATCATTCAATGAGTTACTTATGGGGTAGATGTACGTGCATTTCACTCACTAGCTTGGCAGAAACTGCTAGTTTTCCTGCAAAGTTGAGGAAATATGTGGATGTGGAAGCTAGGCAACATGTAACAAGTGATAAATGGGAAGAATAATGTAAGATTTTTAACATAAAGGTTTCAGCAAGCATCAGCAACCATCAGAAATAACTCTTGTTATAGTTATCAGGAGGCAATCTATTGGGGAATTATCTGTGAACTCTTAGGTTTAAAATATTGTCCATGATAATGTATAAATGTACAAAACTAACCATGCTGGCCTCCTCAACTAATATTCTTAAGTGAAAACCTCATTTTCTGTGGGTTACAAGAATGCAGGCAGAGGTAAAAATATACTGCTGTAGGTAAGTTAACAGAGCTGTACTGAAAGCATACTGAGAAAGCAAACTCAAGCACTCCCCCTTCCTTTAAACATCACTCATCTTTTGGCTTGGGATATTATTGTAGTTGAGAGAAGTAGAAGCATATCAGCATATTTAATCCATAGGTCCAGAACACCAAGCTACTAAAACAGATTACAAAAATAGAGGCTATTTTTGTTAGAAAATAGAACCAATAAAACAGTTACTGAAAACACACATAACTTTTGATGATACACAGACCTGTCTTTCTAGAGATAGAAATGTGTAGATGTAGAAGTGAAGACAAATTCAGAATGGTTTTTAGAAGGTGAGTTTGGGAGCAAGCAATAAATATCCCAGGTTGCACTTAAGCTAAAAGTGTTAAGATAGACTGAGTCATATAACCTCTCCTTTATAAACTCTACACATGAGATATATCACTTCTTCTGGAGAGAGCGTTTTTAATATGGGAAGAAATTTTGTAAAGGGCTGGTCTGGGCCGGTGAAGGAAGTTAGACTGTAAAACTTGACCTGATTTCTAAGCATCTTTCTTCTTTGTTTTCATTCCAGTGTGACTGTAAATTCCAGTTGGCTTATATGTTGTTCTGTTGTTAACCCAATTCTATTTCACTCATTTATAAGGACTAAACATTCTTTTTTGTTTTGGTGGGGTTGTGAAATTGCCTTTGGCCACTGGAACAATCCCTTATGTTAGTGGGTCTGACAGGGATATGGTTATTCCTTAGTCCAAATTCACAGACTGGGAGGGACTTGAGAGACAGTTTAGTCATGGCCTTATGGTTTCCTAGCAAAGAATTAACAGTTCATAACGGACTGAGTTTGCTCTTGCTTATCACTGCTTCTGTGTCTGCTTCTTCATTTTTCAATGACAATTAATATAATTTCTTCACCTGTTCCTTCCTAAGCAGTAAAAGGATTTTCCAGAATGCATGAATAAATAGGCTAAAAATTAAAGGAATGAGGTAGGTGCTTGCAGCCTGGCTAATGCTGGACATAATCCAGTGTGACACAGTGAGCCACTTACTTGTCAAGGTGGTAGAGATCTGAAGAAATGGATATGAAGCAACCACAGCACTGGTGAAAAAAGTCTTGCAAGGGATTTACATAAAATATTCCTAGTCTCAGAGCAGAAACATTAATGAAGGTCTTCCTGACAGCACTTGAGATACGCAAAATTCCACAGCAAAACTAAATCTGACTTTTAAAAGGGTAGGGTGCACTCAACATGTGAATGAGAATTTGCTCATGCAGATACTCAGTAGTTATTGAAATCTAACAAAGTTGCCAGATCTGACTTTTTTTTCATAAGATGTAAAGAAGAAAACCTTAGTAAGCGACATGGCTTTTCTTAAATTTGCTAGACTATTGCTGGTGGTCTGTAACTTACGGCTTTACATGATAGTAATGAGACATTACTAGAGAACACATAAGAACATTTTAATTTCAGGAAAGAATTTCTATTTTCCCAGATGGAAATATTTTTTCCATGGTGTGGGTGGTTTGGTTGGGTTTTTTTTATCTGAGTAAGTTTGAGGCATACGTAATACTAGGAGTATTAAGTATTATTTCCATTCATACTTAATGCCAGGAGTATTAAGTATGAATGAAAATAATTTGTTTTCACTGCACAAACTTCATACACTTCTAAAGATCTGATTATTATATGTATTAATGCCAGCATAGTGAAATTCTCTCACAAGTGTGTTGCTTAGGTATGCTCCATGCATTTCACTGTAATGGCTTTTCTTCTCTTTTAAAAAATTGCACTTGACTAGCATAGTTGCATTTCCTGTTGTTTTCATAGCTGGAATTTATTGAGAAATTGTAATGTTCTAAAGCTAGAAGAGTAAAAGTGAGCCAGCTAGCTATTTTCCTGAAACTAAGAGTGCTCTTTCCAAGGCAGGGCAAGAAAATGTGGGGCAGAGGGGGAGTCATTAATTATAAACATGCTGAAAAAACAGGATGGAAAATCTAATGTGGAGATATGGTAGATTTTTATGCTGCATAAGTTATTTTCCTGCTGAAAAGAATGTTCCTTTCTTTGTTACGCAACAAAGAAGCACTAACTTCCCTGCACAGCTCATAGAATAGTTTAGGAATATGTTAAATTAAAATCTGCCTTTTAGCTGACCCTAAATGTTTGAGCAATCCTTTAAAAGAAAATCAGATTGAGATAATGTTTTTGACACTCTTTAGCAATAGCTGCCCTGATCCCAGAATGGAGCACATACAGTGATTTCTATTCAGTCTGTTTGAATACAGCATTTGTAGCAGACTCGGTACATTTTGTACAGCATTTTCTCCCTGCATTCATAAAGGGTTTCACTTCCAGGACCACTGGGGTCAGTAAAAGTTTTGTTAATGACATCTGAGGCTAGGAGATTATGCTGTTTGTCTTTTTAACTAACTTACAGAGCCAAAAAATAGCGGCACTTAACCAGGCAAAGATGTCCGTGTTGCTTGTTTTTTCTACTGCATGCCATTTTATAGCAAATTTTCTGAATGCTGACTTGTGCAAGATATTTGATCTGTGTATCATGCACACTTTCAAAAGATACTGCATTTACTAACCCTCCTTCTCAAGCTTTGGAAATAAAAATTATCTCTTTCAAGGAAAAAATTTGGGATTTATATATTAGGAGCTTTCAGGCTGGCTTCAACAGTGGTGGAAGGGCAAATAGTACAGGAATATCAAGTCTCTGAGACCTCTTGGCAATCAGGTAGTGGGAGTGAGTCCAAGACTTGGACAATCTATAGTAACTGAGCAAAATACGTTCACACAAAAATCTTTTCTCTAATGGGTATTTTACTTTGGGCTGCTTGCTAGCTTAAGAGGAAATAAAACCATCTTTTGTATGTATTTTCTGAACTGGAGAAACAACTGTAAGCTTGCAATGCTTTTGTACTCAGCATAAAAGGTAAAAAGATGTTCCTGAAAAGCTATGGTTGGTTTTGGAAAGGGTAAAATGTGTCAAGTTCCATCCTCCCTGCAGAGCTTCACAGGCAGCTTCTGTGCCTGAGACCATCCTGCACATCTCTGTGAGACACACTGAAATGCTGGGATGCTATTACAGATACAGCATGGTTCTCCTACAGAACTGAAATTTTATCATGCGTTCCTGAGGAAGTTCTCAGTTGAGTTTGATAGATGGAATGGAAAACAACATTAAAAAATCAGAAAGATACCAGTAGTGCTCTTACTTTGTCCAGAGAATTTTGGTAGTAGGTTGCTTACGTTCACCTGATAACAAATTTGCTGAAAAGACAGAAATATTAGTGTATGTCAAGTTCTCAGGCTGACTTATATTTTTCTTATAGAAGAGGTTTTGTGAAGCTGATTTAATTTTCTATTTTATGTTGTTCTTTACAGCATGCCATTTTTCTGTTCTTACTCAGTTGTTTAAACTGGTCATTTTAATGCTGTAGAAGAACCTATGTAGGGTTCTAGATTTCGCCCATTAATCGGATGGAAATTTTTTGGGGCTATGCATGAGGGTGTATTAGCGCGTTTACTTCTGTACAAGAGAATTTCCTGTTTGTTAGTCTCCTGATTTTATTTGGATCAAAATGAAGGACCATTCTCCAGCCCTGTGGGTCAAATTCATTATTTTTACTACACATTTTGTTGTCAGGGAGGGGCAGCTTATAAAGAAGACAGGCCGTATTCTTCTCAGAGGTGCACATTGAAAGGACAAGAGGCAATAGTCACAAGTTGTAACATGGGAAATTACAACTGGATATAAACAAAAAGAAAAGATACTATTGGAATGGTTAAGGAGCACTGGATTAAGTTGATCAGAGAGTCTTCATCCCTAAACTTAAAATACTCTTAGCAAATTTTTCCAGCTTTGGTGCAGCCCTGCTTTGAGCAGGAGATAAGACTAGATTGACCTCTGGAGGTCCCTTCTGACCGAAGTTATCCTGTGATTATTCATGCCAGCACAAAGCATGCATAAAATGCCACCAGATTCAAAATTTACAAAGCTGTCTCAAGGACTCATGCGTTACAGTTGCCATGTGCTATTGTTTCCAGTGGATTCTACCTCAATAGAAACTTTTTTCAGCATAGTTTCAGAATGATTCTATTTCATATCTAACAGAAGATTAGAATATTTCTAATCTTGTTTTTAATCTTATATTTCTAAGCCTGTTTTTAAATAAAAATGTTCTTGATGGAACATGTTCTGTTGCTAGTTAATGTTTGACATCAATAGCTATGAAATTTAAAGATATGCAGAAAAAGGGGCTGATAAGAGTGGATTTTAATAGAGCTTTGTCTCAAAACAGGTAAATAATATTTAACTACAAAATATAGTTTGTATCAACTCAAACTGATTAATGTGTCTCCGCCTTTAGCTAGCAGTTGTCTTTATATGATGTGCGAAAATCAGATAAAGGACTACAGCTTTGAATTGTCTCCATTAGTCCGAGCCTTCATGCTACCTGGAGTGCTTAGTAAAATCATAGCAAGTGACAGACTTCTTATTTCCTGCAGATTGAGTATGCAGTTATGGGATTTTTTTAATTAAAAAAAAGTAAAACCTGTGTTAAGAATGGATGAAGTTGCACTTTCTTTCTTGTATGTCTGGCTGTCACATGGCTCCATGAAGAGGCAAAAGAGCGGCAAGTCTCCTTTATATGGTGATTGCTCTCACTTATTTCAGGAGGTCTCAGTCACAGAGTGTCCATGTGGCCAAGGATGCACTGGAGATGAGGAAGTGTATTGCTATAACTCTGCCTCTGCAGACTAACTATTCCACTTCCCTAAGAGATGAAGTACTGTGCATTATGACTTTGTTCCTTCCTGTGATCTGTACCCAAGGCCTGATCAAAAGAGACAGAACCTTAAAAAAAAATCTAAAAATCCTAAAATAAATTAATTTTACACACACACTCAGAGCCTCTGTACTCCTTCTCTGCATTCATATAATTGAAATACTAAAGCTGCGTAAGGTATCCTCACAAAAGGCAAGTGTTACTCTTCCTCATCTTCATTTAAATGCATTCAATTAGTTACTGAAGTAAATGGATGAACCTTGCATTATGTGTTCATAGTAGCTTTCATGAACTTTGCAGGACTGTGTTGCAGAATTATCTTTCAGTTTTCCAGAGTTAAAAACTAAAACTTTCTAGGCAATTTCGGTGATTATTCAGTTTTCTCAAACTTGATGATTGTATATTGTATGTACTTCCCAGCTGGTATTTTTCCCTTCATTTATGATTACTTTCTAACTGTTCTACGGCTGTAAAAGAAGCCCCCTACAAATCATAATGATATGTGTGAAAATGAACAGCATGCGTTGATAAAAAGCAGTTGGGTACCATGCAAGAAATGTTAAGTGCTATCATGAATTCATTTCAGCCTTAAGCCTGCCTTTTTCTTTCTTATATAATTTCTAAAGGTAAAGTACCATACAACAGAGACTAACTCTGCAAAGTACCTGCCTGCAAACATTGGATATATGTATATTTTTGATGATGATGATAGCTGATGTCTTGCCACACACACAATTAGTATTTTTAGCAACTGCAATAATCACCATCTTTCTGTATTTACTGGGAAATATGGGCCTAGGCAAAGAACTATGCCATTTTTTTCAGTGGCAATGGCAAGAAATCGATAAATAAAAACTTTTTCCTTATGCTTTTTTAAATCATCACATAATCAAAACCTAAATATCATTTCCTGTTGTCTTTTAGCAAATGCAGCCTGGACCCTCAGCCAAAACATGCAGTGATACATTAATGTAGTGAATAGTGACAGACGGAGAAGGCACTGCAGTGCTGGAACCTCCTCCGTGTGGCCAGAGGCTGTTGTGCCCTCAGCGCAGCGCAGGCTGCTCTTCCCTCAGCAGCACTTTGTGGCAGCTGTCACGCTTGTTTTAGTTCCTTGTTATGGTCCTGCAAGCTTTTCTGCCCTTTTTTGAGAGCTGTCATAGAACTCAAGCACTAATTGTGAAATTTTTCAACATGCAAATCCCAAGCTCTCCTTTGTTTAGCGGGCCCAGACCACAGTGGCGGCAAAGAGTTGTTGGCTGTTATATTTGTTAAAAATTATGCAACTATTTCTCTTTGTTTCTAGATCAATTGGTTGATTGATTTTGTCTGTTTCAGGAATTTATCTCTTGGATTTAATCTACATTGATTCTGCGTATCCTGCTTCAGGCAGTATTATGGAGAATGAACAAAGATCCAATCAAATGAACAATATTCTCCGAATAATAGCTGATCTGCAAGTCTCCTGTAACTATGGTTGGTAAATTTTTGTTACACATATTTAGCCGTAAGTAATTAAGTAATATGATAGGGATGAACACTAGTAAATGATGTAGCTTCCACTACTGTGCAGTTTCAATCTTATAGGTAAATTAGGCAAATAAGCCTGCATTCTAAATTGTAAGAGCTGTAACAGGAGGTGTACAGAGTTTACTGCTGCATGTGGACAACCAATGACGTGCCTTCAAGTACAAGTACTGCATTTGGGTTATATCTTATTTCCACTATAGAGGCAGAGAGAATTATCTTAATATCTTTCCTTTGCAGTAGATATGATGTCTTTGGCGTGTAGAATGTATTAATTTCATTATCATTTTAGTGTTAATATCCTGATGAGATGTTTACAAAAAGAAATACAAACATTTCAATCTGTACAAGAGTTGTTAAATTGTGTGTTACTCTTTTCCCCATACCTCACTTGTTGATGAAGTGAGGAACATGAGGGAGCTGCTTCTTTTTGTTAACAAAATTTTACTGTAAAATTCATTTCTGCAATTCTAGCCTGTTAGTGAAGCCTTATGTCAAGAAATGTGCTGGTTTTGTGGTCTTGACAAATACTCAGTGTACTGTTGGTGACCTAGCCTGACTTTTCATTGCATAAACATAAAACAAGCTGGAAAACCTTGAGAGCAGCTGTACAATTAAACAAATTCAGAACATTTTTGTGCTACAGTTTAGGGAAGTTTTGAATAGAAAAAAATTAAATGTTAGATTGTGAGAAAATGAGGTGAGAAATTACTTATCTATGCTTAAGTATCCAACTGTTGTAGTTTGTTATCAAGTATTATAAAGTATTTAAGCGTAGGGACTGTGCATATTAATGATTCTGAATAGCTAGATTATTCAGCTATCGTGTCTTATTGAGAGTGTCATTTTGTCTCCAAGAAACCTCATTATTTCACTGACCCTTTCCTTTTTACAGTTTTTGCGGCTTTCTGCATTGCTATGCATTAATTTTGACTGCTTTTGTTAAAATCAGAATGCAAATTAAAATATGGCCTCAAAGAAGCAATATTCTGTAATAATGGGTGCCTTTAAAACAGTTTTCTTTTTGAGAGTGTAAAAGTTGGGTTCGATACTATAAGGCATGTTCCCGTCCATGGACCATGCATGAAAGGACTTTTCTGTCGTTCTGAACTTAGTGTTTGTCTTTGTTGGTATTCAGCATTGCAATTTTTAAGTCTCCTCACTTCATGTTTGTATGAGAATCACTAACAGCCATGGCTGCAGACTTTAATTTCCCACAAAACAATGAGCACAAAATTCAATCAGGGTTTGCAGCAAATAACTATTTTCCACTTATGAGATAGCATATGATAAAATCCACTAGTTTCTGTGGTGATGAAAGGCAACTGGGTTTTCTTTAACAACTGAGCATCACTTTTGGTCAATCAAATCTTTACTTAATCTTCTTAGAGTCAAAGTAATACTTTTATTATAAATATAATTATAAATAGTTATAAAACCACCTAGTTTTATTCTTTAGAAAGGTTTGGATTCTCTGTTTCCATTAAGATAACTGTGAGGACCAGAAAAAACAGTCATTTTTGATGATGTGAATGTTTGTGGGTTTTTTTTGGTTTTTTGAACACTCCACAGATCATCTTACCACACTGCCTCATGTGCAAAAGTATTTGAAGTCTGTCCGTTACATTGAAGAACTTCAGAAATTTGTAGAAGATGACAATTATAAGTAAGTACTGATCTTTTCTTCAGGTTTTGGGAAACTTTATGGAAAGATCATTTGGCTGTTAGTTTGCTTAAGAGTTAAACAAAAAGCCATTGCCTGAAGATGTTTTGGGGTTTGTCTGTTTTTCTTAGTATTTTATTAATGGAACTGATAATACCAAGTTGCCTGAGTAAAACCCAGAATGACAGTCTTCCTTCATGACTCCACCAGATTTACAGCAGATGGAGCAGATGAAAATCTAGTCTTTATTCTAGTACATGTTGGTTGTATTCTGGGAATTTTGTTCAGGAACCCCAAAGCCATTTCCAAGGTGTCCAGGATTGACTCTATGCTATTGTAAACAATACATAAAAAACTTCTTCCAGTTTTAAATTGATATTTTTTAATAAGCTGGTACTTAAGATATAAACCTGACAATTTGGGGGCTTCCAGCATGTTAAATCAATGCTTACGAAAGAGATGGAGAAGAGCCAACCCATGCAGCGGTGTGAAATAGACAGCATAGAGCATATTGGTCAATATATGAATATGCTGCAGTTAAAGGAGATGATAATCCCTGGCCAATAATTCTGAAAGAACTAGCACATTAAATCATAGGTCTAGCAGCCAAGGTTTTAAATAGCTCAACCAAGGTAGATGCAATGCTATATAATTAGCTGTTGACAAATACAGTACCTCCATTTAGGTGAGCAGAATTAGAAATATTCAAGGCAGCCAGCAGTTCAGTAATATGATGGTGGTATAAAAGATTTTAGAATATATTTTGGAGAGTAAGGTTACTAATGAACTTCTTTAAAACCAGTCTTGTTACCGGTTTTATTAAATACTCCAATTAAGAACTTTGTCTTAGAATTTGTGTGTACTTAGACCATATTCCAATAAAACAGTGTTGCAAGGATTCATCAAAGTAGATGGAATTGTAGTGGTGGAATTCTGGAATACCTTCTTAATCAGAATAGTGAGACAAACTATTTAATAAGTTAAGGTTAAAACTTGATCAGTTAATGAAATGAAGGCTACCAGTTAGTGCCTGTGCAAAGACATGTGCAGATTCAGTGAATCAGAAGACTGTGTATTAACAGGGCGCGGTCATGTCCATATAAGCATGAAGAATGACCTACTCTGACCATTCTACATTTCTCTGCAATTATAGCTGACATTGCTGGCATACAGGTGCAAAATCCTACTGAGACAGTTCAGGAAAAAAAGGTGTCATCATAACAGACAAAAACCAAGTGTTTGAGTATAGCATGAGTCAAGCGATTTATCTTTTCGATTTTGAACATATCCGTAGTTGATATACGTAGTTGTGATAACTCTAACCGCCAAAGCTGTTCCACTTAGCTCTGATTCAGGGCACTGTGCATACAGTACTATTCCTCAGCCAAACCTGTCGATATGGATTCTTGTGATATATGTCTGTGGAACTTTGCTTTTCCTGAGAGAGTAATTCTAAAAGTAAAACCATTTGGACAAGGTATTCTTCTGGAACTTCTCCAAGTATTATCAGGACATACTTCACATGGAGCAAAAACATCCAAAATCTGTCCCTTTGCTTAGGGTAAACTTCAGCAAAAGCAGCTGAACCAGCATTGGGTAGTTCACTGCAAAAGATCATACTTGGCTGTGGTGTAATTGGTTTGTCCTTTTGTGTCTGGTTGACCACAGATACTAAGAATAGTGATGTTTCTGTAGGAAAATTATTTGGAAAAAGAGGAATGTGTTTGTATGATGTTTTCATAGCAAAGTTTATCTGCTTCATGGAATCAGAATTCTTGACAGAGTACTGATGATAGAATGCGTATGTTCTTCCTTTTCTCAGTCTCATGACATTGTGTATGTTTTATAAATAGAGATGCATTATGCAACAGATGCACATTGAGCATTAACATTGCGCACAGGCTTTTGAAAAGGTCAGGCAGTCCAAGACTTGTGTTAAGGATAGTCTGAGATTTAAGTCTCAGTGTTAAAATGTAACAAATGGTCATTGTTTACTAATTTTCCACATATCTCCATGCTTCATTAAAGTTGCGAACATAGAGCGAATTTAAACTGAGTAGTAATTGGTAAAGGTGGAGGACTGTAATTAGTATAGGCTTTACAGCCCCTGGATTGAATTCAAGAAACTGGTCATGTTGCTTAATTTGATTTTTAGATGGAGTTCCCTGATGATGCATCAATGTTGACATTATCTATACAATAGCTTTTATGAACTGTGATATCTTAGGCAAAATAGATTTTAAAAGTGGTTTCTGTAAGTATATGATACTATAACATAATATTTGGAAAAATCAGAAGTCGTGAGTAATTCCAGTTTAAATTTGAAAATCATTTTAACTTCAACAGCAGCGTTGCTGATAATGCTGGCAGGTATTTCATGTATCTTATAGATCATTTGTTACTTTTGATTTAGTTATTGATGAGAATATTTCAATCGAATTTAACAGTTTTCTTTTTAAGCTTCACTATGGCAAGGAAAAACTGGACTAAAGTCATAAGAGGTATTAAAAAGAGGGAAAGATTTGATTCTTAGCATAGTAAAGTTACTGCAGTTTATATACACTGGGTAACTTTGACCTTTTTCTAGCATGTTTATTTCATCAGAATAAAGCTTCAAATTAAAGTTTGCATTAATCAAAACTCATCGCAACTTCCCTTAAAGAGAACTGTCTTTCTAATTCTATCTTTGTATTTGATAAGAAGACTTTGGATACTTGATTTTGCGTTTTCCTTTCAGTTTTCCCTAATGGATCTTCAGTTTCGTAGCATTTTCTGATCCCATGCCAGAAGAAAATGTAAGCCTTAAAAAGGCAAAGAGTGCTAAGATTTTGCAGTGAGAAAGAATCTCCTCCCTCTTTCTCTTTCCAGTGACCGCTCTTTTTGAGCCAGGGACAGCATTAGCGTACTCTGAAGAGATGTTTGCTTGACCTTTGGCAGGGAGAACAAAAGTATCTCAGTACCAGGCTGTCAGGGAGAGAAGCTTAGATAGTTGCCCTAAAATGTATTGGCAGGATCCCAACACACGTTTCACCAAATGAGAACCTCAGTTACACTGAACAGGAAAATTTGGCAGCCACTTTATATAAACAAAGCTTTTCCCTACCATTTTTTGTGCCAGTTCAATTGCTTGCTTTAGGTTCGTGCTTGTCAGCAAGTAAGTACACTCCAGAAAACCCCTGACAATGATGTCATGTCCTAAAAATAATAGATCTTTCTTGCTCAGCCCATATACTGTTCTTTGCAGAAGCTGAGAAATTATAACATAGAATCATAGAATCGGTGAGAGGTTGGAAGGGACCTTTAAGATCATCAGGTCCAACCATTAACAGGGGTCTGGAGGACAAACCTTGCGAGGAACGACTGAGGGAACTGGGGTTGTTCAGCCTGGAGAAGAGGAGGCTGAGGGGAGCCCTCACCACCCTCTACAACTCCCTGAAAGGAGGGTGTAGAGAGATTGGGGCTGACCTCTCTCCCTGGTGACAAGTGATAGGGCAAGAGGAAACAGGTTCAAGTTATGTCAGGGCAGGTTTAGATGGGATATCAGGAAACACTTTTTCACTGCAAGGGTTATTAAACATTGGAATAGGCTGCCCAGGGAGGTGGTGGATTCACCATCCCTGGAGGTGTTTAAGAAAAGGGTAGATGAGGTGCTGAGGGACATGGTTTAGAAGGGGTTTTTGTCAGGGGGGGTTAATGGTTGGACCTGATGATCTTAAAGGTCCCTTCCAATCTCACCGATTCTATGATTCTAATATTTGCTAGTTACAAGACTAAGGGGGCAAAAATAGGACCTAAAGCATCAGGATTCCTTCTAGTTCTACCCAGAATGTTTTGCTTATCATCGTGATCTCAGGGCAGCCAGTGGGCTTCAGAGGTACCATCATGCAGCTGCTGCAGGATCATCTTCCTCCTCCAGGACTGTAAGAAGTGATCTGAGGAGAGTGCTTGTCCCATGCTTGTCCCCAGGTGTGCAGTTTTTCGGTGAGCTGGACAGCACTATCCAAACGTTGTGGCACCGTGCCACATCCTTTCCTAACCTGCCATGCCTCACAGCTGTTCCAAAACTTTTTCTTTTTTGCTGACCTTTTGGTATCATTAGATCAAGCCTGGTATTCTCCACAGTTGTTCTTTGTGTAAAACCAGTTTGAAGACTAATGCTTGTATTACAGTGTTATCTGGACAGGACAGTCAGGATTGGAATCCCATTCTGTAGACTGCTGTCTATACATGTAATTCAGTTCTTCAGGGCATGTTAAGCAAGACACTAATACTCCAATACACTAGTAAGATGATTTACTGAAAGATCAGTTCAAATTTAAATTCAGATAAGCAAGATGCTATGGGAACACATCCAGGAGAAATAAATAGGCAATTAAAACATTATACTGACTCCTAACAGTGATGGCGCTATAAAAGTGCCAGCTGCACCATAATATTTTTAGTCTTAATGGTGACAGGAATTGTATGGCAGATGCTTAAAATATTAGTACTTAAAACAGTGAACTTTGGTCACAGTTCATCTTAAATAGGTCTCCCAGGCAGCTATATTCCCTGGACCTTTTCCATCAAGAATTGTTGTTGAAGGCAGTGGTAGGGGAAAACCTTCACTGTTAGTCTGAGAGTTTTACTGATCCAGTGGCCGTATGGATCAATAGCTGTAGTTGTGACTTGGCTGCCTCTTACATGGGGCGTTGTCAGGGACAGCGAACTTTACAGAAACTGTTGGACTTACTGTGCTACACAGGCAGCCCAAAACAGTCCAGCTTTGTACAAGAATACTCGTCAGAAATGCCCTGAGTGACATCTTTGAGGACTGCACCACTTTATTGCAACTTAGATCTTCTTTGTCTCAAGAAAGATTAATAAGTTTTGTTCAGCCTCCTCATGGAGCAGATTAATTTCTTGTTCATGTAAGGCTATTCTCTGTCTTCATTCACTTAATGTTAGGAGAATTGAGTAAAAGTAGCTTTACCATCCTAGCAGTAGTTTCATCCTGTACTGGAGAACATACTCTCATGAAGTAGAACTATGTTCCAAGACTGGCTATCTATTTTATTTTCTGCACTTGTTAGGTTCCTCTTTTCCTGCTTATCAGGAATGTCACTCTTAAAATGAGCTAAATGGCAGCACTCGGTAGCAGAGTTGTATTTGAGACTAGGTTGGGATAGAAGTCCAGCTTACTTTGAGACCATACCAGCCCTAACATATTTCAGAAAATATTTGGAGTATCAGCCTTTAAAAAAAAAAAATAGAAATCATTTACATAATCTTCTTACTATCCAAGACCGATGCTTGCACATACTCCCCCTCTGTGGTTTGTTAATTCTGTAAATCTCTCTGATGATTTTTTTCCTAGAGATTTTACTTCTAGGGGTTTTTTTCACCCTAGATTGTTAAGAATAACTCCTCAGGTTTTGAATTTCAATTTCTAATGTATGTTCAGTTGTTCATGGGGAGTTTCATAGGCAAATGTTCGGTTCTAATGGGCAGTTTCTGAGATTGATATCTAGGATTTATCCTGGCATGTCTCTTAGCTGCACTCGTGCTGTATAATTTTGGAATGTTGAAATTTCATATGTCAGCGCTTAGACCTTTCACTGGGACTAGGCTTTCTCACCATGGTAAAGCAAAGATTTTGGTTTTGAAAAGAATTCCTGAAAAAAAAAATTATAACAGTGCTGTGATATTGGATAAAATAGTGACTTACAAGATGAATTTCTGATCATACACAGGTGCAAACACAAAAAAGAAAATGTCTTATGAGTTATGAGTGATCTGTTAGATGTGCTGGAACAAAGCTAGTTTTTTACTTATAGTAATACTAGTGAATATCACTGGGGACAGTGAGCTGTGAGAATATAATTTGGTATGTGATGGGTATGAATGATGAATGTTGGTTCTAAGCACACCCAGTGTTGAAGTCTGCACAGACCTTTTGGTAGCATCACACTAAGCCTCTGAGGGGCCAAAGATCGTGACCCTGTGAGTGCTGCTTGGGAGACATTGCTCTCACTGCTGGCATGACCACATGCACACATAGCGAGAGAGCAGATGAGCATGCGTGTGTACACCTGTGAGCAGTACTTCACAGTGGAAAATGCAATGTCAGAGGAATTGCAAAAATGAATTAGGGTGCTGACAAACAAGCCGAGACTGATTCAAACTGTACTGACTGTCAGTATCTCTTTCTTGAAATAAAAATTGTTTCCAGCTTTCTAGGGGAGCGAGGGAAAAGGAGAGAAGGTGGTCCAGGAGTATCATCTCCTTGTCAGGATATATTGTCTTTTCTCATAGTTGATTTTAAATAGTTAAACATGTCAGCATGACTATTTTATATTCACCAAAACTCAAATTTAGGCTAATATTTATTTGTTGTTCTTTTAATACATCCTATATTTTCATAAGTTGAAGAGCTAAATTTAATTTTTGTTATTTTGAAAACATTGCAGAATTCTGAAGTTGTTGAAGTCAATGACCAAAAGGTCAGAGACTTAGCAAGGAAGGGCTAAGGTTTCAGAGTGTACTTTAACATAACCAAACAGATAAACAGTGTTATCAAACATTACATTTTCTAGAAAGATGACCAGTGGAGAGTGGTGTAATCTCATTTTATAGCACTGAAGACTCAATTATTGCTCTGTTGGTGAACTTTTAAGTGCAGCACACACCACAGGTGCTTTTTAGATTGTATAATGATACCATGCCTCTTTCTAAAACCCTGTTAAAAGCATGAGGTTGTTAGGTCGTTCTTTCTGCTGTTACCTTCCCCTTTTCTTCTTTACAAGAATTTTTACCAGTACTTTTAAAGAGAAGGAGAGAAGTCGTATAGTACAAGTAGCTGCATGGAAGTTGTTCTTACTTGCTTTTGTCAGATGTTCTGGTCACTGAAGAAGGTATGAGTGCTCTTGTCTTAAATCTGATAGGAGGTCGTGGCAATTCCCGTTATGTACATGTTCACAGCAGTATTTCACCTGTGTTGTTTTCAAACACGTAAGAGTTGTATGGGGTCTTGGAGCTTAAACACAGAAAGCTAATTAAGTTGATACAAAATGCAAAGTTGGACAAGTGATTTGTGGCCCCCTCATGTATGTGAGGTAGTTTTGCCACAATTGCTCTGAAAAATAGCTGATTTTGTAAATGGTTATCTAAAATGATAGATTGGACCTGCTTAGTGAGCACAATTCAGTTCAGCATGCTTAAGAATAAGAGTCTAGTCTGTAATCCTTACGTATAGATTTAAATTCCTTTTAGTCTAACAAAGCAAGAAATTTTCAGGAGGGATGCATTACAAATCACACCATTGTAAAAGGGAGAAGCTATTTGCCTACATGGACTGAATTGCAGTCATATCTTTTTGCAATGGGCATTAGACAAATGCTTCCATAGTGACCAAATAAATTGTGGCTATTGCTGCACAGTGCTAATAAAACTGAGTAATTTATTTGATAACAGGATTAGGAAAGACCATCCGAGATGAGTTCCTCAAAGCTGGCAGAAACTAAAACATGCAGTTACCATGTGTGGGAAAGGGTAGGTGATAGCTCCCTTGTACAGAAGAAAGAAATTAGCAATTGTGGAACGGTGACAGTTTAGCAGAAGGGCTGTCTGCTTCTGTTTGGAGAACAACTGTTACGTGAAACAAGTTGAAATGAGTGTTCTGTTTTACATAAGGACTTTGGGTCATCAAATATGAGCTAACCTAGTGTAATGAGCTTAATACTCATATTTCTCAATATATGTAAATAGCACAGTTCTGCAGGAGATTCTTGAAACCAAGAATTATTTTTTTTTAAAGCTTTCTGCACAAAAATCAAACTCACAGCGTCGGAACAATAAACCTCTAATACAGTGAAGAACAGATCAGCCTCAAAAATGAACAGTGCAGTAACTACTGTGCGGCTACTACTGGAACATTCCTACAGGAAGATAAATTCACACAGGGAAAGACTTCATTAAGTTTTTTTGCTTTTTTCCCATACTGAAAGGAATTCCCATATGATTAACATTTGAACTGTGCACTGAGTTATCTTATCGTAACTTTCTCATTGTTGGCTTCTAGGAGAGGCATGCTGCCACTTCCTGTTCACAGAAATCTTGTTGACAGAAAGAAAAGTCTGGAAAGGAATGATTTCATGAACTGCTTGAAATATATTACTTTGGATAGTTGAAAGAATCTACTACTATCAGAAGAATAGAAATTCTAAAACATGAAAAAGGACCATATGTTTGTTAACTAACTTCACAGTAAACCATACCTGATAGTGTTTGAATACTGTAGAGAATGGACTGGAAGGTATTCCCCATAAAACTGTGTACATGAAAGACAAGCTAGTAAGAAAAGTGACAGTGAAGACATACCTGATATTTTGTAGTGCTCTCATAGGTTCCTTCCCACCATCCTTTACATGTTTTTATCTAAAGTTAAAAGACTTTCACTGGTGTTTGTATTTAGCAGGGTACTGCACTCTGTACCTCGAAACCGTCACAACTTTTTTGTGTGTTTATTGCTGTGCAATGACAGCAGTTATTTCCTTTGGGTTTATGTGTAGTCCATTAAAATTTACTTAACATTGTAGTTCTCTGTACTTTTTTGTCAAACTGGTACAGAACAAAGGACCAATGAATGTCAAGTTAACAGTGCACAAACTTGAGAGGTGGCAGAAGTCATACGCACTGGAAGATCAAGACGTGTTGGAGTGCTCAGATAAGACAGCAGTGAGTGCATCGTGAAACACATGGATTGAGGCAGAGGGGCATATAATATTATAACTTCCTTCTAATTACCTTCTTTTACTATTGAGCATTGGTCACTTTACCCACCCATGCTCCTTTTCTATAAGTCATAGTAACTAATATTTCTTAAAGGCTATTTCTGAGTGCACATTTCCACATGGTAACAGAATAAATTCACTTTTCATGCACTGAGGGAATAAAATGTTTGCTATTAGATTTGTATCTAAGTTTACTAACTTTTGGAGGGTTTTTTTCAGGTGACAAACTGTATGAACTTACATTTTTATGCTGATAGGGTGTATAAAATAACAATTTCCATTTCTGTTTTCATAGTCTTCCCTCAGATTTTTTTTCTTGGATCTAACAGGTAGTGATTTACCTTAAAAAATGTATTGTTTTGTTACATAACAAAATAAATAACTACACTTCTGACAAAGTAAAATTCCTGCTTACCATTGCCAAAACAATTACTTTCTTCAGTTTCTTTCAACTTTTATTGAGAAAAGTTTTTATGTTA
This sequence comes from Rhinoptilus africanus, assembly GCA_013400135.1. Taxonomy (NCBI): domain Eukaryota; kingdom Metazoa; phylum Chordata; class Aves; order Charadriiformes; family Glareolidae; genus Rhinoptilus; species Rhinoptilus africanus. The sequence continues at coordinate 383,720 of VXBO01008159.1, forward strand.
ATTTCTCTATAAACTTGTTTTTTCCAGATTATCATTAAGAATTGAGCCAGGTAACAGCTCTCCTCGACTGGTTTCCTCCAAAGAAGATCTTGCAGGTATAAAACTTCATTTGAAAATTTGAGTAAGGAAATAATTTTAATTACAAAAATCTTCCACTGAAGTATATGGGGAAAAAAAACATTTTAGATCAGAAGCGTTTTGGAGGAATTAATCAGTTTCAGATGTGGGCTTGTATTGCAAATACAGAATTATTTTGTAAGGGCTGTCAGAGAATTGATCCCTTTTCATGTATATGCCCAGTTTTCAGAACATCCTTGGTCCAGAATGCCACTCCTCTGATAGTAGTAAAAGGTGTTATTTTTATTGCAAATTTCTACATAGTCAGCTTGTACTTGGGTTAGCACAGTCCTTTTTCTTAAGTAATTTTCTTTCTTTATAGTATTCACCCTTGGAGGTCCTTCCAGTAACAAATTATATCCTACATATTAAGATTGATTTCACACATAGCAGCATTCATTTGACTGGACAAAACAAATTCATTGATCTTAAATGAATGAAAAGAATTTTATTTCAGAAGTAAGACTTAATTTGCAGAGATTGTGGAGCAGGCATGTCTGGAGAACAGGTTTACCTGTATGGCAAAGAGGGGCATTTTTTGGATGACTTATTAGTAGGTTTCATGTTTTTAATACATAGCATAAAATCTATTGCACTTCCCTCTGCCGAGATTAAAACCCTAGCTACAGCACAATACGTCTAAAATTAATCCCTGGAATTGGCCAATGGAAATTGCCAAGGTTATCAGCATCGATACCAAGTCTCCCACTAACTTTGTTGTGGTATCAGAGTCTGCTGAGCGACCGGGATCCACAGGAGTATTGCTGTGTGCTGCTTTGTCCAGAAACCAGACCTGGTAATTCAGAGGCATTATCAGTAGCATGAGTCATCAATAAAGATTGCTGACTTGAATATAAACAATTGCAGTTTGAGGGATAACACAGGGTGTTTGTTAGCATTGGAACACAAATTAGGTTGTGTGATTTTTTTACAAATGCTTTCATTTTCATTACTTGAAAGAAGAAGGAAGAGCACTCTTTCAGTACAAACAAATCACTGCAATGAATAACACAGGAGATTCTCCTTTCAGGTTTCTGTGTGAACTGACACATAAATTTGAGACAATTTCATTGTGTAAAGCAGGAGGACAAAAGATTTGCAATATCTTTTAGCAACAGCTAAAAACGTACAGTACCTTCCGTAAGCTGACCAAAACAAATCTGCCATACCAACACAATTTATTTCAATTAGCAAACTACACGAACATCAGACTATGTGAAATGTACTTACTACTATAGGAGCCATTATCTCAAAAGCTGTTCAATTTTAGTCTCTTAAACCTGAACGGACAATTTTCTGTCTCATTATGTTAAACCACATGTGAATGTAAAGAACCCAAGGGGTCCTGCAACATTTGACAAGCAATTTCCTTTGTCATTCAAAATGTCTTTTCTTCTCACCAAATGTGAGAGAGTCAAAGTCAATGAAAGAGAGAAAGAAAAAGGAAAATGCTAAATATGAAAGAAGAAAACCAGAGAAGCTGTGGGGACACTGTTGACTGACACAGGAGCCATGGTGACGGAGGATGCGGAGAAGGCAGAGTTATTGAATGCCTTCTTTGCCTCGGTCTTTACTGCTCAGCCCAGCCCTCAAGAGCCCCAGGCCTTGGAGAAAGTAACAGGGAAAGAGGAAGACTTCCCCTGGGTGGAGGAGGATCAAGTGAGGGATCAGTTAGGTCAATTAGACATTCAGAAGTCCATGGGCCCTGATGGGATACACCCGAGAGTGCTGAAGGAGCTGGCGGATGTCACTGCTGGGCCGCTCTCCACCATCTTTGAAAGGTCCTGGAGAACAGGCGAGGTGCCTGAAGACTGGAGGAAAGGCAATGTCACTCCAGTCTTCAAAAAGGGCAAGAAGGAGGACCCAGGGAACTACAGGCCGGTCAGCCTCACCTCCATCCCTGGAAAGATGATGGAACAGCTCGTTCTGGGCGTCATCTCAAGGCATATGGAGGAAAAGAAGGCCATCAGAAGTACTCAGCATGGATTCACCAAGGGGAAATCATGCCTGACTAATCTGATCGCCTTCTATGATGGTGTGACTGGATGGATGGATGAGGGGAGAGCGGTCGATGTGGTCTACCTTGACTTCAGCAAGGCGTTTGACACGGTCTCCCACAGCATCCTCCTAGGGAAGCTTAGGAAGAGTGGGTTAGATGAATGGACAGTGAGGTGGATAGAAAACTGGTTGAAGGACAGAGCCCAGAGGGTTGTGATTAGGGGCGTGGAGTCTAGCTGGAGGTCAGTGATGAGCGGTGTTCCCCAGGGGTCAGTACTGGGCCCAGTGCTCTTCAATATATTCATCAATGACCTGGATGAGGGGATAGAGTGCACCCTCAGCAAGTTTGCTGACGACACAAAGCTGGGAGGGGTGGCTGACACCCCGGAAGGCTGTGCCGCCATCCAGAGAGACCTGGACAGGCTGGAGAGCTGGGCGGAGAGGAACCTTATGAAATTCAATAAGGGCAAGTGTAGGGTGCTGCACCTGGGGAGGAATAACCCCCTGCACCAATACAGGTTGGGAGCTGACCTGCTGGAGAGCAGCTCTGAGGAAAGGGACCTGGGAGTCCTGGTGGACAACAGGATGACCATGAGCCAGCAATGTGCCCTTGTGGCCAAGAAGGCCAATGGCATCCTGGGGTGCATCAAGAAGAGTGTGGCCAGCAGGTCGAGGGAGGTCATCCTCCCCCTCTACTCTGCCTTGGTGAGGCCCCACCTGGAGTACTGTGTCCAGTTCTGGGCTCCCCAGCTCAAGAGGGACAAGGAATTGCTGGAGAGGGTGCAGCATAGGGCTACAAAGATGATTAGGGGACTGGAACACTTCTCTTATGAAGAAAGACTGAGGGAATTAGGTCTCTTTAGCCTGGAAAAGAGGCGTCTGAGGGGGTACCTGATCAACGCTTATAAATACTTGAAGGGTGGGTGTCAGGAGGTTGGGGCCAGGCTCTTTTCGGTAGTGCCCAGTGACAGGACAAGAGGTAATGGGCACAAACTTGAGCATAGGAAGTTCCACCTAAACATGAGGAGGAACTTCTTTACCTTGAGGGTGGCAGAGCACTGGAACAAGCTGCCCAGGGAGGTGGTGGAGTCTCCGTCTCTGGAGACATCCCAAACCCACCTGGACGCGTTCCTGTGTAACCTGCTCTAAGGTGGCCCTGCTCTGGCAAGGGGTTGGACTAGATGATGTACTAAGGTCCCTTCCAACCCTACGATTCTGTGATGCTGTGAAATACATGTGGTTTTCCTCCACCTCCCATCTCTTCATGTTGGTTGCTGTGAAACCCTAAATGTCAAATGGCCAGTCATTTATAGGGACCTTCTTTTATCCCAGGATGGTGAATGCTATTCCCCAGATAAACATTTGATCTAGTCTTCAGTCCATACAGTTCTAAGGAAAAAGGAATAAAATCTATAGAAATAATAATTTGGAAGAAAACATTTCTTCAGGAAGGTGGTCTCCCCTTCCCCCCTCAATGCTCAGTATTATTAATTGCTGTGTAAAATAGAAGTCATTCACAGGACTGCGTAAATTCAAAATTAACACATTCTTTGTACAGACATGTGTATTGAGTCTGGCTGGGATGGAGTTGTCTTTCCCCATCACAGCCCTTGAGGTGCTGTGCTGTGTTGGTGGCTAGGAGGGTGGCTACTGCTGAGGAGTGCCCATAGCATCAGGGCTGCCTCTCCCACCCACAGACAGGCCAGCAGTCTGGGGAGAGCAAGTGTTTGGGAGGGGACATGGCCAGGACAGCTGACCCAAGCTGACCAAAGAGATATTCCATACCATATGACATGCTCAGCAATAAAAGATAAGAGGCAGAAGGTGCAGGAGGAATTTAAATAGTAAGGTATTTGTCTTCCGAAACAGTCACTGCGAATGCTGAGGCCCTTCTTCCCAGGCAGTGGCTGAACAGTCCCTGCTGATGGGAAGTAGAGGACAAATTATTTTTTGTTCTTTTTTGCTTCTGCATGCAACCTTTGTTTTTCTTTATTAAACTGCCTTTATCTTGACCCACTGGTTTTTTTTTATCTTGTTTTCTACCCCCAGCCTCCTCGGTCCTGCCAAGGCGGGGGAGTGATAGAGTGGCTTGGTGGGCACCTGGCAGCCAGCACATCGTGTAATATTCGATTTTGCTTTTGTGAGGATTTGCTTTTTCATTTGAAACTAAGTCATTGCTTCTCATATGATTATATCTTACACATGTAAAGCAGACATACAAGTGAGCTTTTTTGTTTTCTGGCTTTCACTTTGGATTGCTCACATTTAAAAGCTTTACACTAGGGGTTTGATGTTAACATTTCATTAGGATGATTGTGGAAGTTCTAACTTCAGTCATAGCAGCATAGTATGTGATCATCACCAATAGTCTGTAATTCTTAATCAAAGGCTTAGAGTTTATTAGAGCTGTAATGGAAGGCAATTAAAAATACAGTTCCAAAGTTGGAAGCAAGAACTTTAAACTCTCCTGAGCAAGACAAATAATGTGGCTTTATACTGCAGTGAGCTTAGCTGGAGTCTACAAATACTGATTCGGACAATATTCGGTAGTAACTACCCAGTTGAATCATAGAATCACAAGCTGGTTTGGGTTGGAAGGGACCTTAAAGCCCCCCCAGTGCCCCCCCTGCCCGGGGCAGGGACACCTCCCACCAGCCCAGGCTGCTCCAAGCCCCCTCCAACCTGGCCTTGAACCCCTCCAGGGATGGGGCAGCCATAGCTTCTCTGGGCAACCAGAGTAAGTGATCGTATCTGGCAGTATTAGGAGAGGGTGGTCTTCCCCCTCTGAATCTGCAGTGCCCCTATATGGTCTGTAAAGTTGCTTTATTCACTGTGAGAATTAATATGACAACTAGAAACCAAGTCTTGAGTCATTCCTATTGCTCCGTTCTTCTGTATTTCCTTCGAAATCTTCACACGCTTGTGGACTGCAGTATTTCTTGCTCAGCTAGAGAGCTCTCACTTACTGCCAGTTAGACAATGAATGCCACCAGCATTTTGTAATACCCACATGAATTTTTCAGTGACCTGCACTTATGTGGCTGCAAAAATGCTACTAAAGGGAATCCAGTGTACTTTATTGAAAAAACAAATTAATTCCTAGAGAAGGTTAGTTAAGTAAGTTAGCGTGAATTCAAATTGAAATTTAACTAAGCATGAAGACAGTAATTTATTGTTTATTTCACAACATTAATAAATAGAAATATAGCCATATATTAGTCTTGAATAATTCCGAGCTAAAATACTCAAATATCAGTAATGAAATATTTGACCACTGAGAATTAAAAATAGCACATTCAAAGGTATTTGAGTCAACTTTATTTGAATTCAGACTATAGTTTGAGATTATTTCCACTTCAGCCATTTTGTGCAAGGAGTAAATCCTTTCCAGTCAGCAAGCTATAATGATAAGAGATATCTCAAATATAGGCAGTAGTTTAATGTTCCAGTCAATAGGTTAAGGCATAGGAGTCTGAATATAGGGATTTTAAGATAAAATAAAGGTTTTTGGCCCACACGGGCAGTCACCAGTTCAGTTCTTCTGACAGTCAAAAAGTTCATGGAGTAGTAATAGCAGTAAGTGTAGTTGACTTCTGTGTGTGACGTACTGCCTTCTTATAGCCTGCCATCTGTTTCCAAATATGGAGAAAAAGCTCAATACCGTAGTGATAATTCCAAAGTCTATAATGGACTTCAATGCAGGGAATAGTGTCTTCTTCATGTCCTAAAGTGTAACTACTTGTCCTAATGATGGAAATGGATTTTCCTTCCCAGCATTGTGACCACTCTCTTTCAAAAGAGGATTAACAGTATACTCTAGGCAGGGACATTGTGTGTTTCTTTTTTTTTTCCCTTAAAGTATCCTTATAAGTGTGAGGCTCAGTAAAAACAGTTAAATCCTTCGATATTTCTGTTTGCAAAGTACTGGAGAAAACCATGTGTCCATTTTCCACTTTGGTTGCCAACTGGTTTTCCAGTAAATTCAAACAGGAAGCAGACATCTGATTAAAGTGAATGTCTCACAACAAGCTGTGTTTGGTATATTCGTGGCTAAGATGGTCTCATTTAATTGCCAAATACTTATATAATTGTGAATAGTGCTTTCACAGCAAGATTTCATACCTTCCATAACACTGCAGAGATTCTTGTCTCTTGCAAGTAGCTTTTAAAAAGGAGCTTTAAACAGATTAATTGTACGCTTTCAGGAACTCTGTGATTCACACAACTTCCTTGGCAGCAACTTAAGTCTGTTCATTCTGCTTTGCTATGGTTTGAGAGAGAGAGAATGTAGCTGGAGAGCTTATAGTATGGTAACTGTTCACAGTTTCCAGTTGAATTAGCTGGAAAAGACATCTGTGTTCCTGCAGTATTGGCTAGGAGGTGCCCAGCATTTATGGTACAGCTATTAGACAGATTGTTTTGGAAGGTATAACTCAATACATTTTACCAGAACAAAAGAAAATATTTAATTTAATATATGGTAAATAAGTTAACCTTCTAAGCAACTGAAGTTTCTTAGAATTTGTACACCAAGCATAGCTCAGTATAGAAAATTTTATGCATATTCTTTGTCATCGTAATGTTATTTTGAAAATTAGCAGAGTGCTAAACAGAATATAGAAAATGGTTACTTGTTCTTTGAAATATACCATGTTTCTCTTGTCTTGGAAGCCTATATAAAAAGATAAACTAATATTAAACTAATTAGCTTATCCAGAAAATTATATCTAATACTAAGTAACTCAAAGACTGGTCTTCATGATTCTGTGATTTTTAATGAATCCCTTCATCAAAGTTAGCACTTAGAAGTCCTTTTCAGCAACAGCCAGGCCTCAGCTGTGGGCAGCCCTTATTTTGGAGATTCTGTTACGCAATAATCAGGGATTCTTCTTTTTTTTTCCCATAGGTATTGGTATAATTCTTGAGAGGAGAATAAGTAGACCAGAGGATTTACGTTATCACCCTACCAGGAATCTGTAGTAATTAATCTGAAACAGGTGTTTTGTTTTGGGGGTTTTTTTTGTTATTGGGGTAAAATTCAGTCCATTCAGCTTTGAGAGCTGCTAAAGAACTTTTAGTATTTATTGTAATTAATTAGAAGCAGTAGATGTATCAGATGTAAAGTATGTGATATATAGGAGCTAAAAATGTAGAAACAAAAGAAAAAAAGACTGGGGTGTTTGTGCATTTTTAACCCTCTGGAAGTAGGTATACTACACTAGTGACGTCTGTACAGCAGTCCCAGCATTTTAGTATAAAAAAAATCCCACACCATCATTTTCCATGTAAACACTGAGTTGACATTTAGTTTTGCCATTTGTTTTACTGGTTGCTTTGGCAACTAATAAATAGTTTGTGCTAAGTGCTTTAGCAGCCAATTGTTTTGTGGAAATGAGGATTGTCTAATCCCCCTGCAAATGCTTGGTTATTGCTCCATGTCCATAGTGTCTGCTTTCCTTGTACTGTACTTAAGGTAGAAATGGAAGAACTAAGTTTTCTTCACAGAAGTTTAAAGATCATCCAGAAAACTTTGTGCTTTAGTTTCAGACTTGTAGTCATTTCCAGTCTCTTCCTCTGGGATACTTTCCCTACAAATTTTTACAACTCATTTGAGTATTTTTGAAAAAAATTAATACCAGACAAATGTGTGGGATTCACATGTTGTTATCAACCACTAAATCCAGACAGAATTCATGTGCTGTGGTTTTTTTCTTAACAGACCAAAGCTTCACAGTGTAAAGTTATCAGGGAGAGAATGATCATACTCAGTTTTTAACTTTATCACATTTTGTTACTTTCTGTGACTTCCTTACCAAGCAAGTCTCTTTCATGTCCTAGTTTACTGATGCTTATTTTAACTACCAAGCTATTACTCCCTAGGAATGTTAGGAACATATAAAAGAGCCAGAGGACTCCCCTCTTCCCCTCCTTTTTCTTCAGAGCAGTCACCTGAAATACTTTATGCAAAAAGTTATTTTATTGATGGATTGGTTAATGTATTTTGTTGAATCCAAACTTAAGTGTTTCCCTGCAGCTGTGCTCTTGCAATGGGTATGTCTTCACTGCCAATACGGATGGTCATACTGCACTACCCAGCAGATCCAACTGCAAGAAATTCAACAGTTTTGCTGAAGTGCAAGTCAGGGTTTTGCACATTCCACTGATACAGTGTAAGTAACACAAATGCTGACAGTTAGTGAATCCATAGAAGTAACACCTGGAATTTAAAGTATCAGCTCTGTTTAGGAAGCATTTGAAGGAAATACACTCAAGTGTGCTTACTATGCAGTCAGTAAGCATTAGAAGTATTTATAATATAATACTGTAAATAATAATAATCAATAATAATGTAAATAAATATATTACATTCTAAGTGCATTAGAAATATGGTTAGTTGTATTTGATCTTGATAGAGTGGCACAGACAAAAGTGCCCCAGGTTTCTAGTGCACATGTCTGGTTTGCTATTGCTGTTGTCCTTGCCAAAGATATTAAACTTGTGATCTTGCCTGAAATGTCATTTCATCTTTCATTGCATTATTAACATATTTCTACAGTCCTTCTCTTGGAGATACTGCATTGAGTACTACTGGGCAAACTCCTCTAGGGTCCATTTTATATGTTTTGACACTTCATATATTAACATCAACAAACTCCCCTCTGCGTCCACATCACTCAATTGGTCCCTTTCTGGCAATTACAGCAAAAAAAAGTAATCCAGAATTGAATGGTCCAGGAAGATTGAACTACTTCTTCACACGTGCACGCAGGTTTTTCATAACAGCAATGGAGATAGGGTAAATGGAGTTGTGCCTGCCTAAGTTGTACTTACCCATTCAGGGATATTAGTACCCTGAGATAACCCAGCATGATGCACTGTTATACTTAAATTTATGGGAAGAAAAAGTATAATTTAATATGCTCAATGTGATTGAAGGTTCTCTTTTTCATAATTGATGTTATTGATAGATATTACAAAAGATTCATATACCCGTCAGTGTTTATTCCCTCACTGCAAGCCATGCTTTTGGAATTAACCTTTAAATTAGTGGATTTTGTTAATGCAAATTTGAACGTAAAGAAAAGACTACATCGAAGGAGAACCACACTATGTATCTATTCCAAGCATTCTTGGCACTGATATGTGGTAGCATTTGTAAAAAAAATGAAAGAAACAAACAACAAAAAAAACCAACCTGGAACAAACTGTTCTTTTTACACATTTGAGGAGATATATATGAGACATTAAGGGCTATGAAGAAACATATCCTGATAAATTGCCTAACAGGTGTATTCTGGAGTCCTGTAAACGTAAAATAGGTTCTAAAAAATAGAATCTGGAAGTGAAGCAAAAGAATACCATGTACTCCAGGTCTCTCTGTCTCAATCTCTCACTTTTTGTTTGCTCGTTTAAGAAATTTGTGATGGGAGGTTACTTGCACAAAGCAAATCAGTGGAGTTTGAGGGAAGAAGGAAATGTCCGTATGATCATTTTTTTTGATTACTAAATGAAGAAGTTTGTTGTTAGATTTCTTTAAACTGTTCTCTGATTAATGAGGAAAGAAAAACAGTCAGAGAAGGAAAGGACAGTGGGGCAAAGCCAGACAGTTTATTTGGAGCAATCTTAATTGTGGTTTTTACTGAATATTTCCCTAGATTTAACATATTCTTTTCAAATGCAAAAAATTGAAAGAGAATGAGGATTTGTGGAAGATTAAAAATATAAAGTCAGGAATGAAACAGTGAATTAATCTTTTTCTTCCTGTGATATTTCTACAATTAGAAATTCCCAATTGCCAATGTAGACAGACTAATATTCTATAGCAATTATTGTCTATAGGGTAAAAAAAATTAGGGTTACACTTCCGAATAAGGTTTTTATAAATGTATCTGTACCTTTTGCTGTTACGTAGATTAGAATAGGACACTAATTACAGCAACAGGGATCACGTGGCAGAAATACAAAAATCCTATTTATGTTCCCTTTACTCACGGAGCATGGTACTAGAAATACTTCATAGTCCTTTGGAAAAAAGAAGTACTTTCATTCAATAACCAAAATAATTTTCCTGCCCTCTGTAGCAACAGGCCTTTGCATATTTATTCCAAAGAGAGCAGGCAGATTTCAATTTGTCAGACCAAAACACACCTTTTTTTTTTTTTTTTTTTTTTTTTTTTTGGGGAGCCAGGAGGGGAACGGCCAAAGATTTTTTTTTTGCTTGGGGGAGCACAGAGAGGTGCAGCCAAAGGCTCTGATTCTTGTTTGTTTGCTCTTGCCTGAGAAGCAGCCATAATATAGGTCTCGCATGTTGTATGCATTAATAGTCTTTAGTTGAATTGTAAAGCAATATGCTGAAAATTAAAACTATGCTTTTACAATAGCCATCATTCTCCATTTTATTCTCTTTTTTTGCACCATTCTTGATTCTGTGCAGAAAATTCATCTTAAGTTCTTTATTGTGTGTTTTGTAACTGCATTTTGTTAATAGGTCTTTCTGTTTGAAAGTTTTAATTATCACCCACTGACTTTGGTTACAATGGCAACAGAACAGTAAAAACATACAGCGAAAATTTAACTAGAGTCTGTGGCTTGGAATGTCTTTATTAAGTTTTAGAAGCAGAGCTGGTAAATATCAGTTTTACTTCTTAGACACTCAACAAAAACCAGTAAAGAGTTGAGACTGGTTTACCTTCCTGAAAAATCAGTCTGTTTTTCAGCATATAATATGCAGCTCATTTTCAGTTTTCTGTTTGGATGCCTACTTTTGGTTTATCGATAGATTTTTAGTGGAGAAAAATTGTGAACTGTAACTCCTTCACCCTGTTGCTTTTTTTAAAAGCTGTGGAGACTGTAAATGTTCACATGTTCTACTGAAAGATTGCAAAAGTAACATTCATTTATAACATTTGAAGGATTATTCATGGAAAAATTATGCAAAGGAAAAAACAGTGAGATCCTTTGGGATATGTGTAAACTTTTCCAAATGTTCTTGCCACAGATCTCTGAACAGCACTCAGCTCACTCTGATGAAGTTGTCTCACGTTCCCTAACACAAACAAATTTTTAATAATGTTTTAATATTTTATACATTATTTTTGTGCATGTCAGCATAGTCTTGAAAATGATGCTGAGAAATAATGAAAACCAAACTAACCCTTCTTCATGCCAGCTGACTGGAAAATCCTACTAAGAGTGCTTTGTCTCCATGAAAGGCAAAATAACAGAATAGCAATCATGGTAACAGTATGCACTAGGAATGGAGCCAGGAGAGTAAAGAGAAGAGTTAGCAGTAGCAGATGACTTAACTTATTGGAAAAAAAGAGGCAAAATAACTCAATCTCAAATGAATTTAAATACTGGAATTTTGTTATCAGCAGTATCAGGCATAGCTTCCCCAGCTAATTGCTCAGCAGTCTGGTATGTCCATAAACATCCCTTGGTCTGTGCAGTTTTCATCAGTATCTTACCGCTTGCCCTCTTTGGCATCCTTCTTGGCACAGACTCTCTTGTCTCTTACCCCTTTACAGAAATGAGGTCATCTCCCCTGTGCCCCATAACTCAGGCTGACACCCTCTGCGCCCCAGACTTCTTGCTGAGCTGAGCGTACCCTGCAGCACAGGTCCTGTCTAACGACAACTCTGAACTTCACAGTTCTTCATAAACATTACACAGCAGAGCAGATGCAAAGACTTCGTAAAGGTTTTTAAGCTCAGATTCTTTTTACCTTAGCATAGGCTTAACAGAGCCAAATTGTATGTATTCCCCCCTGTTGACTTGGAGGTGAGAAAAATGCAGAACTGGATAGAAAATGGCCACTCCAGACAGAGGAATACTGACACAGATGATACTTCTGTCTTCATCCTATCCCACAAAGCATTCCATTTTCTGTCACGAAGGTCTTCACTAAAGGCACCTTACTAGCAATTAGAATAAGTCCATTAACTCCTTTCACAGGACTGATGAAGGCAACTGTGATTGCCATGTATGATGGCAGGGAAGCCGGGCTGGAACTGCTTGCTTAAGTTGCAGGGCTCCTATACCTATTCCCACAGATTCCGTCACCCTTGGCACATCTCATCTTAGCCAGGCAATATTTTAACCTGAAAGTCTGACTCTATAATATTATTTTTAATCTGAGATAAGCAGTCTTTTTAGACACATTACATCATTTGTTTCAGTTTTTTTTTATCAAACTATTTCTGTTGTGAAGCTGTCCAGGTAATAAAAGCTTTTGCTAAAATCAAGTTATAATGATCAATCTTTAAATATTTTTGTGTTGTATTCGTATTAGTGCAAATTTCACTTCATGTTTCCTGAATCATGGAATCACAGAGTGGTTCAGGTTGGAAGTGACCTTAAAGCCCACCCAGTCCCACCCCCTGCCCTGGGCAGGGACACCTGCCACCAGCCCAGGTTGCTCCAAACCCTGTCCAACCTGGCCTTGAACCCCCTCCAGGGATGGGGCAGCCACAGCTTCTCTGGGCAACCAGAGCCAGGGGCTCACCACCCTCACAGGAAGAAATTTCTTCCTGAAAGTAGAAAGGATCTTATTTCCATAAAAAAGGGAGTGTAGAGTGAAAACTTCCAAAGCACTATCTTTGTTGGTAGGCAACATCTCTTATTTTTTGTAGGTTTTGATGGTGATAACATTTGAACATATAAATACTTTACAATACCTTGAGTCAAATCCAGCTGACTTTGCTTTTGTAATGGCTTGATTGTGTCAGCACAAGACTTGTTATTTTGCTGTTCTTTCTTTAGATAAAGTAGTTTTGGTGCAGTCTCCATGCTTTGCTTCAATGAATATTCTTAGAATCAAATTAATTGAACAGTCTACTGCTTTCAGCTCTGTGACTGTCCATGATAAGAAACTTAAACCTTTAAACTCTTATGAGTTAGAAAATTTAACAGTTATTTTGACACATGTGGCATAGTATCTGTGCGAAAAAGCACTGCACCATACTGGTACTCATTTAGGGCCTTGAGATTGCTACTCTTTCACAGGCTGTAGTTTCAAGAGTTTGTTAATATTTCAGTAGCTCTCAGTGAACTATAATGTCATCCACTTGAATGACGTAATGTAAATCAGGATTTAGAACTGACACCAGAGAGAAAGAGCTGAATGACACAACAGGAAGCAATATAAAACTTGAACCAATCCTGCAGCCAAATTAAGGGACAAGTAGTGACTTAATGCATTGCAAGGTGTAATGGTAACCTCAGAGTTGCCTCATTAACGTGAAGTTTATGCAGAGTTTCAGACTAAACTCTTGCTGATACGTACTCATAATTTTCATGAAAATTCTCTTTCAACTGCCACTATCTTCATAATGAGTCTCAGTTCCAATATATTTTAAGCTTCTTAGCAGGTAGTATACACCTCAGTTGTCCTAAGTATTTTACATTCATAAGTTGACAAATATCTGATGGAAAGGCACTACAAACAAAGCATGTAGAGACAACTCCTTTTTGTGAACCTAGCTCATCAGAAGGGCTGGAGATTCTCAAATAAAAGAACTTGGAATCATTTCTGAAACTTCTGAATGCATTTGGTTTGTCTTTGCATAGATTTTAAGAATTCGTAATGAATACGTGGTAAAAGACTTTAGTGAAATATATGTTCTTGTTAGTAGTGCAACAGACAAGATTTTCAGACCTAATGGTGAAATACTAATTCAAACAGTTTTTACAGTAAACTGGTCACCACCTAATTTTGCTCAGATTCGTATTTTTTATATTCTAACTTGTGCTTAACTTCCACAGCAGAAGAGGAAGATGAACCATATTGTCTCTAGGGAAAAAGGTTCCAATGTCGTCTTACAGCCCAAATACAACAAAATTTTATTTGAAAATGCAGCAGAACATTGTACTCAGCCCTCTTCCAACCTCACAGATGTATGGTTCTGGTTGAATCTCTGGATGAAGTAATGATTAAAAGTGTGCTTTTCTAAAACTGCATGTGGACTTTACGCATAAGACCTTCTCTGAAGCTGCATATGCCAGTGACTCGTGCTCCTGTTGTCATGTTCCACAAATTCTCAATTGTGTGATGGTAGCAAAGGCAGGCAGGCAAAAATGCTGTCCTGTATAAGATGGTATATAGGAATAAGGTAGAAAGCAGGATTACAAACTGTTTTCTCTTTTTGTTCTCCCACTAAATTGATGATCTGATGAATTGTATTACTGAAGGTTCTTCTAATGAACTCATTTCCACTCTCTCTGTTGCTACAACCAGTTTTCTCTTTCTGCTTGCCTTGGGGCTCCTTTCATTCTTAATTAAACAGCACAATGAATGGTTTGCTCAAATGTGCAGAATACTGTGTGGATGAGATTTTTCCCCTTACTGCTAGGGAAAAACCTTTGCAGTTCTTCATCGAAATGGCCCAGTTCATAATGAAATTCCTGAGCCTTAGGCAATGGGAAAATAAAAATACAAGTAATTTGGAATTAATTCCTATATTTCATACAACTTCATATAAGTTTATGTTGCAGAGTGGGTATGGACGGTAAAGCATATTGCATTTATTTGCATGATTTTTTTGCCTCTTATTGGACAAACTCATTACCTGTTCTCCTTTTTCTTCTTGTGTCTCACGAATCCTCAGTTCAAGGCAGAAGAAACTGATGAGTAACTTCTGTGCTTGGGGAGGGATGGAGTAGCCTATGTAACAGATAGAATCACAGAATATCCCCAGTTGGAAGGGACCCATAAGGATTATCAAGTCCAACTCTTGCAGGACTCCCTAAAACTAAATTATATTACTAAGAGCATTGTCCAGATGCTCCTTGTACTCTGACAGGCTTGGTGCCGTGACTCCTTCCCTGGGGAGTCTGTTCCAGTGACCCACCACCCTCTCAGAACCATTTCTGTTACGAGTGTACCTTCACATCCTGTTGTAAAACTATGCCCTGGAATGCTGGGGGTTTGTTTCGCATTTTTTTCTGTTTCTGTTTATCACTCATTTGAGGCCAGATGCTTTTGTGATAGTAGTAGGTGTTTTTTCACATGACAAAGTTTCTGTCTCTGTTGACCTCTTAACGGGTGGGTTTAGGTCAAAGGCCAGAATCCAATTAAGCTAAGGTCGCTGGAGCCTCCAAGAAGCGGTTCCTGTAATGTACGGGGAAGTCTCTTTTGCGGCTGCCTGAGCTGTACCAAGGCTGGAGATGGATATGGGGCAGACAGCCTTTTTCATGACCACTGTTCCCATTTCTGTCACAAGCACCAATGCCACAACTAAATGTTTAAAAGTGAAATCTCAACTGTTTATTGTGAAGCAAGAAATAGCCTTGTTCACTGAGGATGATGATAAGCCATGTTGTTCTCCACTGCATTGCAAAGTTTGCTGCCAGCCTTTTGCGAACAGCATCAAGGAACTGGAACATGAACAGCTTGTCCACGTTTTCTGTGAGGCCTCATAAAATCTGTAAAATGAGAGGAAGAATAATTGCAGTGAGACATCTCTAGAGCTCATAGATGATTGAGAAGTAGTGCATCTGTCTGGCCTTTACATAGATGAAAAGCCCCTGCTTTCTCTTACATGCTCAAGCTGTGAGTCAGTATGAGCAGATTGTTTACAGTTTATTCACAACATGGAGTTGTGAACAAAATTCAAAACATGTGTGAGCATTCCTGCTCACACCCGAAGTACAAACTGACTTTATGGCTCTGCATATTACACTTTGGCACATCCAGCTGTTGTAAGGGTGCCAAGACTTTTTGTAGGAGTTCATTGTTAAAAGTATGTGCAAAGCTGTTTTAAAAATTACTTCCAGACGTTCAAGAATATAGAGATGAATTCATAACAGAAATGGATGATGTAGCCCTAAAGCGCAAGAAGCGGTTCTTGAGAAATGGTATCTTTTGGTTATCTGTAACAATTCATTTTGATGAGTGGCTTAACACACCAGCCCATGAGATTTCTGGGGTTTGCATCAGTTCAATGTTAAATGATCTCTGTCTTTTAGGTCCATCTGACATGTCAGCAATTATGAAATTCAGCAGGAGACCCACGTGTCCTGATGCCTCAGTAGCAGCGAGTCTCCCTACACCTCCGGTGCCGAGGCACAGGAAGAGCCACAGTCTGGGAAACAAGTGGGTGCTCCAGGCGGTCTCATTCAGGCAATTTCATGCATCACAAAGGTTTAAGATAGCAGCAGAACACTCTGGTATTTGAGCACACTCTGGTATTTGTCCCTTCCATTTCTTGTATTGCAAGAGTGCTTCAGGCTTTACTGTTTATTCCCTACGTTTTCTCTTGGCACTTTGTTATTTTTGCTGACTCTGTTCTCTGCTAATGCCAGACGTTGGCAGTACTTGCAAACTGTGTATCCACTTTGGTCTGTGGATTCCTGGTGTGTGTAACTGATTTTTTTTTATTATTTTTAAACATCCTTCTAATACATCTAAGGAAATGTGCTAGCTACTTGGCATACCTTATCATTCAGGAAAGTTGTGACTTTTTGTGCTGTTTTACCTGTGTAATATGGATTAGAAACATTTTTCTCTACCATTTACCCAGCTAAGTGAGAGCTCCCCGGTTAAGGTTTCAGCATCTACTGAATTTCAGTTAGGGAAAAGAAGTTTACGTGACTTGTCCAGGGTCATAGAGTGTTTATGTGTTCAGTCAGCTTAGTGAAGGACCACTAAGCACTGGCTTAGCTGACGTCTGCTTTTTCTGTTGTTCTGCCTTTGCCTCCGCCCACAGTGTTCAGGTTTTGTACAGAGAGGAGTCAAAAAACTTAAACTTACCGTCTGCAAAAATCTAATAATTGTTACTTACAAAGACCACTAAAGTCTGAAATTTGTTTTGGTGGTAAAGGAGCGTATGTACAGCAGGGGGAAAGTGTGAGCAGTACTGTTTAATTGCATGCTACTTAATAACCTATTGATAAGGCAAAGTCTGAGTGGAAATATCAGGAGCCAAGGGTTGCTGTTAGATGCCGTACGAGGGGTTTTGCCTTGTTCTCACGTTTTCCAGCATGATGTGTCAGTTCAGCGTAGTGGAGAGCAAAAGTGCCACCTTCCCGACGGAGCGGCCGCGCCACCTCCTGGATGACAGCGTCCTGGAGCCCCACAGCCCGCCCCGCGGCCACCCCCGCGGCAGCCTGCTCGCCAACGGCCTCTCCAGAGGTAGGGGGAGGCTGGCACTCCCGCCGGCTGCCCTGGCGCTCCGGAGACTCGCAGGGATACCCCAAAGTAGGGAATGAGGAAGATCCTTAGCTCCTGGGCAAGGACTGGTCCCTTTCCTGGAAGCAAATAGAGCAGAACCACTGCTCAGCTGCCTGGTCAACTGTATCTCAGCTTGCCTCAGTCACCTACGGATGAGTAGTTACAGTAGTTAGAATGAATACGGAGAATAGTTTAGCTGTGCTTTCTGAGACTTCTAAAGAGACGTAAAATGAACTTGTGGAAGAGGAACATGACAATTACATTATGGTACTATAATGAATAAAATAATTATTATAATAAAACCAAAGTGATTGAGAGTGTGTGTTCTAAGCATGAGAAAGCCACCTTTTAGGTGACTCAGGCTACTTCTGGAAAGGAAATAGACTGTAAAGGATAGCAAGTTACTTGACCAAGAGAGTTTGATGCTGAGATGTCTTTGAAATAATGAAAATACAGGCACAGCTCACTGTATTGTCCTGAGCCTTAGAAGATCAGTCCTGGTCAAATTAAAACTGTGAGCTAAATAGCTATGCCAGGGAAGGAGGGACAAATTGGTCATGGGCTTGGAGGAGAAATAGGGACTACCATTCTGAATACCATCATATGGACTTGTTATGGTTCCTGGCAGCATGCAGCTGGCATATCCTCTGTTACAGATGTGCTTGCTTGTTGAAAACAAACAATAATATCATGTCTAATAACTTTAATTGACTTACAGATGTTGTGGTACAAATGTTGTCTTACAGAGTAACTAGATTTTGTGTTCCTTAAGTGCTCAGCTTTTGGAGGAAAAGCAGTATAATGAAAATTAATGTAACGTGTAGATTTCTGGTATGTAAATGCAACTGTAACAATGACTTTGTTCACCAGTGAGATATGAGGGAAGGCTCATGTAAGCCTCTTCCAATTTTAGGTTTTACCATGAACTCTAAAGACTTAAATTTTGAAACATGATTTGAGTAAGCAATTTCCATGGTACTACAAAAAAATTATTCTGGTGGTCCGCATACATTGGCTTTTTATTTTCCCTTGAGTGGTTTTCTTACTCCTTCTCTGTACTGCTCTTTTTCTAGATAGCAGTGAAAGTTCAGAATTTAGTGAGGAGCTGCCATCAGGGCTTGAAAGGTGAGTTGGTCTTCATGTATGCTCACTGAGCACTCTACGGACTTAGCTAAGAAATTAATGAATGATCCCTAACATAGGTAAACCCTAAATCAATAGCTATTTTTATCAAATTATTGATTAGTTAGGAAAAAATGGCAAAATTTTTGAAATAAATCACTGTAAAGTTACTGTGTTTTTCTTCCTATGGACCTGAAAAGATTGGGAACTCTCTCTGTCATGTTTCCCAAACCCTAACTGTTGAAATCTCAAGACTAGAATTTCCCTCATCAGATATTTGCATTCACGAACAGGGGTCGTTTATATGCCACGCTGGGGCCTAACTGGAGGGTACCGGTCCGGAATTCTCCTAGGAGTCGAAGCTGTGTCTACAGGTACAGTTCAGGGTCTGCCTTGCTCAGTGTATGGTACTAAACTTTCATTGGGGTCTCTACGCTTTCCTAGCGTAATGTATTTTCTGTCCAAAAGTGTCCTTCTATGACCATATCAACTCATGGGAGTCTTCCCCTCCTGCTTGTAAAAATTCCTATTAATGCTAATGCAGGGGTATGGCCCATTCAGATGAAATTCAGTTTAGCTATTGATTTAAATAATTATATCTGCCTTCCATATTGCAGAAAACTATTGTTTACTTTGGGTTTTACGACATTACAGAAGCAGGTTTGTCATCTTCTTGACCTTCTTGACCCTTTCTCACAATTTATTTCCTGATTTGAAGGACAGGTACCTGTAACATCTGTTTGGGTCACAGGGCTACGGTATGATGTGTTGATTTTGTACAGTAAAGAGATGTTACCTTGGACCCAAATAAGAGAGAGAACATCTGCAATGCCCTATGTAGCAGGCACTCCCAGTGTTGCTAGACACTAGGACATGGACTTTTCAGAAACAGGAAGTCCATTTACAGCCCAAAGAGAGGTGATGTGGAAAATTATATATAGTTAGGGTGATAAGTTATTCATTGCATCCACACCTGACCTGGACTTGATAAATTCTGTGGCAGCGGGAAGTGAAGAAGCACATGTGAACAGTAAAGAAAATAGGGCCCTGAAAAAGTATTCAGCAAATTGTGAGATTTAGTTGGAGTTTAAATCCAGTCAGTTTTTATTTTGTATAAATTAGTTTGCTTCAGACATTGTAGAAGTATTTGATATAATGTTGTAAATGCAAGCACAGCTGGTTTACTTGAGCTAATAACATCTGATACCAGCACAAGTTAGAAGTTGTTAAGACAGGAATAAAAGTGCATACTTTATAAATAAACAAAGGAATAAATTCTGGAACAATGTTTCAACTATTATGGCTGTTTCTGGAAGATGCATTCTTAGTAAGTCCATGGTAGATTTGCTTCAAAAATGCATACAAGCTAGAAATATAAAATATAAGAAGATAAAAACGTGAAAAGCCTATTAAATCCACAGTGAAGATTTATTCTCTAAAATACATTTTTTACGTTTATCCACTGACAAGTAATTCTAATGCTCGCATTCATTCCTCCTGTTCTGGAATCTTCTGCTTTTATCAGAAAACTAGAACTGGCAAGAATACACATTAGCACAGGCAAGGCAATTCCACTTAATCAAAGAAGATGCACCTGCCAGTTTGAAGTGGTGTTCTTGCATAGGTGGTGTTGATCTGTATGTCACTCTCACTAGCATGTGTTTATATGATGCCGTCATACTTGTTCATAGACAGAATAGTGTTCCTTTCACAACCTGAATGGTAGATCATACACGTGTCTTTTTCCTTGTATTCATTAGTAGTCATGATGTACTTGGCTCTGGTAAACTTCAACAGCCCTTATAAGAATAGCAGGACATGGCAATGAAGAGAGGTAGCAGCAGATAATTCTAACAGATCACCACCTACCAATTGATCTTTGGTTGCTGTGCTCTTAGTGGCTGTTTACATTTCTGACTTTGCCTGTCCTTGGGCTCTTTCAGTTGTAGCACTTTCTCACTGTTATATATAGGAAGCTCTATGTTCATCCTAGGAAAGGAAAAAAATATTTTAATCACTGTACAATAAATTATTTGGCATTGTTATATGGTTTTCCCAACTTTTTTCAAATTAGCCAAGGTAATTTCCTACATTCTTGTTTGATAGCTAAAGTTTATTTTAAGATAAAATTACCTTTGTAGGAGCTCTTACTGACAAAATTTTAAGCCATAAATTTCCAGAAATCCAGATAATTTCTGTAATTTACCAGAATAAAATATGAAATTGCCTGTGTTCCGTTTGACTTTGGGCCTCAGTATTTGTTCTGGTTTGTTATATTTTTTTCATGTTAAGGCCCCAGCATAGAACCTTTTGTTGATTTGCTATTTTTCAAAGATCCTGGTTCCTATTTGATACCTAGATTTGGAAAAGACATATTATAGAGTCAGATGTCAGATGATATAATACATGTAAGGCAATAGAGGAAAAATATATTTAGACCTAAATTACATTGCTTGCTTCTTGTCCTTATTTGTCTGCTCAAATACATATGGCAATGTTTTGTCTCTCCAGCCCAACAGGGGCCTGCAGCTGCACATTAGGTAGTTCCACAGGAGTCATTACCATGGAAGGTCCATTAAGAAGAAAAACATTGCTCAAAGAAGGCAAGAAACCTACTGTAAGTTATTCTAATTCTTCCTGTGATTCTAATTCAGTAGTGGCTGTTTTAATTTCCAGCATTAGATTAAAACTGCAGCTTGATACCACACACAAAACAATGTTCCTTGTTACTATCAATTGTAAAATCATTTTCCGTTCAAAGTTTTAACTGGGTTATAACAAGGTTGTAACCTTTGTATGTCCTTTGATCTACGGCAGTTTTGCTTCTCCCTACATTTGCAATTAATGTCTCTAGGTTGTGATAGCAGAGCAAGAGTGAAGCAGCTCTATAAATCAGCATTCATTTCTATAAGGGCAGAAATTGAGTAGCAGGGCATCCACCCATAGCACCAAAGCCATGGTAATTCGTACTTAACCTAAATTCACAGGTTTCACATGTTTCTGGTCCTACACATTTGGAAACTTTTGGAGTTCATTGGTATTTTTTATGTGCAACCCTACTGTTCAGTGCTAAAAGACTTGAAGAATTCGGAGATGTCATCGCAATAAATTATATTGATCATTGATTATTGATAAAGTCCAAGATCTGCCCAGTAGAAGGCAGCACACTATTTTGCCGTGAAGCAATCAGTCCTGATAAGTTTATGATACCCAAGTAAGATGGATTGTATTCACAGCCAGCCATCCAATTTAGGTAGCTGGGCTGATTTACACCAGGAGACACTCTATCTAACTCTCCATTTCTTGTTTCTGAAATTAACTTGGGTAGCACTTGGACTTGCTTGTGAATTGATTTTTGAAATGTTGGATATATGCAGAGTTTTTCCTAATTTTCTTTTTTCCTTTCTGATTCAGCTCTCCTCATGGACTAGATACTGGGTTATGCTGTCAGGATCAACTCTTCTGTACTTTGGAGCAAAATCTTTAAGAGGCACTGAAAGAAAACATGTAAATGTTAAATTTGTTCTGAAAAAAAGAATTGTGTATTCATAAGCAGATATGGATGGGTGTTTGAAGTGTACTGGGTGTTCTAAGATAAGCCACATGTCTGCACAACTTTTACAGTCAAAAGTTAACCCCTAGTGCAGTCTGTGACTGACTTGTCTGTCTCTTCCAGTATAAATCTACACCTGGTAAAAAAGTCTCCATTGTGGGCTGGATGGTGGCACTGCCTGATGACCCTGAGCACCCTGATATTTTCCAGCTAAATAACCCTGACAAAGGTAGATGTTGCAGGATGGACATTGTCTCCATTATATTTCTGTGACAGAAAGTAGATTAATCTCTATTAATGAGTTTGTAGATTACAGAATTTGCAGTGGCACTCATATGAAAGACTGGAGAGGGAGATGTTCAATATAGAATCTTCAAGGGAGGGTACAAATGAAATTGAACATATTTCTGTAATATGCTTTGGTGCTTCTCTGGTGCCTACAGAAGTCTTGCTGTATCTTGACAGTTTCTGTAAGTTTTGTAGAAATTGCCAACCAGTATGAGATTGCTGCATGTCTATGTGCCCGCATACCCAGGTCTCCAAGTTTCTGAACAGCTTTCGTAAAATATCAATATCAATATCAAATCTTAACTTACACTGAAGCCAATTAAAATATTATGAAAATTCTTCAAACATCAAACCATTCACCAAAAAAAGCCTTTTATGTAATTATTAATTACTTTTTAATAATTAATTTTTAAGTGCAATAACACTTGCACCTTGATTAAATTTCAAAAAACTTCAAAAGATCAGAAAGCCACTAGAGTTACTTTGCACTTTGGTTACGTAAAGATTTTTGAGGCTTCCTTCACTTTTCAGCTTTTCAGCTTTGGTGCTGGACATGGATTTGCATCAGCTGTGTGAAACACATCTCTTGGGTGTTGAGTAAAATGCAGAGTGCTTGACTGCATGAAGCAATTTACAAAATAACGAAGCATAGAGGAAACTTGCAATAGGACATTGAAGAAAACTAGGTTTGCAAATACCAAAAAGCATTCTTTAGAATGTTGGCAGTAACCACAACAGTCTTAATGAGAAGAAAGCCAGGGGTAAATTGGATGTGACCTAAGTGGTCTTTTCTGTGGCCTCTCTGCCCTTAGCTTTACAGGCCACATACGTTTTCATACTCCCTTCACCCACAAATTGTTTGATAAAATGCTTCACATTATGAGAGCAACATCCTGTTTGCGCATGTGATGTGCAAAATAATTTAACAGTTTACTTCAGGACTTTGGCTTCTGCACAGAAATTAGAATCCCTTGAAACTACATGTCTGTCTGAAAATTTAGAGCCTTTGATTTTCTTATTTTTTAGGCAATGTTTACAAGTTCCAGACTGGTTCAAGGTTTCATGCAATATTATGGCATAAGCATTTGGATGATGCATGCAAAAGCAACAAGCCTCAGGTAAGTTTGTGAAACTTATTTCTACCCACTTTTTCATATTTTCCAGAAAGTCCTTACTAGAAAAGATACCTCTTTTCAATCTGTGTGCACACACAGTCCTGTGGGGACAGACATAACTCACCATTTTGTACTATGAGACATTTTTTCAACATGAGGAATAAAAATGAGTTAAAACCACAGAATTTCCACCAAATCTGGATTTGTGCAGGTCTAGCTATAGGTTTGGTTACCTTAACATATAACCTCTACGCTTAATGCTTCAAGTGAGGTAACCCCATCTCTACTTCAGAAGAGGCTGTCTCATGGACAAAGAAAGTAAACATGCTAGCATTTACATAGCGCTATGACTGGGTCTGTAAGTGCCATTGAAGAGAGCGTCCTATAAAATGTCATGTCTGTCCTTTATATAGCAGCCTCATTCTTCTCTTGTGGAAAATGTTCATTCTTAAAAAAATTTCCAAAGGTTATATTAATTAGATGCCGATCCATATAGGACCTAAAACAGGATGCAGCTTGGGCATCTTCTTTTCACACACACATTCTACCCATGCATACTGATGACTCATTAGAATGCTTCCGTGGGATTTGGTCCACGAATAGAGAAATCTTTTGAGTCTTTATCTTTTAGTTATGGGGTTAGACCTCTTTTGGGCCTGTTTGGAACTGATTACACTTTTCACACTGGATCATAAATGATTAGCCCACTCTGTTTTGTAACCTTGGGTTTTCCCAATGCCGTAATAGGCTCAGAAGGATTATACTGCTGAATAATTTACAATCTTTTCCAGGTACCTGCTAATCTAATGTCATTCGAATAGTTTGCTCTCCTGCCTGGTGCAACTTCAAGTGCCAAACTGAAGAAACAGGCTATTGTTCTCTAAGGAGGAAGAGAATGGTTTTACTGACATGAGCCAGCCACAAATATTTCAGCACTTTCCTACATAACTTGAAAGTGATTCTGACAGAGCTTGTAAAAGCAGAAAGTGAATGTTGTCCTTAGGACCAGATATAGTCTCATGCACTGAGTGAATGCAGACAAATTAGATGGACAGAAGGTTAATCCTGACTCCTGCAGGATACTACAGCCCTCAACTTTTTGTGGTCATAGACTGCCATGAACTGATGTCTGACCACAAACTTGGCATCGTATCTTCTGCCTGTTCTTTTTTAAACAGTTCTTTTTATTGTTAAGCTGCTTTGTGTGAAGAATATTTGGCCCATGTTGGGTTTCAATTCTTTATAATGCACAGAATGATTGACAGTGTTGACTTGCTGCAAAGTGTCAATTAGAATAGAAAAATGTGGAACACCATTTTTATAATCTTAAGTGCACTGAGTTGCTTGGCAATGTGGCTGCCTCAGATTTTGTATCAAATCTCTGGACAATTCTGCTGTTCATATTTGAGCTATTTGGGAAAAATGTATTTTGGCACAGGACAGTTGGTTTTCTTTTCATTCAGTTACGTTACTCAGGAATGCCCTGACAATGGATTTAACGCTGTTTAAATTTATGTTGTGGTAACGGTCATCTTTCATTCTCTTACTAGTGGCATGGTTGGTTGCAAGTTTGGTTTTTTTCTTCAGTCTGAACATTGTTCATCTTAAATCCCTTGGTACAGGGAAGCAGATAATCAGGTGTTCTGTATCACATGGCCCTTGTTAGACAGACAAACCAAACCAGAACTATTCAAGTCAAGAGGGGTTTTTTTGAAGTTTCTTTATTAGTAGCCCTTTCCCTTTAAAAGGGAATAACCTGATGTGTCTTAAATATAAGCTAAATTTAAAATAGAATACTTATTGACATAAAAGGTACATATGTTAGAAGCATGTAAATACCTCCTAATTTCTAATGTGATGTAATGGAAGTGAACAGCAATGAGGACTCCTGACATTTTTTCCAGCGTATTGCCATTGAGGTAAACTAATGTATGTTTTAACAACTTTCAGTTATGTTTAACAAGCCTCCCTTGGAAAGAACAGTAACTGCTGACTGATATAGTGGCAATGGAATGAACCTATACACACTCTTTTTAATTTAATTAGCCGTTAGAATTTAATAACTTTTAGAATTTAAGGGTCTTCAAAATGTTATATATCTTATTGTATGCACAAGAGGTAGAGTGTTCTAGCCTTCAAAAATATACTTTTACTCAAAATTATGAGCCATAGAGCCTGTAGGAGAAGTTACAAAAGGATCCATTTTCAATTGCTGGTAAAACAGATTCCCAAGCAGAAAGGAAGCATCTTTGCCAGAAACCATGATGTGCCACAAAACAGCGTGGCATGAATGAAAGGCAATATTTATGAGTGATTCTTATACTCAAGTCATTTGTCACTGACAGAAGATGAATTGGTGGAGAAAGGGAACCCTTCAATCCTACTCAATCCTCAAACTCAGATCCTATTCAAAACCTTGTAATTTGGAAGTATGTCAAAAGTAACTTGAATTCCCTCACATTACTAATGTAAAATGCATTATATAGAAGAAAGATGAACATAGCAAATAAGTTTTACACAATAGTCAGGTAAACATCTTATTTTCAGTATAGCACAATTGTGAAATTGCTGCACAATATAAAAAAAAATCAGAATGGTGGCAGTGTAAGAATATTATTAAAATACCTTAAACCAATTTTAAATGAGTTTTTAAATATTAATCAGTTGGTAGCTGCTGATTTGAGTTTTTATGCTGTCATTTAGTACTGTTTGCTGCCATCTGGTACTTTTAATGTGAATTGAAAGCTGCTATTGAAATACAACATACTGTGTATCAGTCGTGATTAATACAGCATTTTCACAAAAAATACCACAAACCTTTCAAGTTTTCATCCATCAAAGAGAACAACTGCAATAGTTGTGTAAAAATAAACATTATCTCAGAATTACTATTTTCAGCATTGTAAAGATATGAAATGTATGTAGGCAATATTGTTAATTTATTAATGTGCAATTTTGATGTAATTCAGTGCCAAAATGCATGTTTTTCCAAATAGCACTAAAATGAGGCAAATAAAGTAGTTTTCAAATTGCAACTTATTTGTCACATTATAATGTAAACCAATTTCAACATTTCGGTCTGTTTTGTGTGAAAACAGTTGCACTATTTTCGGCTGTATTTTCCAGCAGTTCACTGCATGCCATTTGTGTAAGGATTCTTTCTATAATTGTTGTGAACTGTCTCGCCCATAATAACCCTGGCATTGGAATCTAGGGTTTTGGACAAGTATTTTGTTACCTCAGTCTTGTATCAAGTTGTTGTATTTTTCAGTTTGTTACATTGATAATGATTGTTTCACTAATTAAATACTTCAGTGTAAAAAAAAAAATTTGTTTACTTCAGCAGCAATTGCATTTGGTTGTAAGTTTAAAAATGTGCAGAGTATGTATGCTGTTAACAATAAAATATTCTGGAAAAGAATAGTAGAGGTATAGAAGGAATATTTTAGCTCAAAGGCAGCAAGCATGTTTTATTTGTGAATGAATTATATATACAGTTGAACAGACTTTATAGTGCAGTGTGTAGCCATTCAATAGTAAAAACACAACAGACTCCAGACTTCTAACAGAAAATTGAAAAAGCCTCCAAATTTGCCGTTCTTTCAAGTGGGATTTGGAAAGTCCAAAGTAGAGACAAACCTATCCTATTGTTTTCCTAAGAAGTGTATTTTATCACTACCAAATTTGCACATTGACTTGGATAGCAAGGTAAATTTCTTTGCATTTACTATTAAACTTTATTTACACACTTGGATTCTAGTTCATTAACAAATTAATGTAGCCAGCAAGGAAAGCTGGTCCAGGAGAGAACGAAACATTAGTACGAAGTCCAATTGACAGTTGCCTGCTTCCTCCTGACAGTTATCTACATGAGGTCACACAGGATTAGGCTGAGAGAGTCTTGCTGACTCCCACTCTTCCTTCAACTCAGTAATCTCCTAACATCATGACAGGGGCCAGGAGAATAGACCTCTTAGAATGGAGATTTCACTGGAGAAACTGAATTCAAAGGTAAGTATGGAAGTTTGGAGTCACCTCCATCTATGAGGTGACACAATTCCTTTAGAAAAGGAGAAGAGGACTCCAGGCGTGAGCACAAGCCCTTTGTGCCCAGGGCAAATTGATGAAGGTCTCGTGTTGTGGTACAGGTCTGTGAAAGTAACTGTGAAATCTTAAAGGTGAAAGCTGCCTTTTCTAATAATTTTTTGGTTTGTCATGGTGTTGGTGGTTTGGTGGGTTTTGTTTTCTTTTTAAGTAACTGGCTTGTATGTTGAGTATATATGTTGAGTTGTTATACCTCAGTTTAAAGGCAAGTACCTTTTTAAAGCAGGGCCCTTTGGGTACTAATTGCCCTAATGGCCCTGACCAGCCCCTCCTGGGCCCCCCATGCTCCTGCCCTGGGCCCATTTAAGCTCAGCTCTGGGCCCCCAGCCCCCCTGAGCTGTGCTGTACAGGGTTCGGGCCCCACTGGCCCCGTGGTCCAGCCCCTCACCAGCAGAGACCGGCTGGGCTTTTGCCTGCCCTGTCCCCATGGACCTGCCCAGCAGCCGTTGGACCGGACCTGTGGGTCGGCTTCCCAGCGTGGCCTCGGACCTGCCCCCTCCCATGGACTTGCTGGGTGGCACAGGGGGGGTGACTCTGGCATGGCCAGCCCTGCTCGCATCACTCGGGTGCCAAGGGACTGGGCCCTGGCTGCTGAAGCCCTTCCCCCCCAGCTGATTTCTCCCCTGAGGTGCTGCGATGAGCTCACCTGGGCCCAGTAACCACTTAGAGCTGTCCTGTCCCAGCCTGCGCGTCTGGCACCTGATCGGTCTCTGGGCCCAGAATGGCAGCCTTGGCCCTGCTGAGGATGGAGTGCTATGTGCTGCGGCCACTGTACAGGCTTCTCTCTCAGGAGCACTAAATGGACAACTCCTGGCGTGCCATTTTGTAACAATGCCTGCAGCTATAACAATAGCATTCAAATAAAAATTAATTACTGGCAACCTTCTTCAACCATCAAAAAGCTTTTTGAGTGAAAGGTATGGTCCAGATCAGAGCTTTAAAACTACTTTCTGAGAAGACTCAACTGGCAGTTGCTCTTCCGTGTTACAGTCCACATGGATACAAGGTATGTAAATGAGAAGGCATATGTGCTTGTTACTTCCTCCTTGCCCCCCAGCTGACTTCTTTTGACAAGAAAGGCAAGCATAAATTCATATTCCTTTTGGAAATAACTCCACTAAGGACTAGATAAATAATCATAATATTTTTTAGAATTCAAGGAAACTTAACAACATGCATTTTGAAAACTTTGACCTAGTGGTTCAGCTGACAAAGAGGATCAAAATTTCTGATATTGAACTGAGCTAAGTCAACATGTTGTAAAGGGAAATGGATATTAGTCATGTAATAAACTGTTTTGCTTAGTATCAAAGTTACTAATGGATTCCTGGGTCTAATTTAGTTGTTATCTTGTTTTCATTGAAAAAATAATGTATATGGAGATTTGCTAACACTACCATTCCATGGAGACTTGTTACCTAAAGAGCATGCCCATGTAAGACAAGCAGCCTCACCAGGCAGGAGCAGCAGCGGAGAGTTTCTCTGTTTGTTTTACTCCTAGACAATGTTGAGCTTCTGAGGTAGGTGAAAACTGCATATTTCTTCTGCTGATTTTTTATTTATTTCTTAGTTTTTCTATGATTGTGCTGACACATGATGTTAGAAAAACAAGCAAACAGAAATAACAGAAAAAATTGTTGGTAAAATTTATTGTTCCTTTTGAGGTGAATTCAGCACACGTTTGTGCTTAATTATAGAGATTTACTGAACAATGTATTGGAGAGTCACACCACCATAAGCAGTTCTACAAAGAGTGCAAAGATGTGACAGGAGCCAACTCCCAACACACAATTGCATGACCACCAGTGCTGTGAGCGCTGGCATGGGCTCCTCAGCCCAGCATTTCCACCCCCACTGCCAGCTCTGCTGGCCAAAGGTGGCTCCTAAGCACGCTTACAGCTCGATCCTTCTGTGACAGTTACTGTGGCACTTCTTATCAGCAAAAGAGAATTTTCTCCCTTGCATAAGAGTCATTCTGTTTCTGGTGTTCCTGCTTGCAGACAACTTAACTCGTTCGGCACTTCGGCTTCTTGCCCTCTGTGCAAGATTGTTTCTTTGTCAGGAACTGCCATTGCTGAGTAGTTACAATTTGAATTTCCTCTTCAAGCCACCGATACAATTTCCCTTTTTCCCTCTAAGACAGCTGAAGATGTATCTCTTTCCATAGAAATTAGTGATTTAAAATAAAAATAACAAGCACCACACTCCTATTAAGAGAGAGTTTTTCTCTCTAAATTGCTAATAATGCAGGTAAATCCAGTTTGCCCCCCAAAATAAATGGTTCAAATTTTTTGTGTGTCTTCCCACCCAGTGTACTCCTCCCATGTACGTTAGTGTTTAGGTTAGCTATTAATACAGCTCCACCAGTCAACCGAGTGTTGACTCAAGTTATATCCACCCACTGTTTCAGATACCTGCTATGGTAGATTAAAAGTTCATGTGATTAAATATTAAGTTTTATTTTCTGGTATCACAACTGTGCATGCAATTGATGTGTTGATTTTGCATCATTATAAAGTGAAAGAGATAATCTTAACAGAGGACTAAGTTTACCCAAAAGCTCCTCTGAAAAACACAATGGGCTATTTAAGATTAGACTGTTGAAACACATTAGGTTGCAGTTGATCTAATGGGAAGTATTTAAATCCTGATCTATATAAATCTCCAAGAGCACACACATAGACACCATAAATAGGGAAAAATTATCATCTGTCATTCTTCCAGTTAACAAATGACTGTAGAGACACTAAGATGGTATAAACATCAGTTGAAGAATGTATCATTCAATTTAGTAAAATTTGCTTACCTGAAAAAATGGCTGAATAGAAAGCAAAATGATTTGCCATACTGGAAGCTAACCAAGTCATGTGATTTCTCACAGACGGTCAAAATTACTAGTATAATTGTAGAGGAAGCAGATGTTGGCGAACAAGCCAGGTTGCAAGGTCTCTCGTTTCAGTGGGAACATAAGGAAGAATTGGAGCACTGAAAAGCACAGTGGAGCACTGAAGTGCTAGACAAAGAGGCTGGAAACTGTGAGTAAATACACTAGCATTTGATTCCTCTTACGTTCAGGAGGTTGTGATTTTGTGTGTTCTGGTGAAATATCAAGACTGCACATAACAAACATGGACTCAATTATTTTCTCTTTATGTTAACAACTGAAAAATGCTGAGGTGTCTAACTATTCCAGGCAAAATGGGTGACAGTCTTTTATAAAGCTTCACTAGAACACTTATTAAAAGCAAAGCTCTTATTGTGTGTGAATAAGTTTCTTGAACTTTGTTGATATAACATACCTTGCTGTAAAATGTCGTCTTCAGGTTTCTTCTGTGTACTGCAAGTGCTATTAACCTAAATAGGCAGAGAAGGTCTGGAGTTGATAACATATTTCAAAGCTCTTTTTTTAAAGAGGAGGGATATTTTTCAGTTTCAGAGTACACAAAGTATTTTCTTCAGTAACAGAGACTGAAGTGATATCAAACATGGTGAAACAGTGGTCATTTGCTCAACATTGTAATGTCA
The DNA here is from genome assembly GCA_013400135.1 of Rhinoptilus africanus. Lineage (NCBI taxonomy): Eukaryota > Metazoa > Chordata > Aves > Charadriiformes > Glareolidae > Rhinoptilus > Rhinoptilus africanus. Next base: position 414,711 of record VXBO01008159.1, read on the forward strand.
TCTTACACGAAGTGAGTCTTTGCCAACATATGTTCATTTGAACAAAGCAGTACAATAAGTATCTCTTAATAACTCCACGTGTATAATCCTTTTTCAGAAAGACAGTGGTTATTTCTGGTCAGCAATTATTGCTCTGACAGTAGTTGAGGTGCTGCATTTTTTTAATGATCCCATCCCAGTTAGAAAAAGAGAAACAACATTTTTAGTCACCTAGTTCAGTGGACATCAGCTAATGGTGGCAGCCTGTGGATTCCAAAATGGCACAAGCTTGAACCCAAAATCATATTTCATATTTAGGATCTGACACCATCCCTTTATTGGAAAATTCATGTCTCAACTTATGTCTCTTTGAGCAGGTCAACATGAAAGGCAGAAATGGGATGAAGGTTTGAAACCAGTGGAGGTTTCAAAAAACTAAACAATTCTTTAAGGAGAAAACAGTAGGTTATTTAAACAGACTGTATAGATCTCTGTGTGTCTCTATAGTTTTTATAGACTTCTTTATGTAAAAGGGACTGACTTGTTCCTTTATGTCCCTGTATGTAAGGTTTTACTCACAGTCACCATTCATGGCCTAGGGTCCTCTAGTTTCTAGTAAGAATGCTAGCTTACTTTTTTCCAGATCAAGTGGTTAATAATACTTTTGGCATTCTAAAACTAGTCATTGTTGTCAGTCTAAAAATAAGCTATTTGCATTGCCCAAATTGGGTAATATATGCATACAAGATTTGTGAAGAGAAACAATATCAAAAGCTTGTTTGCACATAGTTAAAAATGGACAACTGTTTCACCTAGAAGACATGAGTTGCAAGGGTAAGTTTGAGTGAACTTCCTGGTTTGTGTAACTTGCTCATAAAACTAAGATGGAGACTTCGTGCAGAGGGATATACAGGAATTGCTCACTTTTTTACACAGGCTAGAAAGTAGGTGTGTTCCAAAAGGAAGGGGGGGTAAATTACAATACTTGCCATGAGTGGATTTTAACACTAGATCTTTATTGCAGGAAGAGACTACTAGCTTTATATTCCTTAAATCTTAAAATTGCAATTTTCTTTGTGAATTTGCCAAGACTGATTTAACAGGAAATTTTTAAGGCTTATTTCTGCCTAGTGTAAGACTGAGAGTTGAAATCATATTTCACCGAACAGTGTAATGATTTTTGCACTTATCATCTGTATCAAAAAACAACCCTGGACCCTGTATTTCTGGAAATAAACGTGACAGACATTTGTTTCATCTCACTCTTTAGTAAATTTGTTCCATCTCTTACATGGTATATCATCCATCCTAGAAAAGTTTATATGTTCTCTGATTTTCTCTACCTCTCTTAGTCACTTTGTTGTTCTCTTGGATGGGAAGATTGGACCCATAACCCTCTCTACTCTAACAACTTCATTGAAGCTCCTGTGCTCTGTCCTTTTTATATGCCTCTTGATCTTCATACTCCCATCTCTGTGAATAATTCTGTTGATTTCTTCCAAGAGAACACTGACAGCTAAATCCCACCTCCAAAATGGGGAGGGGGCAAAAAAAAAAAAGCAATTGTGGATAAACCCCAAGAACTCGAACTTGAATTGTCCATTTTTCCGTGGTGTTGTTGGCTTCTTTTTCTTTTGTGTTTTTTTTTCCCCAAGGTTTCCTATAAGCATTTTTCAGTCCCACTTCCCAATTAATACTATTATGAAAAAAACCAGTTCACTCTAAATATTATTTCTCTTAGTTTCCTAATAGACAGTGTGTCGTAAGTGATTTCCAATTAAAAAATAGGAATAGCAGTAAGTATTTGAAGAACTTTGCAAGCTGGTAACTGATGATGCAGCCCTGCTTTTCTATATATTGTCATCTTCCCTATGCAAATATCACTTGCATAATGATAGTCCTGCTTAGCTACTAGTGAGCTAATGACAAAATGCCTATTTGAATTTTATTGGTTAATTGAGGAGGCAGAATTAGAAGTATTTAAAGCAGATGAGGAGGCATCTTCTGCAGAACTGAGTAACTTTAAACTTTGTGAGCATATTAGAAAAACTATTCTGCACATGCAGTGTAATCTTAAAATTGGTGAATACCAATACTTGCATGAAAGGGGAAGAAGTACAGCTTACATGACAATTTGCAGAGAGCAACACAAGATTTTAATTTTACAGAATGGGTCATTATGCATCATTCAAAGTAATGTCTTACTTTTTTTGAGGCCAAAAAAATTAAAAAACAGCTGAGCAAAATCTTGGATTTGCAAATTACACCAGGCAGCATTGCTTTGATCATGTTCTTCAAAACTAGTACTCTGAAGTCAAAATAGAGCTGTAACTAAAGTGGTAATTTTGTGCATAATTAGAAAGCAGTTATTATTCAGCTGAGATTGAGTGTCTACAAAAGAGGACAGAAGACCTACGAATGATACAGACAGTGGTTATTTGTTCTGATGCATTGTTGTGATGTGTCACATTATATCATGCCCTCTTGGTTGCTCATAGAATAAAGCAAGTTTTGGTTTAGTTTGGTTTTCTCTTAATTTGTCTTCCATCTGCTTGACCTGGACAGGCTGGAGAGCTGGGCGGAGAGGAACCTTATGAAATTCAATAAGGGCAAGTGTAGGGTGCTGCACCTGGGGAGGAATAACCCCCTCCACCAGTACAGGTTGGGAGCTGACCTGCTGGAGAGCAGCTCTGGGGAAAGGGACCTGGGAGTCCTGGTGGACAACAGGATGGCCATGAGCCAGCAATGGGCCCTGGTGGCCAAGAAGGCCAATGGCATCCTGGGGGGCATCAAGCAGAGTGTGGCCAGCGGGGGGAGGGAGGTCATCCTCCCCCTCTGCTCTGCCCTGGTGAGGCCCCACCTGGAGTACTGTGTTCAGTTCTGGGCTTCCCAGCTCAAGAGGGACAAGGAATTGCTGGAGAGGGTGCAGCATAGGGCTACAAAGATGATTAGGGGACTGGAACACCTCTCCTATGAAGATAGACTAAGGGAATTAGGTCTCTTTAGCCTGGAAAAGAGGCGTCTGAGGGGGGACCTAATTAACACTTATAAATACTTGAAGGGTGGGTGTCAGGAGGATGGGGCCAGGCTCTTTTCAGTGGTGCCCAGTGACAGGACAAGAGGTAATGGGCACAAACTTGAGCATAGGAAGTTCCACCTAAACATGAGGAGGAACTTCTTTACCTTGAGGGTGGCAGAGCACTGGCCCAGGCTGCCCAGGGAGGTGGTGGAGTCTCCGTCTCTGGAGACATTCAAAACCCGCCTGGACGCATTCCTGTGTAACCTGCTCTAAGGTGGCCCTGCTCTGGCAGGGGGGTTGGACTAGATGATGTACTAAGGTCCCTTCCAACCCTATGATTCTATGATTCTATGATGGTTTAAGCAGGTGTAAATATTGAGCTGTGATTTTATGCTGAAAATCTTCACTTTGTAGTCTGATTTGGTAACAGCTTGGAGAGCTTGTGGTCTCCATGGCAAGGTTAAAATTTCAATGGTGCTTGTGGTCCTGTTGAAGGTCACAATACTCATGCAAAGCCCTGCTGAAATCAACTGCTGATTTAGAACTGTGATCTGAGACTTGGCATCTGAAGTGGCAAAAGCAATTTACATTTAAGGTAATCTCAGCCACCTGAACTAGTAAAAAGGTCATTAATTTCAAACCTCTCTTTGTAGATAATGTTGAATACCATAGGATCCACACTGGGCTCTGAAAACCTTTTCTTTGTGAGTTGGGAATCAGGACACTGAGAGACTGTGACAGGATTACTCCTACTCAATACAAAAGAATGCAGTTTGAATTTGTGTCCACAGCACCTTTTTAGGAAGGAGAGGGGAAAGGATAACTCTGTAGTTTTACAAGCTTCACAGAACACCAAAAGATAAAGAATGTGGGTTTTCACTAACATGAAATTTCTTCCAGGCCTCAAAGTGATTCAAATTACACTATACTACTATTACAGTATACAAAAACAGGTGAAACTGTTGCACTGGGCCCAATTGGAGACTAAAATATAAGGTTCGGAATGAGAATGTGTAAGAAAATCTTTCCGTTTTTTTCAAATCTACATGAAAAGTCAGGTCTTCATACTAAAGTATGAAGTATCAAAGCAATAACTATCGTGTTTAAGATAATACAGTTCAATACAAAACATTACTTCTTTTTGACAAATCATTAAACATGTGCTTTTTTTGTATGTTTGTTTTCTTTTAGAGACCTGAAGAGAAGATGGAGTGTAAAGGTCTGTTAAGTTCTAAATTGTGGAATTCAGCAATGATACAGTGTGGAAAAAAACGTATTTTTGCTGTTGTTACATGTATTCTTTTCACAAGCATGTTGATCTTCTCCTGGAGAGATACTCGGATACAGAATAACATAACTAGAAAACTGTTCCCCCAGGCAACAATTGCCAGTCCAGCAGGTGAGCTTTGTAGGGGAAAACCAGCTCAAAATGTAATAACAGCACTAAAAGATAACAGAACTTTTATTATATCCCCATACTTCGATGACAGACAAAGCAAAGTCACTCGTGTGATTGGGATTGTTCACCATAAAGATGTAAAACAATTATACTGCTGGTTCTGCTGTCAGCCCAATGGAAAGATATATGTATCAAAAGCAAAAATTGATGTTCATTCAG
>VXBO01008159.1:419331-442972 GCA_013400135.1 Rhinoptilus africanus
CAGACTGGAAAACAATGATGAGCAGTCTTCAGAAGCAAAACCCAGGGACTGGTGTTTTCCTCTTTGAGAACCATATCTTCCCCAAAACCGTATCTACTCACGTGTTCAACATTTCATCCTGGAATACTGTGCCAGGTGTTAACATATTACAGCACATTCACAGAGAGCCTGACAGACCTTTTCAATGGCAGGAAAATGATAATTGATCCACGAAAGGTGGTTCAGACTTCAGTCCACTCTGTCCTACGTGCTTATGGGAAGAGTGTGAAAGTTCCCATGGATATTGCCCTTATTTATCACTGTCGGGTGCCCCGTCAAGGAAACCTTCCCCGAGAATCCCTCATCAGGGATACAAGACTGTGGAGATATAACTCATCATTAATCATGAATGTTAACAAGGTGCTAAATCAAACTGTATTGTGAGCTCAAAAGCGAAACCTCAGTTATAGGGAGGGAAAGTGGAGAGCCACCCCTACGGTGGAGAGGCAAAGGATATGATTTAAAGATCACAGTAAAATCACTTCCACTTGAAGTACTCTACAAAGGTAAATTCATTTGATTTGTGAACTGAATCAAGGTATGCAGGAAAGAGATTTTAAAAACCCTGCAAACTATTTGATCCAATAAGGGAGGGTAAGGCCTCAGTCCACTGTTTCCTACAGATGATTGCATATGGTTGGGAAGAGCCTGATGACTTTGTTGTTATATGTCTTTGCAGGAAATTGGTGTGACATACCTCTTATCGGGTGTACATCCTTTTGGAGATGTATTACCAGTCTTTGGCCCTGAAAGTTAACTGTGCTGGGTATGCTATAATTTTAAATGCAGTAATGAAATTTAAAGGTCTTACAATAGGCGTTTAATGCTATGTTCTGCCCAGGAACACATGCACTACGTATTTAAGATAATCTGTTACTCACAAGAACAAACGTCTGTAATTTATGGCTTTCATCACTTGGAAAAATCCCACCACAGAACTCATACAAATGCCACCTTTGTATTTAGTTGCAGGAATGATTCAGTTAGCACTTGCTGTCTCTAAAAAGTACTGGTGTAAACGGATGGATTTTATCATGATGTAATTATCAAATTTCCCTTTACTTTTGCTTTTTAATTGAAAATTTTGAAAATGTAATGGCTTGCTTGCGTTTCTCCGTTTTACACAAGTTAATTAGCCGAACTGACAGTGGAACGCTGGGGTCGAGTCGAGAGCAGCTGCCGCGCGGCGCGGCGTGGCTGCGGGCTCCCGTCTGCCCTGCTGCTGCCGCCGCAGCCCGGCGGCCCAGGAGGGTGTCCCCGGGGCCCGGGGCTCCCCGACTGGCCCGGAGCGGCGGGAGGCGCGGCCGGTGGCGGCGGCCTTCCCGGCAGGAGGCCGGGCGCGCCGGGACCCCAGCCCTGCCGTGCGTGGGTGAGTGGGAGCGGCCCCGCCCAGGCCGGCGGGCGGCAGGTGACAGGACCGGGCGTCCCTCGGGCCGCAGCGGGCCTGGCGCAGCCGGCACCGGGGGCGGCTGGCGGTGCCGGTGCCGCAGAGAGCTCCCGTGACGCCGGCCCAGCTTCGCGCCCCGCCGCTGTCGCAGCCATGCCTGCGCGGGGCCCAGCGGCGGGAGCGGGGGCGGCGGGGACAGCGGCGCGGCACTGCTGGCACCTTCCTCCAGGCAAACTGCTGGGACCGAGGAGGGTGTGGGGCTGTGGGTCCTGCGACTGGCATCGCTTGCGGAAGAGGCTCGACGGGCTCGGGATTTTATTTCCACTGGAGAAATAGCAAATAAGATGATGGTCAGCTGTAGCATTATTCTTTGGTACTGGTGCTAACTGCTTAAAGGTAAGTTAAAGGTATGTATTAATTCTACAACCCAATTTTTTGAAGTCTCCATCTGGATACACTCCAAGCCTGGAGTTTATTTTAGATTTAAAGAATGCATAGCTTCTTGAAGGAGTGGTTTCAGCGTGTGTTGTGGATTAACCCAGGCCAGCAGCTGAGCGCTGAATTGGAAGGACAAAAGTGAGAAGACTCGTGGGTTGAGATAAAGACAATTTAAGAGGTAAAGCAAAGCTGCACATACAAGCAAAGCAATATAAGGAATTCATTCACCACATTGCGTCAGCAGGCAGGTTTTTAGCCATTTCCAGGAAAGCAGGGCTCCATCACATGTAATGGTGACTTGGGAAAACAAATGCCATAATGCCACATGTCTCCCTCTTCCACCTTCTTTCTCTGTCTTGTATTGTGGAGCACGATGCCACTGGCATGGGGTTTCCCTTGGGGTCCACTGTCCCAGCTGTGTCCCCTCCCAAATTCTTATGCAGCCCTGCTCCTGGGATGAGAAGGGGAAGAGCAGCAGGAGAGAAGGTCTTAATGCTGTGCAAGCACTGGTCAACAGTAACTAAAACATTGGTGTGTTTTAAATGCTGTTTTGGTCACAAATCCCAAACCACCAGCATCCTGTGGGTTATTATGAAGAAAATTAACTCTGTCACAGCTAAAAAAAGTACTGTGTGAAAGACAAAAAGTCGGAAATAACAGTCTTTTAAGTGTTGTCATACTGTGTTTATTTTGCCTGCTCTAATTCTTTTCAAAGGACACAAAGTCTAATTGTTTACAATAGCAGAATTTTGGCTTAGAGATATACAGCAGATTATAATGGAGAAGTTTATAAGTGTGCAGGGAAATCTGTGGTTTCTCAGTTCTAATGGCACAAATTAAATATATGACAACACTTTATATTGGCCTGACTTACTTTCTTTGTATTTAGAATAGAAATGGCCAGCTTAACTTTTTTTAGAGCAATATTTTGCAAATAGTGGAATAATACTGCCCTTGGTTTAATCCTTCAAACAACATGCTTTGGACTTTGGATTGTATAAGAAAGGAAGGACTTTGGTGTTTCAAAGAGTCTTTCTGAAAAAGATAAGCTACCAAAAGATTAGCAACAGACAATCTAGGTAAAGATTGTAAATGATTGTTAAGTCTGTGGAATTTTTATTTAAGCTCCAGTGGTTTGTGGTGTTACTTTTGGTGAAAACCATAAAGCAGAGGACACAGAAAAACTTTTTCCAAAAATAAAAAATTAATGTCTATTTGTTAGTGATGGCTTTTTAGACACTGGATAAACCAAGAATTAGGCTGTTTATTGTTCTCCTACCACTAAATCTAATATTGCATATTAGCAGCTGAAACTTTGCCATCACCTCTCATCAGTTGCCCCATATGCTCACCCTAGATCAGGAGACCAAGTAACAAGCTGAGAGTTATCAAAAACTAAACACTGTAGACATTATGAAGATCCTGAAATGAGCAGCAGAAAAGTTATTCAGCCGTCTCAATGCAAATTACAAAGGAAGGACACAATGCAGATAATGTGGGGGAGATTAATAATGGCCCAGGAATGGCTCACTAACTAAAATAGAACTTTGTTCCACCTTTTAGTAAGGACAATGCTGATTGTGGAGGGCTAAAGAAAGATGATGGAAAAGGTCTGAAAATAGAAGTTGTAGAGCAAAGGTAAAAATGATGCTCCAGTTGGAAGGTGCTACTGAATAACTTCCATTCCAAAACCCTATATAATGAGCATTTACTAAACGTGTTGTGAGCATAGCGGTACAATATGGCAAAAGAGAGCCCGAGCAGTTCCTTAGTTTCCCTTAGAACTTAATTCCCCTTAGAGCAGTTCTTAAGTTCCCCTTAGGAGGGGAAAAAAAGATCAGTTACGCATATGCAAGTTTGTAAGCACAACCTTGGTCACCTACATGGTTTTAGAGTAGATTTTGGGACTATGACAAAAGAAATAAGCACAAATGTGATTAATTTGAGCAAGCTGATCTAGTGAAAGATGCTTCTGCCCACAAGCAAGGGGGTTGGAGCTAGATGATCTTTAAAGGTCCTGTCCAGCCCAAACCATTTGATGATTCTATGATTCTAACTGGGACAAGACCTCTTCATTATTACCTTGCTGCAGAAGAAAACACCTTGTGTAACTGCACTTGGCTGAAAGATGTATTAATCTCCAGCTGGTGACAAGCTCAAGTGTATCTGTGTAATTTGATGCATCTGCAAAAAATGTAATCCTAGCATATGTTAAGAAAGAAAGTTTCCAACAATCGTGAGGGCTTATCACTGTCACATACAAATGGAAAAGATTTCTGATCTCTTGTGCTAGAGATTAATTGAAACTGGGCCAGCTGCACAGAAGCAACTGGTCAGGGAAGAGTGTTTCTTATGAGATGGTATTAGAACAGCCTGTCTTATGTGATTAAAAATTAACAACTGTGAAGATAAGGAGGTGACATGACTGCAGTCCATAAATGCAAGAGGGAGGAAGAAAAGCTTTTTACTGTTAAGGGAAACACTGAAAAAGAACAAACTGAGGCAAAGTAACCATTGATACTATTAGCTAAACATAGTATTAAAGCAAATCTGCATAACTCCTGCTTGAATAGTAATTGAAATTAAAATATAAATGTTGTATTCATAATTAATCTGACTTTATATATTTTCTGACTACATAACTGTGCTGTTACTTTCAGAGGATTAAAATTAATGAGTCAGGTGTTGGGAAACAGTGAATTTCACTCCTCAAATAATTACATATTTATTTTCTTTAAGATTCTGCGTTCTGGAGTGCCTTGAGTTCTGTGTTTTGCTCTTTCTCTCTGCTGCTAGAACCTGCTGTTGTTGTGGATTTCCCACGCAGTTTCTTATCAGAATCTGTACTTACCTATTTTAATTAGGCCTACAGTATGTTAGTAAAGAAATGATTGCCCAGAAATACAGACACACAGTATATTTCTCTAGTTCTCTTGAAGTATGTGTGTGAACTGTGGATATATCAGCCTGCAGGATTAATTTGCAGAAGGGAATTTAAGTGGCCTTAAAAAAAAAAATCACCTGAGCACCTAGGTTTGATTTGCTTCAGCAACTCCCCACTCAAGTTTGTAATTTAAATTATTGGGAGGCAACTGTATGGTTTGCTCAAGAGAAGGAAAACTTGTTTTTCTGGTAGGTGTGTCTGCTGTTACTGACATTAAAGAACACCAACCACCTAAAATAAAATGTGTCAGCAAGTGTCTTGGGTATCGTACCAGCATTTTTTTCTTCAGTATTGTTGTGTATTGAACAAGTCATGCAATTTATCATAAAAATATTTAAGTTTTTATCTGGTTAGAATAAATAATTTGTAGATTATACCTTAGCAAAAACTAAGTGGAGGACTGAACAGAACTTCACTCAGCTATCTGCTTTAAAAGGTAATTTTTTCTTTCAAATTTTCACTGTTCAAAGCCCAGTTGAAAAAATATATATATTTTATATCATTCATTATCTATAGCTAGCAAAAGCAGAAGAAATAACAGGTAATAAATGATTTGTATTAGTTAATGTTGACACATTTTGATATTACTTTAGTAAAAACTATTTATTCTGTAAGGCTGAACAATATTTTAAGTCATAAATATATAAAACAGAGGAAAAAATGTTAAATGTGACCTACTCTATGTTATAAGAATGATAAAATATGTAACAACATGGGAGTAAGAATGCCCAGGGGAAAATTTTTCGTCTGACTTCAGGATGTTTCGTAAATGACTTGCAACATTGGAGTTGTTCTTAGTCACAAAAGCAGAAAGTTTTATGACAGTAGCAGGCTCCTACTGTGTATTTGCAGTTCTGCTCTAAATTGTAAGGGCTTCTGTGGGTGACACCATTTCAGAGGCAGAAGAGCCCGTGTTGTTGTTGTCTGCTGCTCTGCTTTGTGTCTGCTGTGCAGTAGTGAGATTGCTGGTGCCCTGTGATTGCTCTAGTCTGTAATCCAGTTTCCTGGTAGCTGGGAAAGGCTACTATAAATCATGTGAGCCTTGGCAAATGGGGCATTTTGAGGGATATGTTGTGACCATAGTTCTCCTTACTTTGCTTTTTCAGGGAAGAGCAATTGTGAAAATATTGCACATTATTCTGAAGACATGGGCAATTATTTTTTTGCCAAAACTCAGCTGAGATTCAGAAGCTAGATTGCTGTATTCAGGAGGTAGATTTTACTGGTTGGAAAATACTGTATTTAGGCAGAAGACCAGATCCTGGGGTAATTTTTCAAACAAATCAGTGAAGTTGCCAGTGAATTTAGGTAGTTACAAAAGTTATGAAGATGCTGAGGATGATATCTGGATCAAAACTATGGACTTAGGTGCTTTCTAGTTTTGTATATTTCTTACTTTTCTTTGAGAATGCTAGTTTTCAATCATAAAACAGTATTGAGATAAAGGCTCTCAAAATAGCTTTACATAATGTGTGAAATACAAAAAAAGAAGCGTGAAATATTAGGTTTAACTTATTTTAGAATAGACTGACTAATATGCTTTGGAAAAAATATTGTTAGATATTTGGCATGTGCATAGTATCTGAAGATACTTAGATTATTAAGTACTTAAGCAAGTGATTTTATTAAGAGTCTTGAGAAGTAAACGAAAGGACAGGAAATAGGAGAATCTTCCAATGTCTGCTACACTTACGATATTGCTATCTGTTTTAGCTATAAAATATATACCTAGAAATCTGGGTCTTTTAATTCTATGACTTTTCTTTCTCAGCAGCTGACTTTATGCAGCAATGACATACCTACTAGAAAAGTTTTCTTCATCTTGTGCAATAGAATCATAGTTTATTCCATCTTGGCATTTTACCCCACACTTTTTGCTGGCACTCAGGGATACTCCATTCTGCTAGTACAGTTTTCTGATCAAACTTGAATTTGATTCTTCTTCCAAGAATCTCTGTGGTACAAGCAGGTGTTTGAAGAGACTTGCTGTCACCTCGCTGTTTATGGATCGTATCTGGATATCTTAAGATGAATTTGTAGAGGAACTTTTACTCTGAGCTCTCCTTGCAGAAGTTACTGTTTGAGAGTGCTCTGAGCTCCCTGTCAGGCAATAACACTTGCTGGCAGGATGGCTGCCAAAGACTTTGACCATCTGTGTACTTGGGGATGCCGATCTGTTCCTGCAGAAGCAAGAGTTTAAGACTTGACCCCCAAATCATGCCAGGAGCTGAGCCAGCATTAACGCAGTAGGAGGGGGCCTAGGTCTCCAGCAAGCGTAATATGAGGTGGCTTTCCCTGCACGCCCTGCCTTATACAGCACTAAGTAGGGTAGAGCTAGTAACTGAGAATAAGTTTTATACCCCATAGATTTCACCTGTCTTCTGCTGAATTATGTGAATTGACCTTGTACTGTATGTACTGGCTCATCGGTGGTGAACTGCAACTTAGGGAATTTATGCATTGGAAATTGTATCTGGACTGTCATGTGCAATCCCCCATTGCCATGTTTTTATGAACCTGATTAATTCTGTATATATTTGATATATATATCTGTACATATCTGCCCCTACCTTGTCTGTGAGAAGACTGTTTGAGGTTTTTTTGGTGTAAAATTTACATATACACTGTATAGGGGAGAAAAAACCCCTGTGTGTGTGTTATTTTGATTTAAAAATTACTGCCTAATTGTTCAATTGGATGTTCTAAAATTTGAATTACAGAAAATAATGAATAATGGCTCCTTGTTCTCCTGTATATAATCCTCTATCATATTCTCTTGCAGAATCCTCTATGTACAGAAACTACTCCACATATTTGACACATAGAGGCATACAGTGTCACATACAGTATCTTTTATCCCATTAAAGGTGTGTTCTGTGACTGATTTTTTTGTAAAAGCACAGTAGCTGGATACCTGATTAAGTCAGTGCAGAGTGATATAGATTTGCCCCTCATCTTGTTTGTGAAATTCTTTGAGCAATGTATTATCTCATATTACATATTTTTTTTTTTGCAGATGCGGCAGCATAAAGTGCAAGGACAAAGACATTTGCATCCATATTTAGATACATTCAAAATGTTGTGTGGAGGGAAAAAATCTTACTTTGCTGCTGCCGTGTGCATTATTACTCTTACTTCAATGGTCACACTTTCTTATCTTAGGTTACAGAGACTTTCTCACCTGCCAAAAATAATTCAAGAAGGCAGCAGATGTAGAGGGAAAATTACCAATAGCACAATAACAGCATTAAAAGATAACAGAACTTTTATTATATCCCCATACTTCGATGACAGACAAAGCAAAGTCACTCGTGTGATTGGGATTGTTCACCATAAAGATGTAAAACAACTATACTGCTGGTTCTGCTGTCAGCCCAATGGAAAGATATATGTATCAAAAGCAAAAATTGATGTTCATTCAGACAGATTTGAATTCCCTTACGGTGCAACAGATATAGTTTGTTTGGAACCTCCAAACTGCGATCCAACGCATGTATCAATTCATCAGTCTCCACATGGAAATATTGACCAGCTGCCAAGGTTTGAAATTAAAAACCGCAAGGCTGAAACCCTTACTGTTGACTTCACTGTATGCATCTCTGCCATGTTTGGAAATTACAACAATGTCTTGCAGTTTATACAGAGTGTAGAAATGTACAAGATTCTTGGGGTACAGAAAGTGATGATCTATAAGAACAACTGCAGCCATCTGATGGAGAAAGTCTTGAAGTTTTATATAGAGGAAGGAACTGTAGAGATAATTCCCTGGCCAATAGATTCACATCTCAAGGTTTCTTCTAGATGGCACTTTTCTATGGATGCAAAAGATATTGGCTACTACGGACAAATCACAGCTCTAAATGACTGTGTATATCGTAACATGCAGAGGAGCAAGTTTGTGGTTCTTAGTGATGCTGATGAAATAATTCTTCCCCTTAAGCACTCAGACTGGAAAACAATGATGAGCAGTCTTCAGAAGCAAAACCCAGGGACTGGCGTTTTCCTCTTTGAGAACCATATCTTCCCCAAAACCGTATCTACTCACGTGTTCAACATTTCATCCTGGAATACTGTGCCAGGTGTTAACATATTACAGCACATTCACAGAGAGCCTGACAGGAAAGATGTAATCAATCCCAAGAAAATGATAATTGATCCACGAAAGGTGGTTCAGACTTCAGTCCACTCTGTCCTACGTGCTTATGGGAAGAGTGTGAATGTTCCCATGGATATTGCCCTTATTTATCACTGTCGGGTGCCCCTTCAAGGAAACCTTCCCCGAGAATCCCTCATCAGGGATACAAGACTGTGGAGATATAACTCATCATTAATCATGAATGTTAACAAGGTGCTAAATCAAACTGTATTGTGAGCTCAAAAGTGAAACCTCAGTTATAGGGAGGGAAAGTGGAGAGCCACCCCTACGGTGGAGAGGCAAAGGATATGATTTAAAGATCACAGTAAAATCACTTCCACTTGAAGTTTACATCTTACAGAGATTTAGGAGAACAGACCTTTTTTGTACTGTACAAAGGTAAATGCATTTGATTTGTGAACTGAGACATGGTACCTTTTAAGAGCCCACAGTGATTGAGTGCTGGTTAAGAATTGAGTTAATCAGGTAAAGTCTCTGTTGCAACTTTGTACGATGTGAGAGCTGTGGTACAGTGAGAAGATAGCTCTTTTATGTGCCTGTGACTATGAAAGGTCATTCAAGGCCTAGGAAGTGGCCATGCAGAAATCAGAAGTTAATGTACCAATATCCAGCTTCCTATTTTTTTCTTTTCCCATCTTCGTATATGTTTTAGCTAGTGCAATGAACCAGTAAACTATCTGAAGAAGGAATAAGTTTGATTTTTGGTTATTTGTATGCCTGAAGTACTTGGTGGATAAAAAAATACAGCTATGATTAGTCCTGCCTATTAAAAGATGTCTTGGGACAGTATCTCCCAGATGAAGAGCTGCATTGCCATTAACACAGTAACCCGTTATAATCACAGAGGCAGGAGAAGAAAACACACCAGCTCTAGCACTGGAACTGTCAGTTGTTAGAGGTATTTCTTCTTAAGAAAAATGGGAATTTTTAGCAGAGCTGTGAGTCATTTAATGATACCAAGGATCAATGCGGGTGGTATTACCTCTTCTGGAATACGTAAAATGAGTTTGTTTTCAATTAAAAAAAAAAAAATCAGTATTTCTCAACTGATTCATATAATGCCAAAGGCTATACACATTTTCCAGCTTATGTACAAAAAAATACAACTACAGTCAATAGTATTAAAGTTAACATTGCTTAATTTTTGCAGTTTGTATGTCACTCTTTGGGTACAAATTTTGTATGCACCGAGTAAAAGGTAGATGCACTGTGACAATAATTGATCAAAATCAACTAGTTTCAATTGTAAAAAAACCAAACAAACAATCCAAAAACTTTATATTCTTGGAAATAGTGTTTGTTAAAGTGGTGATGTATTGTAACATTAAACAGCTGTTGGAGTTTTGCTGATCCAAATGACTGTTCAGCTGGGGTTTTGAGACATGTAAGTTTAAGAAGGGTGGGCCCTCTTTTGTTACCTACAGCTGTTCTGAATTATTTAAGTGGTAAGTGCTGAGTCATGTTGGAAAGCTTTAAAACATAGGCAAGGGATATAGATTGATGTTGAAGAGAAAGAGAATCTTATGAACTGAAAATAAGGCTATTTCCAGGTGGAAAGATAGATGGATGAAGGAACAACTACTTAGAATAGAGAATAGTCTGGTGTTTTTTTTCTGGCCTTGAAACCTCATAACAAACTGATCCTTCATTCACAAAAACTGGACATCAGGTGGATTTTACTCCTTTATGTGATGGGTAAGTTGAATTACGTTGCTTCCTTTTGTAGCTGTAAGGGTACAGAAGCTGTATCTTTACCAACCTCTATCTAAAATTATTGCTAAGGAGTTATTAAGTTCTGCTTAAGGGTCAGATGGAAAGCAAAGGAAACAAAAAACATTTGCTTGCTGTAGTTTCATAATTTCAGTCACATTTTTTTTCTGTTTGCTGAGCTCCCAAAGCTATGCGCATTGTATGGACATGGCAATGTGTTAGAACTTTCCTATGAAGGGACATCTGGGGGCAGTGAGACTGATGCTTTGGGGTGTGTGAGAGCAGGTATCCTTTTTTACATTTCTACACCAGTGTCATGTTTTCATTCCTTCATCTGTCTTGCGGTGGCACATACCTATGCCTTTCATGAGCTCTATCATTAGTGGATTAGTAACTTTGGCTAGCAAAAAGTCCTTTTACTTGGAAGTTTTCAAGAAACAGTCTGTAAATAACTTTGCTAATTGTATTTATAATGATCATCAGCTGCTAAGTAAGAGGCTAAACATTTATAATACTAAAAGGGTAGAATAGCAATGTAGTGTGTATTGGATGCTTCTCATCATGCTTTTCTGCTTGCATACTTTGGGACAATGCAGAAAAGGAAAATTTAGGGTTCTTAATTTGATTAAAATTTTCTGCAACTTGTGAAATACTTGTGGCAGAATCCCTTTCCAACTGCTACGTCACAGCTTTTAACAAACTGTACTATTTGCTTCACAGTGGCAGCAGCATCTCCCAAAGTCTGTATTAACGGAGGCTGGCAGCTGCAGTAACATCAAGGGGGTCTGCTACAGTGCTACTATCTATGGTACTACTATATTAGCTAGTAGTATTAGGTACTACTACTACTATAGTAGTATGGTACTACTACAAATGCTTGTCCATTTAGAATTTTAGACTCATGTAGTTTAAAAGGGGCATCTGGAAATACAACTCCCTGCTCAAAGCAGGATAAGGCAGCGAGGTTTGATCAGGACTTTGTCTAGGTGGGCTGGGGACACAGTCTCTCTGGGCAACCTGTTTCAGTCTTCAACTGCCCTCACAGTGAAGAAGAGCTGGTTGAAATTTCTCTTGTTGCAGTTTGTGACCATTGGCCCTTGCCCTGACGCATGATGCTGAGTTGGGTCTGACTTTGTCTTCTCTATACCTTCTTATTAGGTAGTTGGACACAGTAGCAGTGCTTCCCCACACCGTGCCTACCACCACTTTCCCTTCCTGCACTGTTCTATCTGCAAGGCTGAACTTGTCTCTCATAGTTTTCTCAGATATTTTGTGCTCCACCTCCCTGTCCATCTCTGAGGCCTTCATGGGACTTGCTCCAGTGTGTCAGTCTTTTGTACTGAGGAATTCAACATTGAATTCGGATGTGGCCTTGAGCGTGGAACAGAGGTGAAGA
Organism: Rhinoptilus africanus; assembly: GCA_013400135.1. NCBI lineage: Eukaryota > Metazoa > Chordata > Aves > Charadriiformes > Glareolidae > Rhinoptilus > Rhinoptilus africanus. The sequence continues at coordinate 431,402 of VXBO01008159.1, forward strand.
ATTCTTTCCCTTGAACTCTTAGCTATGTACTTGTTACTAAAGCTCAGTATACAGTTGGCTTTTTTTAGTCGCAAGGACATATTGCTGAATCCTGTTCAATTTGCTGTCCAACACCAAATTATCCTTTCCTGTAACGTTGCTTTACAAATCGTTGGCTCCAACCTGACTGTTGTGTGGGGTGATTGTGTCAGGTGCAGGATGGTGCATTTGCTTTGGTTAAACTTCATGAGATTTCTGTCACTCGTCTGGTTTGTTGAGGCCCCTCTGAGGTGTTCACTATTCTCTTGCATATTGACTGCTTCCCCTTCCCCACTTGCTGAGAGCAGACTCTGCATCATAAAGGTCACTAATAAAGTAGTTAACCAATTCTAGCCCCTTAAGAACACTTATATTAACTGGTTACCAGTTAGATTTTTGTATCACTGATGACCATGCTTTGAGCTTGGCAGGCCAGCCCATTTTCCACTCAGCTTGCAGTCCAAACATACACTCTGTATTTTGCTGTTTTAGGTGCAAGGATGTTTCTGGCATGTTCCTGTCTAAACTCCTGCTGTGAAGTAATCTTTCAAAGCTAATGCAATATTTCATAAGTGACGCATCAAAACATGGCTCCTTTAGAGTAACCTGAGTTACAGCACGCATCATACACAGCATAGTTACTCCCACATTAAGAATGATGAGAACTGGGTTTCAAGACAAGTAATTGAAAGGTTTCTGTTTTGTGTAAGTTTTCTTCACTTTTGAGTGACACAACAAAAACTCTAAGAGATCATAATTTATGGCCCAGTCAGTGTGGTTTGAATAGAGCGCTGTGAATTTGGCTTCCAATTGATAAAATCCTCAACTACGAAACGTTTTCCAAGTAAGTTTGTGTGAATAAAGGTGGAAAACTGAGTACGTAAGACTCTAGCCCTGAATTCAAGAGACACTGCTCCACTGTGACTTCATGCAATTCCTATCACATAACTCAAATACTGATTCTTGCATCTGAAAACTCCCCTTCCACTGGTATAATTCATACTGCATACATTTGTGAACTTTGGACTTCTTTCAGTACTAAGTATGAAATTAGGTCTCCTTGGATAGCGGTAAAAACAAAAAAAATCACACTAACAATAGTAATGCTAGGCAGCTTTATGTTATCAAGGACATGAGTGAATCTTCATGAAAACTCATGTTTTCAAGTTGTGTAAAAAAAAAAAAAAGAGACACTAAGGGGAGATTTTATTGTAAGGGAGGAAGGAGAGGAAACCAACCTAGAGCGTTTCTAAAGCATGTGATGTCATAGATACAGCTTTTAAGTATATGTCAAATACCACAAAACTATGTGGATATGTATTTGCTACTCAATAGATAACTTGTGTACATCACATCTCCTATGATGATCAAAACAAAAGACCTTTTTCTACTCATATGCTTTTCTTCAGACTTTAGGTATCATTTTTTTCCCCAGAGATGTGGCATTCTCATGGTTATTTGCCCCTGCTTTCCAATTCTAGATGTAGCAACTCCTTTAAGTGCATGATAATATTAACTGCAACTTTTGGAAAAAGTGAATGGCTGCTAGATATTATTTAATGTAAGAGAGTGACTCTTGCTGTAGAGAGTGAACATCATCTTCCCATTCATAGTATTTCTGCCTATCTGTGAACTAAGTTATTTCTCACACAAACTACAGGAAATATGGACTACAAAATACTGATCAAGCCATTCTGAGTTACCATCAGCAAACATGATGAGTACTGTCAGGGGTCCTCTAAGGTTAATTGTGATGGCAAGCTCTATCAGATAGATGAAAAGTTGGCTCATTCTCACTGAGGAGAGTTCATATTGACGCATTCCCAAACTTAAATTATTATTGTTAAATTAAATTTTAATTATTAAATTAAATTATTGTTCCTATCTAATCCTAGTTAAAGGACCCAATTGATTCTTCTATTGCAAAGGCTGAGTATTTAAAGCTACCATAAGGAAAAAACATTTTGAAGAGAATGATACTGGAGAGAGAAGGGGTTTGCTATCTTCTCATTTGAGTTAAGCAGCCATGCACTGTAACCAGTATTTGCTGTTACATGTACAAAAGCCTATGGTCCTAAAATAGTAGTTTTGCCTTCTGTTTCAACAAAAAAATAGGTCAGAAGTCAGCCCAAGCACTACTTCATTTCAGACTTGCTGGTGGATTTGAATGGTTTAAACGTGACAAGCTATGCTTTAGAGCCCAAACAGGTATGCTTAAACATGAGTACAGACAAAATTTTGTGGTGAATACTGTTAGCATGCTGTATTGCATTATGTCCAAAACAACCCATTCCCAAATGCCCAAATAAAAGTATATGATTGTGCATTGCATGACGATACCATTAGGTGTGCAACTTTGGTTCATGCAAAGTCTCATTTTATGGACACACTGCTGATAGTCCATATATTCCTGAAGATTCTGCATATGTGAGCTTTTCAGCCGTGTTCTTTCCATAACACCAAATGGATACTATGGTCTGGCATACTGGTGGCAAAAACCAAGCCCATATCATTTTGTCCATTTAGTCCATTTAACCAAGACATTTCACCAGCCAAAAAACTTGAACCTCTCTTTGACTTTCTATACTCTGGCAGAGGCCAGCGGCTTATCAGTTTTTCTGTCCTCAAGTCCATTATATACAGGTATCTGTTATCAAACAGTAGAGCAAATATCTCTCCAAAGCCCAGCAAGGACACATTTGAGAAGTCAGGAGGTTTGATAACCCTAGAAAACAAGACAACATTGTTAGAAAATGTAGTCATGAACCTGTATTATTAAAACAAATCCTTATGTGTCTATAGAAAATAAGTGTCTAAACTCATGATTCTGAAAGCAGTTAGAACTGGATGCAAATTTTTCAAATTAAGCAACTGAACGGTTAGGTGCAGTCAGGCCTGTGGTTTCAGTTCTGCCTTTGTGCATTCAGGATAGACCCTTCTGAACAAAGGTTAGGGTTTGAAAGGGACTCTGCACAGCACATGGGGGGAAAAACGTCTCGTTTCCAGATACACATAAAAGAGCAAATGTACTTGTCTTTTACAGTAAGCTTCCATAGGGATTTCATGCCTCAATATCTTTAAATTAAGAGACAAAAGCTCTTATTGTTATTTTGACCACTTTTTTAAAAGCTGCAAATAAAACACAGAAATGCCTTCTAAAATAAAATTTGGAACAGATATTAAAGAGAGTAAGTTTTCCACAACTGACCAGGCATTTGATCGTAGTGTTACATAAAGCACAGAACTGAGGCACAAAAATGTATGGAGATGAAAAATCTGTTCTCAGCAGTAAGAGAACAGCTTTCTCTTTTGAAAGATGGGAGGGTAAACTCAGGAGGTGAAATTACTCAATTAGTCTTACTGATGAGAAGCACTTCTTTTGGAATAGATCTTCCTATGGTAGACACTACAAATATTTGGTCCACTTCAGTTAAGAGTCTGCTAACAGTTCTAAAATGCAATTTTTTCTTTAATAAGTTACAATCTTTGGTGCCACCATTTCTAACAGATAGAGCGTCGTTCTTTTTATGGAAACAGAATGCCATTCTCTTTGATCCCTTACTGCAATCTGATAGATTTCACTGTCATTCCACAGAATTATTGAGAATGACAGATCAGTAGTGCTATAATGAAAGTCTTTTTAATTTTTTGTCCCATGAAAGGACCGCAGAAATGGCCACCTGGTGCTCTGTAGAGCAGTCTCCGTAACAACATTAACTTCTAGTCAGTACAGTTTCAAATTCACAACATTCTCATACTAAATCCAAAACAAAGCACTGTAGCAGCTACTAGGAAGAAAATTAATTCTATCCTAGATGAAACCAGAACACAACAGCAGCACTGCAGTATGATTTAAGTCTATATTGAAACTCTTCAGCTTATGGAATGAAAATATTAATGAGGACTAGCTTGTGTCCAGAAACCAAAATAGTAATCAAATGATTCATATTAACAGATGACAAATTACAATTAAACCTGTGAATATGTGTAAAGTCATTTACAGAATTTTTATCAAGATTATTTTGGCCTACATCTAACGTAAATTATTAAAACTAGTATGTTCTACTTCTTATTTATGTAAAGAAGACTAAGTCTTAAACTAAAAGATTTACCTGAGAATATCATAGCTGGCAAAGTCCCACTGGTATAATCCTAGTGCTGAACTGCACACTATGTATTTACCATCAAAGTGCAGTCTGGGCTGTAGGGAGATGCTGCGATCTTCAGAAACAGAGAGTGTTTTTAAGCACTTGCAGTTTATTTCCCTTCCAATAGGCCAAATCTACAATTAAAACACAGTTTAAGACCATAAAACATTCACATTATAAACCATTACACAAATACAGCAAGCCTCATAGTCTCCCTTTAAGCATCAGGTAAATGTGTGCATGTTTTTCCAGAAATTTAGGTGGGAACATCAGTTCTGTAAGTGACTTGTCTTACAGCATTGTTGCAGTATGTGTTGTTTCTAGCCTAAAAAAAATCCCAGTGAAATGGCGTGTGAAAAATCAACCATCCAATCCGACAGAAATGTAGCAATATTTCAGTTATTCCATAGCCACAAACTATTTAGAATCATAGAATCATTGAGGATGGAAAAGACCCTTGGGATCATCAAGTCCACTCTACAAAGTTCCCCCCACACCATATTCCCCAACACCACATCTAAATGACTCTTAAACACATTCAGGGATGATGACTCCACCACCTCCCTGGGCAGCCTATTCCAGTATCTGACCATTCTTTCTATAAAGAATTTTTTTCTAATGTCCAGTCTAAGCCTACCCTGTTGCAGCTTGAAGCCATTCCCTCTTATTCTATCGCTAATTACCTGTGAGAAGAGACCAGCACCAACCTCTCTACAATGTCCTTTCAAGTAGTTGTAGAGAGTGATGACGTCTCCCCTCATTCTCCTCTTCCTCAAACTAAACAGTCCCAGCTCCTTCAATGGCTCTTTGTAAGATTTATTCTCCAGGCCCTTCACTAGCTTCATTGCCCTCCTCTGCACTTGTTCCAGCACCTCAATATCTCTCTTGTATTGTGGTGCCCAAAACTGGACACAATACTCAAGGTATGGCCTCACCAGCGCTCAGTACAGGGGGACAACCACCTCCCTACTTCTGCTGATCACACTATTTCTAATACAAGCCAGGATGCCATGGGCTTTCTTGGCCACCTGGGCACAGTGCTGGCTCATATTCAGCCACTTGTCAATTAGAACCCCACAGGTCCTTTTCTGACAAGCAGCTTTCCAGCCACACTTCCCCAGGCCTGTAGTGATGCATGGCGTTGCTGTGGTCCAGGTGCAGGACCTGACACAGCCTTGCTGAAGCTCATACCGTTAGTGTTGGCCCATCGATCCAATCTATCCAAGTCTCTCTGCAGAGCCTCCCTATCCTCATGCAGATCAACACTTCCGCTTAACTTGGTGTCATCTGCAAACTTACTGATGATACACTCTATGTCCTTATCAAGATCATCAATAAAGATGTTAAACAGAAATGGTCCCGACACCGAGCCCCGAGGAACACCACTTGTGACTGGCCACCAGCTGGATTTAACTCCATTGACCACCACTCTTTGGGACCATCCATCCATTCAGTGCTTGATCCAGCAGATCGTACGCTCATCCAGGCCATGAGCAGCCAGTTTTTCCATGAGAATTCTATGGGGAACAGTGTCAAATGCTTTTCAAAAGTCTAGGTAGACAATATCCACAGCTTTTCCCTCATCCAATAATTGGGTCATCTTGTCATAGAAGGAGATCAGGTTTGTCAGGCAGGACCTACCTTTCATAAACCCATGCCGACTAGGCCTGATACCCTGGTTGTCCATTATACGACTTGTAATGGCACTCAAGATGATCTGCTCCATGACCTTCCCGGGTACTGAGGTCAGACTGACAGGTTTATAGTTTCCCAGATCCTCCTTTCTGCCTTTCATGTAGATGGTGTTATATTTGCTACTCTCCAGTCCATTGGGACCTCCCCAGTTAGCCATGACTTCAGATAAATAACAGAAATTTACAGAACTCTTCAACCCAGAAGTCCTCAACAGTAACAGTACTTGCAGTCAAGTTAGCACATTAGGCATGCACTGAAAGCACTTATTTTTTGCATTACTGTTCATTTAGAACTATCATTTAAATCTGAACATGAAGGAAAGCATTGAAAAGTTAGCTTCCATAGAGTCCGCAACTTTACAAGCAGGGAAAATAAAGAAAATAAAGTCTTATATTATCTGTAAACTTCAGCAAAGCACTCAAGCATTTTATTTCCCTGGGTACCGAAATGATATATGTATGATATATGGTACATACCTTGATTTCATACTTATCTGCACTTAGAAGAATATAATCCCCAGGACTATGCATAAGAGATTTGACTTTGCACTTCTGCAAAACTACCTGTAATTGAAGGATGTAATGATTTATGTTGATGCTGTTAAATAGCCAAATTTTCATTTGCATTTTTAACGTCATTGACAACCTATACACTATACTCTTGTACACAGGCAATACAAGTACTTTTAGCAACTGAAGGGAAACTACAGTTTACACTTTTCTTGTTCCTACTAGTGACAACTTACTGTACTAATAAGTAAACATACATACTTCACCTCTAGAGTCACCCCTCCCACCTTCCAAGTTCTGAAATACTCAGAAGAAAAACACTGATTGTTGACCTGAGAACACCCTTCATGCTCAGATTTTGGTTATCAAGATCATTAGTTTTTCTACATAATTTTAAAAGTATCTTTCTCTCAGAACCATTGTTTTTATTTAGTCTTTGAATGAAACACTGATTCCTAATATTACGGCAGCTGCTTTGGAATAGCATTATCTTCAATGGTCTGAAAGGTTTAATTATAGCTTCTTTCAAGTATTTTTCTGCTGAAATGTTATTTTGCAGTATTTTGTGATGTTCTACAGATTCTACACAGGTTAGGAATAGAAAGTAGAAATTTAGAACACATGTTACAAACTTATTGCAAGTAAGTGTTTTGCAAGATTAATTAAAAATCAATATTACCACCTTAGTGACCCATTCTGTGTGTCCAGTAAGGGTATTCAGGCACGTTCCTGTTGATAAGGCCCATACTTTCACAGTGAAGTCTGCCGAGCCACTGACCAGAATATCAAGTTCATCGTTGTAATCCACACTAAAAACTACAAGCAAAGAGGGTACTAAATAAGGAATACCAGTTTGTATGCAAGCATTTTTCTGTAAGTGAGACACTAACTAGGTCATATAGCCTCTAAAATCATATGCTACTACAGCTTTAACTGTTGATATTGAACTGTAGACATGACCTGTTGCTCTGGATTCCTAAAATTACATAGCAAAATTACTGATTTTTGTCCAATTTCAGAGCATGTACATCAGTGGTTCCTTTATGGTTGGTTTATGGCAAAGTGTAACTTAAGCTACTTCCTATTTTAAGAGTTCTAGTAAGTCAATTCCAGCAGGATTAGTACATGTGATACATCTCATTACTCACAGGGGAGCAGACCTACACCTGAGTTAAGGATATTTTGTAGTAGGGGACAGAGAAGTTAGTTATGAGGGAAATGCAAACACAGATTTACAGGTCATATTGTGTTCGTTGCTGCAAGCCCATCTCCAGTCTAGGGATATAAAGAACTGCTATTGCCATGTGCTTCCTCCTCCCTAACGCCTGCATCTTTCTGATAGACTCAAAAGTAGTGAATAACCATGGCATTTAGTATTATTTCCATGCAACTGCAAAACACTACATGGCTAAGTTTTGGCCTTATTCAAGGACAGACAGATCTAGATATGTCTGGCTGCTTCCTCCACCGCCACCCCAAAAGGTGACTTGGGACAGAGACTAAGAAAAAAAGCTATTGTGCAAAAAGCTAACTTAAATTATAATTTGTTTGATGATGATGTATGTTACTTGACTGGTGAAATTACAAATTGAAAAATCCAACATACCTGCACCAGTATGTCCTCTAAAAAGCTGTGTCTTTGCCCCAGAACTCCATTCCCAACAGGCTACTGTGTTATCAAAAGATCCTGTTACAAGCTTTTGTTCATCAAACTTCACTGCAGCACAAGTGTGTGTTTGGATACCATATATGCACTGACCTGTGCTTACATCCCACAGTTTTGCAGACAAGTCATCGGATCCTAGAATAGAAAAGAGCAGGTAATTGGAAGCAACGAGTAAATAATATTTCCAATTTTATACTGGTCGCGCATGTTTGTTTTACACTATTTTCATGGAATCACAGAATGGTTATGGTTGGAAGGTTTCATATTTGTTCTGCCTGTATTTTTAAGTTCAAACTGAAATTTTGAAGCCTGCAGTTTTCAGGGAGGAAACTAAATTATCATTACAATGTGCAAGTCAGACTAGTAGCAGGTTAGATCTAGTTTACGGATCTTCATATAAGCACTTATACCACATTAAGAACTCAAAGTGCTTACAGACTGTGTCAGAGAAACTGTCTTGTTTCAAGGAAGACGACAGACTTTTCCTTCCACACCTTGGGAGACTACAGTGATCATATAACCCAAACAAGGTCCCTTTAACTGGAAGTTATCCTCTAAAAGGATAACTAACATATCTGTACTTCTTAAATGGGCTTACTAATCTGAAGCACGATACCTGCTGTTACTGTTTTTTTAACCAACAAAAAAGTTGGTCTCCTTGTTTTCCTATTAAAGTGACGTTTATTAGGGACTGGAGCACCTCTCCTATGAAGATAGATTAAGGGAATTAGGCCTCTTTAGCCTGGAAAAGAGGCGTCTGAGGGGGGACCTAATTAACACTTATAAATACTTGAAGGGTGGGTGTCAGGAGGATGGGGCCAGGCTCTTTTCAGTGGTGCCCAGTGATAGGACAAGGGGTAACGGGCACAAACTTGAGCATAGGAAGTTCCACCTAAACATGAGGAGGAACTTCTTTACCTTGAGAGTGGCAGAGCACTGGAACAAGCTGCCCAGGGAGGTGGTGGAGTCTCCGTCTCTGGAGACATTCAAAACCCGCCTGGACGCGTTCCTGTGTAACCTGCTCTAAGGTGGCCCTGCTCTGGCAGGGGGGTTGGACTAGATGATCTACTAAGGTCCCTTCCAACCCTAGGATTCTATGATTCTATGATTCTATGATTAGTGTGCCAGGTGTTTCAGAAATTGAAAAAAAAAAAGTCATTTTGAATCATCTTAAACTGCATTAGCACTACGAAAATAATCTGTCCAGTAAAGGAAAAGCAAAATGTCATTAATCATATGGGACGTGGGGGCTGAAAAAAAAGAATTGTAAGACTCCAAGTTTTCTGTCCTTCCTACCTGTACACAGAAGTCCATCTTTATAGTAAAGTGCATATACTCTGGCACTGTGTCCAATTAAAGAGGATGTCTCAAAGGCTTCGTGGTCCTTCAGTTGCTTCATCCTTAAAATAGCCTTTAGGTAAACCTTCTTCCAATGCAGAGGGTCCTGAACAGAGTCATCTATTTGCCAACCCAAATTCTTACATGCAGTCTGCCACACCTCTGTACAGGCACTTATAACCTTATTCCACTGCTTAGAGACGAGGCAACACGTGAGTAAGGTCTGAGGATCAAGCCATTTTAACAGATAAAAACTAAGTTCCAATGGAAGAAGTTTGAGGAAGTCTCTCTTGAGGAGAATCTCTAGATTATTGGAGAGGTGCCTGAGCTGGACTGCTCCACTCAAGCTAATCAGGTGATCCAGAGTTTCATTTTTCTGCAAGTCCGTCAGAGAAAGAAATGTAATAGAAATGTTATCAAGCCATGCTTCAAAGTCCTTTTTCTCCATAAGGTTATGGAAAAATTTACCTGTGATACATCAAAATACTGTATTAGTTCTGTTCAGAAAACAAGGTAAGCATCACATCTTTATTACTGGTACATCAGTATTCCAAGTGGCAAGTTAACATACAGACTGAAGTGACCAAATGCATTTTAAAATATTCATTAGGTTAGGACTAAGAACTTGCATGCACTTTGAACTACCATTTGTCCTGCATGAGCCTTAGAAGTGAATTGTATGGAGCTAGTGACTGTTAGCATTCATTATGAATGTTAACATCTTTTTTGTTTTAGGTTAAGACTTTCAAATTCTGAATCCAATAAGGTAAGGGTTAGTTTAAGTTTTAAACCTCTTATAATAAACACTATCTTACAGTTTATTCATGGATTATACTGATAAAGGGAAGAAACCAAGACATACAAGCAGAGTGATAAGCTAGTACTGACAGAAGTTATTCATACCTTTATCCTGAACTATTTTAAACACAAAGCAGGCAACTGTAGTTTAAAGAAGATATAGACAGATGTCTGAAAAACCGTTTTGAAGGATATGTTAGCCATCTTTCTTTTGGGCTCGTGTAACGACTGTAGATAGTACTGACCTAGTTTCAGTTTTGCCATGTTTGCAGTGCTTTGACCTAAACACTTGTGGTCGTTTTTTTTTTTTAATTCCTGGGGTTTTTTCCTATTTTTTCCAGTTTATTTCCAATGAAAAGAACTAACTGTGAAATTGAATACTACCTGCTGAACTACGCAATCTGTATGCATTTATACTATCCTGAGGCATCACAAGTTCCTACAATAAGCTTGCACAAGCGATTAACAAGATGAACATTGGGCAAACAGTTAAAAAGCCATAATTATTTATTTTCTCTGGAAGATCTAATTCCATTCATTAGACAACTGGCTGAATTTAACTCACAGAAGCTCCCAAACCCAAAGAATTAAGGAATCTGAATGGGAGTTAATTCTATACGGACATTTTACCTTCACAGAGTAAGAGCTCTTAACATAGCACAGTAGTACAGAAAAGTACAGTCTTCAGTGTGAAAGGCTGCACATGGCACGCAATTATTGTTAAAGTACTGGGTGTCAAACGCACAGAAACAGCTGCTCCTATCAAGTCAAAAGTTCATACAGTAACTGTTACTGCTGACAGCACTTACCAGCTTTCCTCAGCACATATGGCAGACAATATATATGCTGTTCTAACAGGCATGTGTTCTCTTTAAAACAAACAAACATTTCTAACAGGCTCCCTATTTATAAAAAATAGGTGAACTCTAAGGCATTGTTGTATTCAATACACGAATACTGAAATCAAGGACTGCTGTGAGGGCCTGGAACCGGTGCTCTGAGCACGAGGCTCTCTTCTAGGTATCATCCAGCGAGCCCCCTCCGCTCCCCGCCCGCTCCCATGTACCTCAGCACGCAACAACCACTGCGAGGGCTGCAAACCTCCAGCGCCGCTGCTGCCAGCGCCGCTCGCCCGAGTCCCGCGGGCCGCGGCGCTCACCTCAGGTAGCGGCCCGGCGCGGAGAGTCCTTTGGCGAGCAGCCGCCGCGGCTGGCGCGGCTCCTCGGAGCCCAGCGCGCGCTGTGGCTTCCCTGCAGCCATGGCTCCCAAAGCGGGACAGGCTCCCAGCGCTTCCGCGGCCCGCACGGCAGCCTGTGTGCACCCGCGGCAGAAGGCCGCGCTCGGGCGGTACTGGGCGCCTCCGGCGCGGGAGGGGAGGGGCGGGGGGGCGGCTGCGCCG
>VXBO01008159.1:443143-460605 GCA_013400135.1 Rhinoptilus africanus
GGCCCTGCCTGCCGGCCCGCCTCGCTGCCACTGCCTGAACAGCCCGGAGGGAGGCCGCGGCCCTGACGCCTGCCCGTAGAGCGGCGGCCGGAGCCGGCCGCGCTGAGGGCTTCGCAGGCCGGGCATGGCTGCGGATGAGTCCCGCTGCCTGCTGGGTTACCCCACCTCTGACTCCTGCCCGAGGTGAGCGCGGGCGCCGCGACTCGCCGCTCTGGTGGGCTCGGGCGGGCTCGGGGACAACGCTGACTGTCCCGGAGCTGGGCCGCGGCGAGCTGCGGGCCGGGCCCTGAGCCACGCGCGCCCCAGCGTTACCGGCCCCGGTAAGGGGCCGGAGCTGGGGCCGGAAGCTGGAGGTGAGGGCGGCGTGATCCTTGTCTGCCTCTTCTGCTCAGAGTGCAGAACAAGAAGCTGTACCTGGCCGCGTTCGCCGCTGTCCTGGGACCACTCAGCCTTGGCTTCGTGCTGGGCTATAGCTCGCCTGTTATTCCAGACTTGAGGAAAATCAACAATCCTAAACTGAGATTGGACAGCAGTCAAGCCTCGTGGTTTGGGGTAGGTCTCTGTATGATGCATTGCAATTTTGTGATTTCCCTTGAAAGCGTAGGTCCAAGAGAATGCTGCTTATATGATGAGGTCTTACTCCTCTTGAGAATGAAGGTAAATGCAGACCCTAATAATGAAGCACAGTTGTGTTTGTTTGGTTTTTTTTTAAACTCAGTGATTGATTCAATTTTCTCTTGAGTAACAGTGCTGTTATTCTCTGAAAACTGTTAGTGTGTACTAATAAATGCCCCTATTATTTTTGGTGGTAAAACGTCTGCTAACCATTCTTGTGTTTCTCTGTTGAACCTGTTAAGGGACCACAGAAAATAACCTTTTTAATAAATTAGCACAATCTATCAAAATGAGGAATATGTACTTTTTGGATACAGGCTGGACTTCAGTTTAGTCAAGATAACAAATTCTTCAGGGCTTTAAAACAGTTTGAAAGGCTGTTTGTGACTGGACAGCTTTGTAGACATTAAGAAACAGTTACTGCTGCTTTTTTTTTCCTTCATTGAAAGAGCTTTGTATGTAACATGAAAATTACTTGCAGTTCAATTGTGCCAAGTACTGCTTCTTGACTGTGTTATGATTAAGAAGTGACTGTTTCTTTTGATTTTCAAAACACCTGCATACTCTTGCACATTTTTTAANGGAGGGGAGTGGCGGGGCGAGCCTGCGCCGGGCGAACCGGCCAGCACCAGGGGAAGGCGCTCCCCGGGACCCGCGGCTCTCCGCGCGCAGGCGGCTTCCGGCGCACGCCCTAGACGTCATCGCTCTCGTCGCCGTACTCCCGCTGCTTCCGTCCGGGTCGGAGTCTCGGGGCACCGGGCTCGGGGGCCGTCCTGGCCCTGCCTTGCGGCCCGCCTCGNTCCTCTTGAGAATGAAGGTAAATGCAGACCCTAATAATGAAGCACAGTTGTGTTTGTTTGGTTTTTTTTTAAACTCAGTGATTGATTCAATTTTCTCTTGAGTAACAGTGCTGTTATTCTCTGAAAACTGTTAGTGTGTACTAATAAATGCCCCTATTATTTTTGGTGGTAAAACGTCTGCTAACCATTCTTGTGTTTCTCTGTTGAACCTGTTAAGGGACCACAGAAAATAACCTTTTTAATAAATTAGCACAATCTATCAAAATGAGGAATATGTACTTTTTGGATACAGGCTGGACTTCAGTTTAGTCAAGATAACAAATTCTTCAGGGCTTTAAAACAGTTTGAAAGGCTGTTTGTGACTGGACAGCTTTGTAGACATTAAGAAACAGTTACTGCTGCTTTTTTTTTCCTTCATTGAAAGAGCTTTGTATGTAACATGAAAATTACTTGCAGTTCAATTGTGCCAAGTACTGCTTCTTGACTGTGTTATGATTAAGAAGTGACTGTTTCTTTTGATTTTCAAAACACCTGCATACTCTTGCACATTTTTTAAGAAACTGCTACTTCTCAAGATTTAAAAAGAAATTGCTGTCTGTTATTTGTGTTTGTATTTATTTATATATATGTAATTTTTTTTCACTTGTTTTTTGAAGTCAGTAGTAACATTAGGAGCTGCTGCTGGAGGAATACTAGGAGGCTATATTGTGGATAAAGTTGGGAGAAAGCTGAGTCTAATGCTGTGCTCAATACCATATGTTTTTGGATATATAGTTATTATATCTGCTCAGAATGTTTGGATGCTTTATTTTGGACGGATTTTGACAGGCTTAGCCACTGGAATTACTTCACTTGTGGTTCCGGTAAGTAAGACGTTTTTCTGGGCAGGTATGCATACGTGGTTGCTTTTTTGTTTGTGGGATTTTGTTTCTTTTTCCATAGCAGTATTATAGGTGGCTTGAGTGAAGTCACTGAGTAACTGTAGCCAAGGCAGTTTGTGGCTTTAGAAGAAACTAATTTTTATAAAATTAAATTTTGTTTGCTTTTAATCATGAAGAAAATTTAAATAAAACAAATTTTGTTTCTTTTAGTGGCACCTCTGTGCTGTGCATTCCTGATACAGTGATGTGATCTTTCAGATTATTAGTCTCTGATTTGATTGCTTCTGTTTATGTTCTACTATAGTCTAGTAATTTTTATCTCTTCATATTCCTCATATATAACATTAGGGGGCGGTTAGTTTTGGTGGGTTTTTTCTACTACCAACTGCTTTGAATAGTCTTAAATTTCACCAAACTTCTTGGTTTTGCAAATAACCTATGGCTGCTCACTCATCCTGGAGTAATGCCAAATACTGCCTTCTGATTCCATTTCATTGTTATCTTCTGAATATTAACTTTTCCCATGCATTCAGGAATATATGTGCAGTAGGGAAATTGAGATAATTCGTTCTGTTGTTGTTGTCTGTCTTTTCTGGTATTACTTGGCCTTTTGGATCTAGCTGAACAGGTAACAGTGTGAAATAAACCATCTAGAATTCAAGTTTGTTTCTTTTCTGACAGCTCCAGCATTTCTAGCTTTTGAAGCGAGATGCAAACTAAAAATAAAAGGATAAGAAGCACTCATAATTGTGTGGAATGAATGCTCATTCTTTATCAATCTAGATGGTTATAAAAATAACATTTTAAAAAGATTCAGTGTGGTAGGATCTAAATTACAATCTTGTGCAGCATTCCCTGTTGTTGGAAGCTTGATTGCTTACTCTGTTGTGGTAATTCTTTGGGAGGAATTCTGTCTGCTTTACAAATGACTGCTTTCTCTTTGTTTCACGGAGCTGAGCTCCAAGTTCACACATGTAAAGGCTTCAACCCACAGCCAACAGTAAAAGATCTATGTGACTGCAGTGATGAGGGAGGAGAGTGTCATATGTAATAATAAGTTTTTGTAGCTCTAAATTATTCTTGAAATAATGATTATTAATTTTCCTTCTAGAAAAAGTAACAACTGTGACATTAGAAAGAAATGTATGTATAAATACAAGGAATTTCTTTTTTACGTATACAGCTAAACTGTAGCTGTTGACTTGGGCTCAATATATTAAAAAATAGCTGGAAAGTTTAAGTTTATCCCAAATATTGGTTGAGGTGTGATGCTGATCATATAGTCTGTATTAAGATGAGCTGTCAGTTTTGAACGTCATGAAGAATGAAAAAAAATTGCATTCTTTACATTGAATTAAATATTTAAAACTTTCCATGCAAATAGTTTTATATGAGGCTTGGGCTATGTGTTTATGCAAAGACTGTTCCAAGCTCTAGACCGCTTTGTGATTATGCATTTCTTTTTGAATATGGCTAACAAAAGCAGCTCTTACTAATGCAAGTTTATCACCTTTGGGAAACTGATACTGCATCAACATTCTTCTGGTTTAGGTTCCTCCCTTTTTTCCAGGGTTTTTCATAATGCCTATATACATTTCTGAGATGGCTCTTTTCTGCTTATTCCATTTTATTGAGGCTATTTTAAAGGAAGGTAGTTATTAGGAAGCACCTCTGTGGGTTTTTTTTCAGAAATGAATTACTCATGAAGTCCTTGATCCAAAATTGGATAGAGGTAATTATTAGATGTTTTCTCCCTATGTTTTAGGTGTATATTTCTGAAGTATCTCATCATAAAGTCCGTGGTATGCTTGGCTCTTGTGTTCAGTTGATGGTGGTGACTGGCATACTGGGAGCCTATGTTGCAGGTATTGGGGTTAGGGCTCTAGGTTACAAAAACGAATGTATGTAATGCATGTAATGAAAGAACTATGCTGAAAAATGAAAGTAAATGTTAATTTGTTTGTACAACTAATTGATGGTTATAGTCCTCTTTCTTTCATTTTTGTTATCCAGGAATAACACTAAAATGGCGCTGGCTGGCTGTGTTGTGTTCTTTTCCGTCCTGTATAATGCTATTGTTCATGTCCTTCATGCCTGAAACACCGAGATTTCTGCTGAATCAGAGCAAGCGCTCAGAAGCCATAGCTGCTTTGTGCTTTCTGCGGGGACCACATGCAGACCATGCATGGGAATGTAGGCAGATTGAAGCTAGTGTTCAGGAGGAGGTGATGAGAATCTCATTTACTCTTAAAAACCCTCTTGTATGGAGATAACATCTGAAAGCATGTAGTGCAATTAAAAGGGTTTTACAAAAGCTTAGTTAATAACCTCTTTTACAAATGGTGGTCCAAACCTGCTCCCTCATACAAATGATACTCTAGAAGAGAGTTGAGATTCTTTGAATCTTTTTCCTCTACCTTATAGCTGCAACTGCTGTCACTGTTGGCAGCCATCAGTGTATATGAGTAGCAGTTGGGCTCACGATTTTGTTAATTATATGATAGCTATCTAGTTTTTTTCTTTATTTAGCAATTTAGTAGGATTGTTCAACACATCTAACACCTATTTCTTATTGTTTGTGTTGTATGAATGCATTTTCTTTTGTGTCTCTAAAAGCGTCATTTAGTCTCTTGTGAGATGTGTGCTTAAGTAAGCAGGTCTAACCATTGAAGTTCAGTTTCTGCAAACTGCAGATTCATTCATGTTAACTTTGTCTACTAAGTACTGTCAATTTCTGTTTCTAGAATCTGAGAAAAGGGGGGGGAAATGCTTTTTTTTGAATTCTCAGATATCTTCAAATGTAAACATTTTTACTGCTAAGGCACTTAGTTTTGCAAAAGGTCAGGGTGGGAAAGTCACAGAGTCTGAACAGATTGAAATGTTCTGAGGAGGCTTTGTGTTGGTGGTGGTTTTGTCCTTTGATTTAAGAGATTAAATTTTTCACCAAATCATTGCTTAATCTTTTTAACAGGGACTGAATCTCTCTGAATTTAAGAACGCCTCAATCTACAGGCCACTTCTTATTGGTGTGGCTCTTATGTTCTTCCAGCAAGTAACAGGCATTAATGCAGTTATGTTTTATGCAGAAACCATCTTTGAAGATGCCAACTTCAAGGTAATTGGTGTTTCCAAACTGAAAAATGTCTATAATAGTTTCAGCTTAGTTAGTACTATATTAAGTCTGAAACACATAACAAACTGATTTGATAATGATCCTGCGTGTGTCATAAGTAACAGGGTTTGGGCTTTAGTGGGCTGGTTTGTTTTGGTTTCTAGACATCCTCTTGAATGTGTTACTCTGGCATACCTGAATGGTCTGGGGTTTTTTGGGGGGGAAGTATGTTGTGTTTTGTTGGTCTGAAACTTTGATACTGATAGAAATTCCTATTATAGTCATCTTACTATATATATTTTTTTTTATTAGAGTTTTAAATGCAGTGTTTCAGAAAAAGTGAAACTCTAGGGAGTAGCTGTGGCTTATTTTAAAGTTTATTAAGAGACCAGTATGTTGTCTCCCCGCACTATTAATTTCTGTGGCATAGTTGGTCTTCTTTTAGATTCAAGAAACAAATGCATTTGTAACACTTGATAAATGATCCTCTTGTCAGCCTTGAAGAGCAAATTCTCCCTATCTCTTACTTTATTTCAGGATAGCAGAATGGCTTCTGTTGTTGTGGGTTCCATACAAGTATGTTTCACTGCTCTGGCTGCGATTATCATAGATAAAACTGGACGAAAAGTGCTGCTTTACATATCTGGTAAAACATGTTACTGATTTTTTTTTTCAGTAAGAAAATTTGCTATACATAGTACCAAAAAGTGTCTTAACTGTATTGCAGTTTATGCATTTTTTTAGTGGTTTGCTTTATATTTATAATTTGGTACAACTATAGACTTAAACTCATAAGAGGAAATTATCATGTTATATATACATCGTAGAACCTCTTGAAACTACATATGGCTATCTTTTTGTCTTACTGGACCAGGTTTTGTTTTGAAATAGCTGTGTCACTGAGACAATTCTTACTACTGTGATTTTTCTGCTTAATAAGAGTCAGTGTTATGATGCAGTCTTATTCCCAGGTTGTCAACACATGGCTATTTCAAGTAATTTATCTGTGGCTACTGCTGCTTTCATGGTGCAGTGTGGCGTTTAGTTATACAAAGACTATAGTTAAAAAAAATAACTTTACATATAAATGTGCTAAAGAAAACTAATTCTTAGCCCGGAAAAGAGGCGTCTGAGGGGGGACCTAATTAACACTTATAAATACTTGAAGGGTGGGTGTCAGGAGGATGGGGCCAGGCTCTTTTCAGTGGTGCCCAGTGATAGGACAAGGGGTAATGGGCACAAACTTGAGCATAGGAAGTTCCACCTAAACATGAGGAGGAACTTCTTTACCTTGAGGGTGGCAGAGCACTGGAACAAGCTGCCCAGGGAGGTGGTGGAGTCTCCGTCTCTGGAGACATTCAAAACCCGCCTGGACGCGTTCCTGTGTAACCTGCTGTAAGGTGGCCCTGCTCTGGCAGGGGGGTTCCAACCCTATGATTCTATGATTCTATGAATTCTGTTTGCTTCAGTTGTGCTGCATGCTCAATAGTAATGACTGCTGTCAAGACTGTATTTTTGTCTAATGTTCAGAATGCTTGTCTAGCATCTTTCACTCATAAAGGCCAGTGTTTATTTCCAAGAAGAGTATCTCTTAAGAAACACTTCAGTGAGGGCCACTGTATCTTATAATTTGCTGACCAACTACATTCTGCCTTTCAGAATACCGAAGTGGCAACCAGTGACAAATTGGTTATTGGTTACTTTTCAGGGATAATCATGGCTCTCAGTACTGCGTTGTTTGGGCTTTACTTTAAAATCATCCTTCCAGATCGAAACAACTCATCGAATCCTGATGTATGGTTCACTCTAAATTCAGCATCCCAAAGAACAGAAAGCAGCATATCCTGGCTTGCAGTAGTGAGCCTAGGGCTCTTTGTTGCTGGTAAGTGGAACAGACTTCTAAGTAGCCATTACACAAAACTCAAACTTTCTGATGAACATGACAATTTTGTTCCATTTTTTCATGTTATTGATGAATGGAAATGAAAGACTTTTTCAATGTATAATGCAAAGCTGAGCTGAGCATTCACAACCCCAGTGATAGAGCTAGCAACTTAGTTAAGTCAATTCCCTGGAAAATTAATTTATACCTCTTTGTGCTAATAGTTATTGCTCAGATTAAACTGCTCTACAGTCATGGAAAAAACAGTCTTTGTTAGTGTCTGAGCCACACTAAATTCTGTGATGGTACAAATCAGCAGCAGTTAGAAACAAGGTCAGTTTTTAAGCTTACTGCTTCAGAGACTTTGGGGCAAGAAGTTCTGCTTGTTAAGAATATTCTTGTAATGAATTTAATGTAAAATGCACTAGCGTTTATCATGCTGCCCTAAAATAACTTGTTCTCTTTCCTTTTGGTAGAGGTACTGTTTTACTACCATCATCGAAGAATCTGTAGAGGGGAAAACTGCATCTCCCTTACATGACTAATTTGGGCATCATTCAGTCTTTCCTTTAATATTGCGTTTATTCTCTTCTGTTTTTAATTGCAGGTTTTGCCCTTGGCTGGGGTCCTGTTCCATGGCTGGTGATATCTGAAATCTTCCCACTTAGAGCTAAAGGCATATTGAGTGGTGCTTGTGTGTTAACAAACTGGATTATGGCCTTCTTGATAACCAAAGAATTTAATGATTTTATAGTAAGCATCGTAAATTTACAATCTGAAGTTTCTTATAATAGGGAGATTTATTAAAGATGCTCCTGATGGAGCCTTGAGCCACAGTCTTCTCTGGCAATACAGAACTGTAGTTGTACAGTAGTGAGCTGTAATAATGTTTTTTTTGTTGTTTCCTCTCCCTCAGGGTTTCCTAACATCCTATGGCACGTTCTGGCTCTTCTCTGCTTTCTGCTGCCTCAGTGTAATTTTTACAGCCTTTTATGTTCCTGAAACAAAAGGACAGA
Source organism: Rhinoptilus africanus (assembly GCA_013400135.1). NCBI lineage: Eukaryota > Metazoa > Chordata > Aves > Charadriiformes > Glareolidae > Rhinoptilus > Rhinoptilus africanus. The sequence continues at coordinate 451,450 of VXBO01008159.1, forward strand.
CCCTGGAACAAATTGAGGCCTACTTCAGAAGATCTTAAGCCTAAGGCTTTTGATATTGATATGAAACCTTCGTATCATGAATTATGGTGCTATGGTTGAAAGTAACTGCATCACATGGCAGACATCTTAGTTACTAAACTTGCTATCAAATGATTTTTAATGGATTTTGTAAAATCTGAATTATGTTTTTTAAAAAAATACCCATGTGAAGCTGCATACGCTTATGCACACTTCCTGTAGTAAATCTCCCTTGTGCAGGTCTTGGGCATATTCTTTTTCTTAGATTCCTGTGTTCTTTTCACCTGGTGCAGACTGACTATAATGGCCAAGTAAGAATGTTAAATATACTGGCCAGTATAAACTAAGGTCTAATTTTGTAAATAAATAAATAAACTAAATTTCCTTGCTGCACTTGACCTTTTCCTTATGGTACATGCTACAGTGAAGAAATGATGTAGCCTGGCTAATGTTTATTTCAGATGGCAGTACTTTACTTTTGTGTTGCTGTTACTATTTATAGGATGCCTGACCATGGAATAAATCTTGGTCCCAACTACAGATGAATGCTTGGCTTTTATGGGCATTAAGGTTAAGTGGGCATTATTTTTCCTATTGCTGTCAAGTTGGCTAGGAATGCACTTAAATCACAAGAAGGGCTGTATCTCTTAGGAGAATGTATTTTAGAATTCAGAAATGAGCATTACTTTTTCAAAAGGAATTACAAGGTCTTGGTGATAAAGAGAATATACTTTTAGTCGGAAAAGGAAAAAAACTAAGTTTTGTAGTGTTAATTTAAGGGGCAAAGATCTCCAACTGGAGCAGGTCTCTGAAAGACTCAAAGATGCCTGGAAACATAAACCAATGCTGGATTATAGTTCTTGTTAAAGACAGGTAATGCATAAGAAACAAACACCAATCTCACAGGTTATGATACAGCACTTAAATGAATGACATCCTCTGAAACAATATTTCTAGAGAACTCAAATGTAAACAGTAATCCAGAGCTGTCTGCAATAATGTACTATCTCCTGTCTTTTTAATTTCTTGTCTGATGAACCAAATTTGGAAAAGCCATTAGTTTTGCATGTGCAAAAGAAAGAAGTGAGGTCCAGTATATGGTTTACTACATGTGAAGGAATAAATCATCTGTTACTCCTTCCTAAAGGTGATAAATGGCATTTAAAACAGTTCCAGCTGTGATAGGACTGTTTCTATTTGGATGTCGCATCTAAAACACAAACCATACACATTATCACGTGACATTAAAAACAATGGTAATACATTGGAATTTAGACAAGTGGTAGATAAAGAATTCTTGATCACAAATGTAGCAAGTCTTAACAATACGCAGCTATTAAATTACAAAGCAGTCTGCTAACAAAGACTTAGTTAAAATTGACATTCCAGAGTGATAACACTTTTTGCATAAACCTTTAGAGACACAACATTTTCCATTCAACCAGGTAAACAGAGCTATAAATAAATAGCAGAAAAGAATCTCTTAAGTTTTATCTTCAAATCATGTGCTAGTATCATGGTTTCCAATAGCGAGCAAGACTTAGTTGCTGGTCAGCAACAAGGAGAAGCAGCTAGGCAGCATACAGGCTAGTGAAGTTGCTGTGCTCAACTTGCAAGAGTAAAAATACTTTCTAACCTGCAAGCGAGTACAGATGCTTGCTGCATACTGCACGTGAGCTTTCCCGTATGGTCAATATTAGGTTCTCTTATTCTTCCACAAAATCAGGCTAAGCCTGAGAAAAATACTGCCTTAACAGAATTAGCAAGCACTGTGCATATCACATCAACTTGTTAATGACAATAGTATGGTACTCATTTTCATGCACAGCACAAAAATGATGCTGAAATACCTTATCACAGATGGGATTTCCCCCCTCCCCTTGTAAGGTCACATTACTTTAGATTCCTATATATGCTTAGGACTTTTAATCCCTTAAAACTTGTGGTAGAATTTACAAATATATACACATATATGTGTATACATATGTATATGTATTAAAAACTAAATCCAAACCCAAAGGATTATACATCTCAAATGCAGACTAAGCCAACAGCTCTGGGGATGCTGCTGCATCGGCAAGCACAAGTCATAGATCTACACCTTTAGGAAAACAAGCATGAGTTTGTATCTGTGGCTTGGTCAAATATACATAGAACAGCAGAAAGTAAATGTCAGGAGAAGCAACCTTGACCATATGTAACTGGTCATGAAATAGTATTACATTTCATGTGAGTGGTACCTGTCCCCTGCCCTATTAAGAACTGTTTAAATATTTATTCAGTTGACTGGCCTACTGCCAAAAAAAAAAAAAAATTAAAAATATTTTAGTTTGGATCTACTAATCAATTACAAGTGTTTGTGCATGTATAGAAAAAGTCACACGAGGGCAGGTAGCAAACCTGCTATTCATTCTAGGTGTTAGTCATCCTGTATGTTACGTATCACAAAAACAAAACAAAAAACCCCCTGCAAAACCATACAGCAAGAACCCAAACCAACCAACCAAAACAAAACCCCCCACACCAGCCCCAAACCAGGAAAGGACTGTAATCGGAACAGGCCCTACTTGTTCCTTGCAAACTAGGAAACTGAAGGTATCCATCCATTCAACCTAGAATCCGCATCTCTCATACTCTGAGTAGCACCTAGCCCTTTCAAACTGCCATGAGGGTCTTTAGGTCTCCTTAGAAGGATGTGTTTTGTTACTTTCAAACATCTATTAAATTTATGTATACTGCATTGCTTCTAGGAAAAAAGAGCTGGACAAAAATTATTTGTTAGTCTGCAACAGTTCCTAAAGCCCAAACTCTACAGACCTTGGGAAGGGCTCATCAACGCCTCAGCCTTAAGAGCTGCTTATTATGTGTGTGTGAAGGAATTAATTTAGCCTGTGTGTCTCCAGACTCTTGAGTCCTAGTCACGCTTCAAAGCTGTATTGATGGTTTATATATGCATACTGTAATGGAAATGCAGGAGAAAGATCAGCAGCTCAAAATGTTGCATCCTCAATTTGGACAGACACAAAATGCAAGGATATGGCACTGAACAACCTGATACTGATGCTGTTTTGAATGGAGGTGCATGGGTGTGGGTACTGGGCTAGATGATCTGCAGTGGTCCCTTCCAACTTCAACTACTCTGATCCCATGCATCATTACCCATACTGGTGAGGAAGCACAAGTACATTTTAAATTAACTGCCTGTACAATCTAATGTTTGCACCAAAGTAAATGACATTCCTGTAATTTAGTCAGACTAAGGCACAGTGCTGAAGTAGTGACAATACTATTAGCCCAAAGGGGTTAAGAGCCCTGCCTCCTCCAGCAAATCCAGCATGCTGGGATTGGAAACATTTCTTGCAGAAACTTTTTTGTTATAAGAGTCCAGAACGACTGGACTCGGTTCAGTTGAGCTTAGCTTCATAGCAAGTGGTCAGCTTGACGACAGCTCTTCCTTCACGGAAAGAGTTTCTTCCATCCATCTGTAGCAAGATTTTTCAGTATTCCTCTCTATTAGAACACCACCTATCTTACATAGCTATATATTCAAAGATTATCTTTTTTCTCATCCATGAGATCATCAGCCAACACCAAGAATGCAAGCTAAAAGCAGTTTTAACATAAGATGTGAAAGTAGGATGGGTTGTGCTTACAGTGGACATGGTTACAATTTGTGCCTAAGACTACTTTCTAAGTTTTACTGAGTAGATGCGTGCATTTGCTGGAAAAGCAGAAGGGAAACAACATGGCTCTAAGGCTGGAGTGAACATCCATCCCAGTAGCCTTCCAACAAGCCCTGTCATCTTACACCGGTCTGAAGTAGGAGACGTTGCATAGATGTATAAAAACCTTGCCCTTTATAAATGATGCACAACAGTTACATTGATGGTACAAGCTGGCTTTTGTTTTAATTTTAATTAGCAGTCTGAATGGCATGAATCTAAGACAATATTTTGAAAGAAACAATGGCTAGAAGGTAGTTCAGAGGATGCACACACATCACACTAAGAGGCATGTAACTCAAGGCAGTCTGATGAGACTGTTGAGAGCCAACAGAGACTACATCCTTGTACAGTGGGTATTTGTCCAGCTGTGCCAGCAATTTCACATTATTGTGGGATATTTTGTCTTTTGATACAAAAAATGTGATAAAGAAAGACCTTCGTAGAATTTGGTCCTTGTGGCTTGTGTCAAATAAAATTGGAACGTTATTACCATGGTCTCTGCCTTCTACCTATACCCTGGGCTGCTCTCGTATAGTAAGTAGGTAGTAAGCTACATATACATGAGCCTAAAGCCTCAGCTACAATCTCTAGGTGTCATGTAAACCAGACTAATGTTTGGTTTACATGACATCCCTCCCAACTTCCTTTGCTAGGTCCAATATTATCCCTACATCCCTGCAAGGCACACTGATTAATTAGAGAAGCAAAAACTCAAGAAACTGCAGCCTTGTGAAGGCACTTACTGTGTACATTACGAATGCAGCCAGGCAGTTTTCTTCCAGGGTTCAGATCCTTCCTGTCATATAAGTAATAGTCTATTAGGTCTGGTAGTTCCCATTGTGATGTGTGTAACAGCTTGCACCTGACCCATTAAGGCGAGCTATAGCATAAAATTCAGGTGGGAGGTGTGGGGGAGGCAGTTGCTGGGCTTCCCTCTTCAAACTATACCGACATCCTGTTCCAGATATGTACCATGAAGCTAGTCCAATCTGTTTTTGTCTAGTTTAAGCAATCAAATTTAATCTGGACTCCTTACAGTCCTTTTGCTGTTTGTTAGTATTTGCTAGATGCCATCAATGCTGTGATTACAGGCAGACCTTCAAAGGTTCTCTCACACACACAAACTTCTCTCTTACTATACTCTATAGCCACTGCTGTGGTTCTGGTTAAAGAAAGTAACCCTTACTTCATGGCCCCTCTTTCTATAATCATGTCTTGATTATCATGCAAATGCTACATCCATATGCATCCTGACTACCATCATGGCCAGTGTCCTCATTCTTCTTGATCTCTTTAGTGCTTCATCTCTAAGACTTGTCTTTCAGGATACCTAAATAAGTGCTTGTTCAGGTAGAGTTTAGTCATGTTAAATAATCTATAACAGCACAAGTGAACATCTGCAATATAGTTAAAATCTGATATCCTAACAGTGCAAAGCAAAGTTTCCAGTTAAAATTGTAGTTTTAGCTAAAGCCGCAGTTTTGCAACACACTCACATAATTGAAACAAAATACTACATTGAGAAATCCATTTATGGAAAAAGGTGGTGCTTTTGCTTTCTAAAAATAGCTAAGTGCAAGCAGTGCTCCCTAAAGTGCATTTGGTAAGTCCACAGAAGTGTTCACAACTTCCAGGAGAATAAGCACCACGTGATACTTGCAGATTGATTTTTTTAAACCTTAGCTGCCCAAATAAATAGGACAGGGTAAATTAACACCATCTCTAGAAATAACATTCTCAGAAAGTATTACAAGCTCTTGCAAAGACTTTGAGCTGGCACTTCCTTTTAAATGCTCATTAAGGTTCACCGTCACACATCTATGGGTGCAAAAGTACTAAAATAATAGTAGCCACTAGTTAGTACTGCTTCTGCTCCTAGATTAATTACTGTTGAAAATACTGCTTCTTTTCTTGATCAGCCACTCCACTTGAGATTAGAAATTATTCTTTCAGGTAAGGCCTTGCACCTTTTCTTAGGTGTATCACATTCAATAAATTGGGCAAAAAATACTTTGCAAAACCAGTTTTACATTCAGACAGACTGAAGCAAAAGGCACACATCTCCAGATGGTTGTGCTTGGACAGAAAGTGAAACCATGACACGTGAATGGCATCAAGGACACAGAAATATTTCTACATATGGAACAAGAAATACTTGCTAATAAAGCTAAAATCACCAGAGCATCACGCTTTCATTAAATGAAACAAAACAAACAAACGGAAAAACACAAACAAACCAAACCCCTTTCAAAATACTGTTTAGAATTGATTTTTGTCATAGAGAAAAGGGTTAAAAAATAATCAAGCTTCAAACATGAAACTCTGTCTTTTAATGTAAAGAAAAAAAGATCTAAGATGACTATTTCATCACAGAAAACTGGCTTCTTAGCAGTGAAATTTCAGTCTGGATCCAGTCAGAAAAGTATGATCATCTGGAATAATGACTTACACTGCTGATGCAAGAACAGACAACAGCTAATGCTGATGCCTGCATAGGAATCTTTGTGTAGTCAGAAAGAAAAGCAGGAGCTGGGTCTTCTGCCTATAATGGGAAAATCTGTAGGTGCACTACAACAACAGTTATACAGTAGATGGAGAAACACAGTTGGGCTTTTTTTACTTCCAGTTCTTAAGGAAGATTTTGAAAGTTTGTTTCTTATAAAAATTCTCTCTGCTCAAGGACTCTTAATGCCAAAACAGTTTTCAAGTTTCTTTAAAAAAAGTGCATGGACAGGCCAGAGCAAAGAAAGCAGCATCTTCGTATCTTACCTGATCTTTATAGAACATACTTGATTCTTCGGTGAACATATCACAGCTGCATCATTTCAAGCAGAGACTGCAATGTTTGGAAAGACCTTGCCTGCAATCCTTTTGTTTGTTTTGGTTTTTGTTTTGGTTTTTTTTTTTTAAATACTGAAACCCCAGCAGTGATTTATGTTATAAAATTCCTCTTCCCACATGACATACACTGTTGTAAAACAACTCATGATAGTAGTAACAGCGATTAACTTAGCTGAATGTCATTCAAGTACTTCGAATTGTTAGAAGCTCAGAAACAAGTACTTTTTATTTACTTCAGTTTCAGCCTAAATCTCTCATTGATTACCTACTCTTAGAATGCCACAAAAAGTAACGGTTCATTAACTGAGAAAAGAAAACATACCTACATCAAAGATAATTAGCATCACCAAATCAGGCTGAGCTAGCCAGAACAACATGGGTTCTATAAAGATTAATCACCAATACTTCCAGCCATATTTTACCACTAGAAGCAGTGTTTGTGACATTCCCATAGTGCTCACAGAGTTGTAAGAAAATGTGAAGTAAGGAAGAAAGGTTTTAAGACTGTCTTCACTTCAAGTCAATGATGTCTTCATCATATAAAGAAATAAGCTGAAATGGATAGCTAGATGGTATGCTCTCCTCCCTGTTTGATAAAGTATTGGGATCTGAACTAGGGGAAAGATGATGTCCTTCAGAATAGCTTTCAAAAGAGCTTGAGATTATCCTGCAAAGAGGAAGACAAAAGTTACTAAAAAAATACACAGATCAGAGCAAGTAGGATCAATGGCTATTTCTAGATTCAATCAAGTTATCCTGAAGACAGAGAACACCATTAAAACTGAGTTTCTCTCTATTTTACTCTGCTGAAAATTATCAAAAGGCAATGTTAATGAAGCCCCCTGCTCAAATAATTTCCAAATAGTGAAATAAATAAAATACTGCTTTATAATGCAGCAGATTTTTTGTTCATTTTGTTAATCTCAGCCTACTGTATCTTGGCTGAATTCTGCCATTACTCTACACAAACACAGATTGTGAAATCAGTAAAAAGAAGAGAATGGCAGTGGGGTTGGGTAAGCAGAGCCAAACAGACAAAAGCTATGGTGTTTCTTTGCAAAATTTATTCTAGAAATACCAACACAAGAGCCTATGCAGAAAACAGCAAGTGAGCCTGCATAGTGCAGATCTAGTAGTCCAATTCCTAATGACAGGCTCAACTGCAGCAGGTCCCCACAAAATCCCATTTAGTCTCACTTTGCTCATTAACAAGTCTTTATCAAAAAGTATAATGTTTCAGTGCTTACAGTGTTCAGATACTCTAAGACAAACATTGGCATGAAATTCACAGTGGTATACAAAGGTCTCAGTCAGCCCCAGACCAACTGAGATATATAGCATAAACAGGTTGAAAAGCAGTCAATTCTGAAAACAGTCTAACTTAGGTTATTTTCTAAAGCCAGTATATTTACCTGTCGCTACTAGTTGATCTTACTGCTCCCTGTTTGGGGTCTGACTGTCTTCGAGGAACCTTTTTTTGCTTCTGTGCACTTTCTGTCTTGGGTATAGGCTCATCCAAGAGGCCTCAATAAAGGAGTAAAAGACTTAATACTCTCAAGAGAAAATAAAGCATTCATGAAAATGTTAAGGTATCTGTTTCTGGTTTCCATTAACTAGTTTCTACCTGGGTTAGCAGATGGTCATCCTTATATGTGATCAGATGCTGGCTAGACTATTTGCAAATAATGTCTTCTCAGTTTCATTTGTTTGTTTATAATACTTATTTATGAATGCTGGTTACATCTTACAAACCCGACTCTGATGGTCCAAAGATTAGAAGTTACATATTTGGCAATTGATATGTACACTGAAGAATAAGGAGAGCTTACCCAGCAATTCTTTACGTGTTCTGCTTGCAATTTCTTTAATTTCCATGCGAGATAAGGATAGCGAGTGAGTAACTGGAAAAGAGGCGATTCCACTGGATGTTGTAGTAGTGATGACCTTGGGAGCCAAAGGTGACTTCAGAGGTCGTTCAATGCTTCGCCCAACCAGATTACTGAGAGGAATTTTGTACAGGTTTTTGCATGGAACTTCACCTGAAACACAGAAGGAAAAAAGAATGTTACACTTTCAGAATAGAATAATTTCTTGATACTTCCAAATGAAAAGTTATACAGAGAAGTTATATTCATTGTGCTGTGTGCTTTTTAACCCAAATAACAAAGATCTCCTTTGCCTCACAGATCTTTCAATATCAATAGACTAGAAAGAGGAAGAAATGCAACCACATTGTGCAGACTTGCAATTTGACTTGGAGAGAAAAAGAAGACTCTCTTGGCAATGTGGTGAATCAGCAGTGGAACCAGGAAGTAAATTTACATGTCCTGAGGCTGGTACTCCGACTATCACACTGTGACTCTACAATCTGTGCAATATTCTCCATGTATTTTAATATGTTACAAGCATATTGGAGCCTGGATCCCAAGTGGTTTAAATTACGGCTCCTCTTCTTAAGTGACATAAAATACCACACGTTTTCCTAATTTGCAGGAAAAAACTCCAACAACTTAGCATCAAATAGCACTGCCTTTAAAAAAATTAAATTGCAATTCCTTTCTCCTTTCCCTTT
>VXBO01008159.1:464699-479951 GCA_013400135.1 Rhinoptilus africanus
GCTGGTATACTTCTCCATCCCTATTCTTTACTTATAGTTCCGCCTCATCCAGATTAAGACAGATTTCCAGTTTACACTGTATCTCCCATGCTAGAAGTACCTCTTAATAATCAGAGCTGAATAAAAATACAGATGTTTTAAAAAGAAAATAACCTACCTTCAAGATCCACCAAATAAAAAGAGTAGTCCCTTATCTCATTATAAGGGAGTCAGTTAAAAACAACAAAAAAAGATTAACTGTGCAAAAATTTCCATTTTTTTTAATCTAAAGCTATACATCCACATCCATACTTAGAAACAATTAAAATTATCTAATTTTCAGAGGTGCTGAAGATCATTATCTTCCCTGCAGCTGGAAATACTGGAGCTCTTTTCTGAAAATCAGGACACTTGCTTAAATCCCAACCCTATATCCTAGTTAGAAAGATTCCATTAATTTATTAGTTGACTGGGCAGCAGTTTCTTAAACAGGACTAAAAGCTATGTGTAAATATTTTATAGCCTTAGTACACGCAAGTAGGCAAATCTGAATGAGATACTCGTGGACAACAACTGAAGTTATTTTGCTGCAATTTATTAAACAATAAAACACTGATACCACAAAAAAAAAAAGAAATCAAAAGACTAAGAAAGAAAAGAAATAATTTCTGCTGAAACACAGTCTCTTTTATAACATGTCATATCTTTTAACTACTTCTTTTGGGAGTGATTACTATCACCTATCCCAAAAGGAACAAGTATCCTGAGTGCCCTAAAGTAGAGGTTAGGTTATAGAAGTGAAAAGTGAGAGACACAAGGACCTCCATAAATTACACTCCCAGCAGGTCAGCACAGGATGTACTGAGTGTGCACGAAATTATGTTCAGTGTGGTTCTGCAAGAAAATAGTTTAAATGATGAAAACTTACCTTGTTTGTTTCGACATGATGCAATCTATAGGACTCCCCAGTACTCTCATTAACTAAATCAAACTGATGCCGATATGCCACACAGATCATATTGTGACTGTCTTCAGTAGGTCCATCCACCAGTGTCATAACTACTGGAGGGTCCAAAAGGCATATTTCCTATAATGTAAATAACAGAATTATTCTCTTTTTCAAGTTCCTACTGCTTGGTTGCTGCAAGTACTCCGTGAATTTAAAGAGATGTGCTCTAAGCACAGAAACATGATAAGAAGAAGCAGAAACTTAATTAAAAAAATCTGAAAGATTTCTTTGGCATACATATGATGGAACCTAAACATACGGCTTCTCACTTTTGTCTGGAGATTCAGGAAAATAAAAATGCATGCTATCTGTCTTTCCCGCCTCCCCCTAGCTGTATGCTGCCCAGTCTGATAAGGTAATTAGTGATTAGATTACACATACCCGGATGTACTGGAACTCCTCTACTGGAGATTCAGATGACGATAGCACAGAGCTGCTGGTGAAACTGTTGCATGGGTCATATTTCTTTGTGACGAGAAGTAGTTTGTTCCGAATAGCCACAACAATCCTCAGTTCACTGCCATGGTGAGTATTAATGGCATACAAGTGGCAGCCTGAGGAAATAATGCTCTAAATTTTAAGCGTTTAGGGTATGGTCTACTTTTTTTGTTCTGTATTTATACGATGATTAGTACAATGGGGCTCTGATACATGATTTAGCAACACAAAATTACAAACCTCCCAAGAGGATAACATTAATTTCTAGAGAAAGACAAATGGCTACAGCTCTTTTAAAATCTATTTTTCCCCTTTCCCATTCTGCAAGTAAAGACTAAATACATGGGGCTTCACTATTCTGCAGGTTTCAGGTTTCCAAAGCAGCTTGCTTCTGAAAACCAGAAAACTTTTTTGTCTACTAAAATAATCAGCAACACTTAAACTAATCTAAGCACTACTATTAATGGAGATTTGCCTGTGTTCCCCCACCTTAAAATGCCCTTTATTTCAGTCTCACATCCCTGTATAATTCTTCTCATGTCCCTCAATCCTGAAAGCAACATTATCTATTTTTCTCTAGAGCTTTTCATCAGCAGTGATTGCTAATTACATGGTATTTACAAAGTTCTAAAACATCATGCTGGACTACACTTGACTTATTTTCACATACAAGCTTAACGCAATTTGAATTGACTGTCCAGAAAAAAAACCCGAAGGTGAACACCTACAACTGCCTCAAGGAAGTTAATAAGCCCCTGGCAACTACAGGCATCATACCACAGTGGATGTATTTAACACAGGATAATAAAATCACCTTTTGTTCTCTCCAGTTTATTTTCTCTGCAGTCATATTTGCTCCTTATCATTTGCTTCATTTCTATATCTTTTTGGACAGCACTGAGTCTGAAGACAAGGATACGAGAATCTTTCCCTGAAGGGTGAGGAAAGCCAGGAACCAAGAAGTTAAAAAAAAGATGGTGGCAGTTTGACATTAATAGTTCCAAAGAGAAGCAGCACCTAACAAACAGAGCAAAGATACACAAAGCATACTGGTCCTCTGGGGATGAGCTGCAATGTCGTACAAGACTGCTTATGAACCCTCTAGGGTTTACAATTCTAGTAACCATCCCCTCCAGTTCAGCAACTGAGTTTCCCATCGTGTGGTGCTGCAGCAAAGAATGATACAAGAACTTCAAAACAGTGAAATATATGCTATTTCACAGATACATAAAATTTTGCAAGACAGCAAAAATATAACAGATATAAACTACAAGGCAAGAGTAAAAGGGTTAACTTTAAAAGCTGGAACCATCCAGCTGAGCAGCTGACAACTGGATCCTTAACAGACTTTGAAACCCTTTCGGATGCAGACTGGTTTTGCTCTTTAGTTCTTCAAAGGTAGGCAAGTTAGGTTCAAGCAATATTCCAACTGCAAAAATAATACAGTATGTTTCCCACAAAGACAGATATGAGTGGAATCTACAACGTCTAAATTCAAAACAAATAAATAAATGATGCACTACTACTTGCAGTTGGGAAACGAGCAACTTAAAAGTAGTTTCTTATCTAAGAAACCAAGTATCTTAAAATGCAAGCAAGGCAAGATTTTCTGACAAAAGTGGACTCTTTTACTAGACTAGCTGGTATGGCTGGAAAAATTAAGCATGCTTTCTTACTATATAGTTGGCGTGGATCCCACCATAAAGGAAAAGCAAAATCATAGATCCTGCCTTTGATGTTGAGAGAACAGCAACATGAACCAGGACATCTGGCTCCTGGCATGACCCTCTTTTCCCAGAGCAACCGTAAGAGAAGAGAAGATGCAATACTTCCTTAAGTCTGCCACAATTTGAAATGCTGAGGAATCCGACTCAGAAAGCAAAATCTTACTGTCAACACTGACTAAAGGAAAACAAAATATATGCAATCCTTCTCTTTTCAATAATGTGTGCACACAAGAATCTGTGCTTCCATGAATGAGTTCCTGGAAGAAAAATGGCAAGCAATATTCACACCTTTTTGTAGGGAAGGACAAAAAACATGAGCTAAGTCAAATGTTCAAGAACAGTGTTACTGCTCTCATCAATTCAGTCACTCTTTGGACTTACTCCTGCCTTTGGTGTTTAGTTGGTTATTCCAAACATAAGAACCTGAAGAATCCGGCATCAGAATCTGGCAAATTCCTCAAACAAGCAAAGACAGTGAATATAGTTTTCTGTGGTGGGGACAAGTCTTACTAGTCAGACATACATCAAGGCATAGAAAATTCATGTCTTGTGTCTGTAACGTCAAACAAGTTGCCGAAAGATAAACTATGCTGTAGATTTACAGCGAGTCAACTAGCCCATGCTTTAAGTCCTGGTAATACTAGGCTGCTCTTTTCTAAAGCCTTTCTCCTTTTATGAGTAAGGCTGCCTATAAGGTGTTTCCCACTCTATTCGAGAATCTCCTCGACTTCTCTGAAACCATCCTTGCCCATGGCACTTGATCAGCTAACATCTTCCATGCTAGATGCAATCACTTTGGGCCTGGCTAGTGATGATCATCTGATAGTGACATGGCAAAATATGAGCTAGAGAACTGCAGAAGCAACTGAATGGGCCTCTGTAGCAACCTATAATCCAAAATTTTCTCAGTAAACAAGAGTGACTTTTGATAGCATTCCACAGGACTAGGGAAATCAACACGAAAATATATAGGAGGCTCTGATTTCACTTCATAAAAGGCATAAGGCAGAGTCAGTATTAGAAATACAACACTCGGTGATCATTGTATCATCAGAGTTTTCTGTTAACACAGTACTGATCCTGTCATCAACCTTTGTAATAACTACTTTTGATTGCTTATAATTATGTCGTATCTGCTCAGAAAGTCTCACAGCTTGTTGCCAGCTCTGGAAAGTGCAAACTATAATCCCATGCCCAAAACTGGACGGCTGTGGTTGCTGCCTAGCAACTGATTGATCATTTTTGTCTAAAATCCCTAATAAGTTCGTGGCATCTTTATTTAGGAAAGGAATCAAGAGTGGCTCTCAAATTCATGAAACATTTTAATGCCATGAAATGAGAAATATAATCAAGGACTTGCCTGTTTACTCACTGTTTTATAACTACGGCACACTTCTTGGTGCTGCATGCGAGTGTTTTCAAACACCACCACCTACATAAAAACATATACATGACCAAATGTTCTTCTACTTTGATTTTAAGCTGAAGCAGCTATTGACACAACCTAGAGGAAGGCCATCTTTCCTGATCTAGAATTAGCTGTAATTCTTATGACAACCAACACTTGCACTGAGATTGGAGATGGTTTTTACTGCAGCCATTCAAGACTGAAAAAAGTTTATTATAAATTTATTACCATTTTCTCCTAGATTCTGCCTCTGATTAAGTAGTTGCTCCTCCCATGATAACTGTGGTGTTCAGTCTTTGTACCTGAGATACTATTTCAGCTAGATATTTTATAAACATTCTTGGTGATGCAGACAATTCCAAAACTCTACAACTGCGTACGCATAGCAAAACTCAAGAACTTTTTCTGGCCAATATGAATGCCTGCATTCCTCAAATCAAGAAATGGCTGTAAACAGACAGACATAGCGGGGAGCAAGTATTACCACCTAAATTAAGCGCTCTTATTTTGGGGGATTATGCCAAACTTCAGAAGACCTTTTATGCTTCCATCAAACGTGCCATATTTACCGCTGTGAAGATGCTACGTGTCTGCTGCAAAGAGTAACACATATAATAACTTCTTTCTCAGGCAAACATTTCACTATGAAGGCAGACCAATGACCACTGCCTTCACTGGAATTGGTTCAATATGCTTTTAAAAAGGAATTTAGGTTTAAATCCCCATAGGCCACGAGATGTGCACCCCACAGGTTGACACTAAGCCTGCCTTTCACTATACATAAATCTTCACCTTTCCCGGTGGTTCAAAATAGCTCTGGTTCTTTGATTGGTGTCCTCTAGGATGTACCACTCCTCTTTCACAACACTAGTTCTTTTGCAGATGTTTCAAACCACCCCACTGTAGTGTCAGATTTATCTGTGGCTGCCTATAAAAGTGACCATCATCTAAGTGGTTTTCTTTTTTCTTAACCTCCTACAGACTTGATTCTTCCAGGCAAAGCAGCTCTTCCTCATCCCCCCTCACCCTTGTGTCTAGGTATTTCATAAAATGAAGATGGAACAAAAAAAATAGGTGTTTGGAGGACAAAATAGACCCATTTTCATGTCTTGCCTCTCATCACTAGGACAAATTTAACCAGCAGATGTCCCAAACAACACTGCTGCAGTGTTAGATTTAACTATGTTTGCATCAGAACGTAGGCCATTGCTACCAAAGCAATTTGTGCTGCCATCATTGATAGCTGCTGCACCGGTGCTTTCTTCAATGCCTTCTCTTGGAATACTGACCTGAATAATCTCTTGCTGATAGCTGACCTTAAAAAGTTAACCTTGTAGCATAAAACATTTTACCCTAAAAACCCACAGAGTCTTTAAACCCAGTTTATGAGCTCAGTATAAGCCTGCTTTTGCTCATCTAACTCATTATTTTTCTCATTTTTGATGCTGAGGTGTAATCTGAAAGTGGAAGGCAAGTATGGTTATTCTTCCATCCCAGGTCTTAATTTCAATATGCTATGCAAATGCAAAATAGGAGGCCAGAATTCTAGCAAGTGTGAAAGAACTTTCTCCTAAATGCTTAGAAAAGCATCCACATCAAGAGTTAAAAACCTCTACAATTTTTTGCATGAGTAATGTTTGAAGTTTCATGAATCGATGCCAGTAATACCTTGATCTGTTATCACAAAACGTCTGTTTACATCTCTCTCTTCAGGTTTAACCAAACAGTACAATGTTTTGACAATTAAATGTAATAATCGTTTCTAGAAGCTTCACAAACTAAGCTTTTCAGATCTTCAGAAACATCAGCCACCCTCCAGGTGTTTTGAGAGAGAACTACAAATAGCTCTCAGGTAGTTTGAGCCAGTTCTGCAAGGTCCCAAGGTGAACTTCATCAGGTACTGCCAAACTGGGCAACTCCCAATGATACACGAGGAACCATGTTTTATCCTTGCACCCTTGTTACTTCAGCCAATACTGAGTAAACAGAAATAATGTGGTAAAAAAGAATAAAACAATCATATTTGTATATCTTTTTTTCTGTGTTACACATAAAGATACTGTTCTTGCTTTGTATATGTTCACTTTGTGAAATTCAATCACAGACTACTGGGTAAAAAGTATCTCACTGAAAAAGTGCATGTTTTATGAACACTTAATGTTCCAAATAAGGCAAAAAAGGAAACATTGTCAGTCCAACCAACCAGAATGCGGTGACAGTTAACAGAATAAACACCAATAAAACACATCTGGTAAAACAGTGACAGAGTAATTTCCCCACATTTTTCACAACTGAATAAACATGTAATTCAGTCAAGGAGATTTCGAAAGAGTGTTGAGTTCCTACAGTGGCTGAAGAAAGACCGTATGACCAATGTCAGGCTTGCCTTGAAGGAAGCATGAATGAGCATTTAGGTATTTTCTTCCACCAACCTGTTATAAAGTAACAGCAGTTGCTGCATGTGCTATCTATGTCTACTTGCATCTAATATACTTGCCACTGACAGACATGATTATCTGATAAGACGTACTACCCAGCACCAGCCACATTCATATGAAAATCAAAGAATAGGGACCTCTCCTACCTTTGTCTGTTCGGGCAATCAAAAGATCCAGAGCTTCCAACACATGCATCTGCTTTATTTGGAGAGTTTTATCAAATACTTGTACTGATGGTTGATCATCTGAAAAAAGGAACACACACAAGTATTCAAATTCCTGCTAAACTCTGCTAGTCATTGGTTCTGATGTATTTCTTTCCTGTAATAAGCACCTTGGTTTTTTTTTCTTACGAAAATTAAAAGAACTGCACAAAGCTGCTATGCATACCACAGCAACATAGCCAATTCTTCCTCACGGGAGAGATTTATCATTGCCATGGATCAGATCATGCAACTGAAGCCTAAAAGGGACCTTCCTTTGGAAAGTTTTAGAATTTTCACCAAGAATAACTTAATTCCCTCAGTTCTGCTGGCCTTATGTGTCACGCAGAAGATAAGGGTCAAATTAGCAATATCATTGAGGAAGCAGGCTTTCATTGTCACATAAGCCTTTGGCTTCATGCTTGCCATCATCAAGGGCTAAGAAATCCAGACAGCCACTTAAACACTCCTTGAGCTTGGATGTGACTTCATAAGTCTTTTTAGATGGTCAAGAAAACAATATCTGAAATAACAAAATATTCAGAAATCTGAATTAACGTTGGTTCCCCAATATGACTTGACTCTAGTGCAGAGACAATTTTTGCAACTACGTCACATAAATGTAATAAATTCACTTGAATTGGTAAATATCCTTGTAGATGAAGACCTACAAACACCTGGACAGAACTTATGCACATACATTTTGAAGAAAATGGTCAGATACATAAAAATTGACACAAAAACACTGGATCATTTACTAACCATCTATTAACAAGATGCCAGCATCTGTAGAAACCAGCAAGGACTGGCCCCAAGAATCTGCACAGACAATCTCATGAGGAAAATTACTGCAGAAAGATTGAGATTCCCAAGGCTATGAAGTAACATAAGGGATACATATTAAGTACACTAAGAAATACAGATCATACAGACACAGAATGTGATAGACAATGGCAAGTAATAACATGTAAATGCTTTTGAGATGCATTTCCAAACAGTATATTTTTTGAATTTGAAATATCAAAATTTACTTAATTTTCTTGTAGAGGAATACAGGAATACTCTCCGTATTAATTGGCTTTGGAGATAATAAGTGTAAGATATACTCCTGAAACACTAGAATTAACACGCATACAGCTGATACGCAGTGCAACCCCGGAAATACTCAAAATGTATTTTATTTAAAAAAACAAACTATAGACTTAAAACATATATACCACCATGCATGTGCAATTTGCTTACATTTTATGGCTCAGTTTGTGACCTTTACTCACTAGTACATGATACAGTAAAAACTGCCTTTCTGCCAAAGTGTTCTTGCATCGTGTGTTCTCTGTACCTACCTCCCAGAGTCTGCCCCTCCTCCCCCAATTTAAATATTAGCTGAAGTCTCTGAAATTCTAGAAGCACTTCTGAAGCTTCTGTATACAAGATGCATGCAGAAGAGTATGGTTTGCATCTTTTAATCCCCAATGCCCTTGAACAAAATCTGGTACTACAGGAAATAACCACACAACTGAATTTTATTTTACACTTGATGCAGAAGTTAAAACAAATGACAACTGCATATGGACAACGGCATTTTCATCAAATATGCTCAGATATAAAAACATCCACACTTGCTTTAACTTGAGAAGTGCTTCTGCCTCCAGGCTTATCCTTTATTAATGCGATATTGGCTGCAGAATCACTTTGACACTACACATTTCATCTTTACTGCTACAGCATCTAATTACAAAAGTAAATAAACAGTATGCAGACCTGATATGCAATGCCATACTCGATATAGTTTTTTTTTTCCACAACTCTCCTCAGACAGACAGGTTCACTCACCTCCTTTTTACAAAAGCTTGTGGTTGCTGAGTTAGCTGTGGCATCCCCTTTCACAGTGGTTTTCAATTTCAATGCCTAATACAAACAGATGTTTTATTTAAATTGACTTTTGTCAGCAACACCCAAGCTAAGGACTATAAAGAAAGAACAATTTAGGACTACAAATAACTCCAGTTTAGAATTCCCATCACATTTTAAGTAATAAGGAAAGAAGCAGAATTCTGTATATCCTGAACAAAACATATGCCAAGGACACAGAATCACAGCATCACTAATTCTTCAACTAGAAGTAACTAGAAGTGAGCCGATTCAGAAAGGGATAAGCACTCTATATAAACACTGTATAAACACAGTTTGAGCGAGATACAGTGTATATCTATTTAAGGTATCCTATATGCCTGCATTGCTAACCTTTACAGCAGCATTACTATAAAGTGATGACACATGCATTCTTTCAGGCAAAGTTTAGAAATGACCTAAACCAATTTTACTGCCCCAAAGTTTGCCTACCATCATGCACAGTCTCTGTGAAATGGCAGTAGTCAGCTGCGTGCCCTATTTGCTTATTTGCATTAAGCATGGCTGTCAGCTTACAGACACACACAAAATACTTCATTGCATTAACATCTTAATTTCATCCCACTAGTCAGTCGAGATCACCTTGACAATAAATAAGATTTAAACATACTGCTGAGCCAGTCATCTGTGAGTTTTCTTTACCATCTAAAAACCTAACTGACTATAACTAAGGGACAGAGACATTCATAGAGTTTGGCAAGAATGATTACGAGCTACTTGTAAGGCATGTTTTGAAATGTGTTCAAATCTACAGTTTGTACTCAGAGCAAAGTTCTTTTAGGGAAGGGAAAGATTGAAATGTGAAAATAATCTCCAACAAAACCAAACAGCTATCTATGAATCTTTAACCCACATATTAGATTTCCCTTCAATGAAAACCATGCTGGGAATAGAAGTCTTGTTTAAGAAATGGGTCTCAACTAGATTTGTTATGCCAGTGTCCCATCAGTGTTTGACTTTGGGGGGAGTGGAGGGGATCAAGCCTGTAGGTTTCTATACTTTCAATAACCATGATTTTCTTTAACTTCTGTTAAGTAATTAGTAAACTTGAGGAATAAATCATTGGTTACTTCTGTCTGAATATTACAAACACATTCACTTTTCCTTTTTTACACCTGCCTAGCTATTTCAAGGTGGTTGGGGAAAGGGTGGGCAAAGCACAGAGGAGTGGACTTCACAGCCAGACCAACGCAAGCTTTAACAGCCCTGAGATTCTTTTGCACCAGCTCTCAACCACCTGGCTCCATTCTCTACCTTTAACTGGATCTGGAACTTCTCAGGCTCTTCCACTCTTATGCTTACTCAGATGAAGAAAAGGGAGGGAAGGGAGGAGGCTTGCATTTTGTTGGTGAGGGGTTTTTTTGTTTGTTTGTTTGTTTTGTTTCATTTTTTCTGTTTTGGCTTCCTGCTCTGTTAACTCTTCCTGAGTCAAATCAACTCAGAAAAGAGGTATTCTTAAGATAAGCAGCAGAACCATGTCCCCAGCCCAGGGTCAGGAAGAGACAGAGGGGAAGGGACAGGGGAAGCGATGAGTGTAGACACTGTCTTTTTTTCTGCTGCAGTGAACTGTCAGATCAAATCCGACTATCTAAATCATCAGGAAGTTCTACCCCTCACTGAATCAAAATATCAATAAACCCACAGAAAATTGGAGTCAGCGTCTGGTATGCTGGCATACCAGATGGCTGGCAACCTCTGATTTAGCAGAAAGACTGTCGAAACTTCTTCCTGATCAAAAGTAGGGTAAATAATTTCTAAGAAATTCAATCTTAAGAAAACATATATAGGAAACATACAGAGGTGATCCATGAAAGATTGTTTCTCCGAAGTACAGAAAGAGCACTCTTCTGCTTGGAGGCAGAAAGCAACTGCTGCATGACATATAGAAAGACCTTTTAGGTTTGATCCTAAGGTGTGATTTTTCCAACCTTCCTTTAGCTTATGTATTTTATAAGTACTTGTAATTGTGTTGTGTACCTAGGTGTTACAGAAATACTTCTATTCATATTTTACCTGAACATAGTTTAATAAATACTGCTAAACTATTTCTGACTGCAGAGAATTGCATTAAGTCCTGACATAACTCTGCAAGCTAATCAAATTCTAAAAAAGGGGGGTGACACAGCCTTTGTAAACACAGGTGTGTACCTCCTAAGCAAATCCTACCTGACCAAGTCGGACAAACTCTGCTTGCCGAGCTTCCTCTTTTTTCCGTGTTGATTTTGGCGACTCTGGTAACACATCACTGAAGGACCTTCTATTGAGCATGTTCTAAAACAGAAAATGTTTCTTTTTTAAACTGAACTAAAAGTTTTCATAGTCTTTTAATCTGACTTAACTTAGTGTGATATCATTTAAATTTTCTGTCTTTTTTTTGATATTTCCCTGTAGTGATGAATCTAACTGTATAGCATCTCACAAAACAGAAACTGCAACTCTTCCAGTCCTCAAGTGATTTATTTTCCAATTATATCAGTTTATCACTGACATGTTTTATACAATCATGACAAGGACAATAGACATGAATATATGGACAAAAAAGTTTAAGTAGATCTATTTAATTAAGAGACATAAACAGTGGGGAAAAATAGCACCTCACTAATTGTAGAAGTATTGACCTTCTTTTTAGTTAGTTAAGAATGACCTTAAAGTAAGTCTTTATCATCTAAAATGAAGTTCTCATTGTTATCCAAGGGTAAAAACGATCCAAATTTATACATAATGAAATGAGTAAGTGCAGCTTTTATGATGAGGAAACTGATACCTGTATTTATAGAGCCTAAATTTGTTACTCCTTTGCTGCAGGCAAGCTTATACAAAGTAAGACATTGTTATGCTTCTTCTCACACCTGGTTTAAACAAATACATGAAAAGTCTTATCCTGAAAGGACTGTTTGTCAGCTGTACACCAAGTTTATAACAATTGGTACTCAGTCTAGTGTATGCAATTCAGGGCTCATTAAGATTACAATCTTTTAAAGCAATAGACCATTCAATGGACTAGTGAGAACAGAAAAGCAGAGGTAAGTGATGCAGACACTTCTGACTTACATTTACCTTGTGTAGATCAGGCATCAGGTCTTGGTATAAAGAGCGGATCAGCATGTCTAGAGTGCGTTGACGTTTCTGAGAAAATGTTGGGGTTTCCAAGGTGGCTTTTTCCCCATTTATTACTAAAATATTATGGAAAAGAAGATACATTACCTAAATGAACTTTGACAACTTCCCCTCATTCCAGTTTGCCTCTCTACAAAAATATGTTTTACCCTTAGTAATTTAGAGTTGCCTCCTTTTTCCACATTTTTTAGTGAATAATGATCCCTTAAGCTTAAAAAGAGAAAAATTAGTAACAGGAGAATTCTACGAGGCATCCCAATAACCTCCTAACTAATAAAAAATTTAAAGACAAACCTCTAATCAATTTAAGTACTAAACCAATTTAAATATATGAAATGACTTATTAGTCAAGTTCCTGTCAGGTAAGCATCTAATTGTAATCATCACGATCAGTTCTCAAAGATTTCTTTTTCACTGATTTAGAAGGGCAAGAAAGGGTTAACGAAAACTGGAACTGAATCATTACAAAATTAAAAAGTTCTTGAAGGTGCTGAAAGGGACCTATGCAGCATGCATCCAGAAAAGCTTATGTTTTCAAGTTCTCAGAGCTGCTAATCTAACACCTTCTATTACTAAATACTGAAGAGCATTATAAACTCTTTCAGATCTCCAAGTCCTTTAAGAAAATGCAAAGCTAAATATGGCTGTACATTCTGCAAATGTAAAAGCCAGTTTGTATCAAGTAGCCTTAGAAGTATAATAGCACAGAAATCTTGTTAATCTGACTGGAACAGTTTGATGGAACTGACATTCCACCTATGCTACAAATTTGGAAAAAATTCTATTCAGAACAGCAGCATATACAAGAAAAAATGTGTTTACATTTCAAGCATCATGAATTTAAATTTATTAAAGCATTTATTAAAAAAATGTTTCTAGCAAAAGAAAAACTGACTTACATTTCACTAACACAAAATCCCTGAATTCCTGGTGATTTGTAAACACAGGTGGGGATGGAAGGGGAGGCCCAAAGAGAGGAACACTTTCTTCTGAAAATATTTTCAGCCTATTGAAAGAACAAATCTTTATCTATATTGAAAGTCACTGGTTATATACATACTATTTAAACCAAAAAGAAAGACTGAAAACTGTTATCTGAGTATGTCTTAGGTAAGAACTCACATGAGTCTAACAAAAAACATTCACTTGGAATTATTCACTTTAGGAAAATTCTGCTTCCTTTACACAAACACTGGGACACTAAAAATTACAACAGAGTTTTGCAGTTCTACTCATGGAACTATGCTTTTAGTGGCACTAACAAAACCTAGTCCTTTCCAAAAAAGCTGTAAAACAACAGTTCCTCACCTACAAAATATGTTCTCCTTATAGATTTCCACCTTACCTATGCATTCACCACATGCATGAAATATTTGATTCTTTCTGAATAAAAGTGGCGTACTACAGCTGAATCTGTATCTCGGGAATAAAACTCACTGAGGAAGAAAATCAGAATGATTTCAGTGACAGCTGGATCTGTTGAGTTCTTTTAATCCGTAAGGAATCCGGCATAACAGAATGAATGGCAGCTACAAAACCCATGCACACAGCATGTTCAGCAAGCCGTAGCTGCTTTAAGGCAAGTAATCATTCCTTGGTATTTCGAGTGACAGTCTGCACAATTTTCTTCACTGTAAGACAGCAGTCAGACAAAGATCTCCTAAGCAGCATGTGCAGCTGACACAGGCCGCAGCAAGTTAAGTGGTAAAATTATAGATTCAACCCACCTCTAATGTTATGCAAACCAGTCAGAATTTGCTTGCTCATAAAACCCCAGCAGTGATTGACTGGTATTGAGTCAAATAAATTCTAATAGATTTATCTGGTCTTTTTTCACAGAAGCTTAGAAACTACACACAGAATCTGAAATGCAGTATTACATTTGCATGAATATTGGCCATTCTAATATCAGTTTCACATATTTGAGACTATTTCAGAGATGCCCTACGTCTATCTTATTCCATCCAGGTAAAAAAAATAATCATTTGTCACTACACAGGGTGTGACATGTTCATTGGCTAGAGCAGAATGAGTTAAGACGAGGAAAACCAGAAAAAAACTGACCAAATGAGTAGAGTTCTTGAGTGACATAAAATATAAAGTCATTCTAAGCAGAAATCCAGTGTCAGACCTCACAGTGGCATTGTATATGAAACAAGGAAAATCTGTCTCAAAAGCCTACAGTATTCCCTCTTTCTTTTGACTGAAATTTTGGCCACTTGGAAGACTGTCTTCACAAAAAAGTAACAGAAAGAACTAGAGTCGCATGCAGGCCTAAGGTGAAGGGACAGAAAGCAATCTAATTAGGCCAAGCTGAAATACACAGCAATGTATTAAGCCTGTCATATAGCATAAAAATACTGCATGGTATGCTCTATGGGGAGATGTGTTAAGACTGGCAGAACAAAGCCACTAAGGAATAAGATGGACTGGTCTAGTAAAAACAGTTCAGCTATTAAGAGTGAGAGAGACAAATTTATCTTATTTACTGCTACTATTTTTTCTTCCCAAGTAAGCAGCAATGTAAAAAGCATTTACCACAGCTAGCCCATCTACTGACTATTAGATTACACTCAGGACAACATTAACTTCTTAAAGGCTAATGAGGGATGTATACCCAAGCTTCTCTCCTAAAACAAGAAGAAAAGCAGGAAACAAGTAACTGAGCTTTCACTGCACATTGCAATCACAAACGTATTTTGTTCCTCTCACAGACTTGGGAATGCTGGAAAGCAGAATCTACGAGGACAATAAATTGAAAAAGAAAATGCAAGAAAGTGCTCATAAAACCTTAGAGCGAAATAAAAATTCTTTTTTAAACTGCACTACAGACATTTTCCAAGACAAACCTTAGCTATAAACAGGAGTTGGGGGAAAACACACCCACATATGCAAACTGAAGTATTATGCTGTTGAATTCTTCTCTGGAGCTAGATTTAATGGCACGCTGGAAAAACACAGTAATATAAATTTCTCTCATCTTACTGAATTAAGATTTAAGTTTCTTAGCTACATTGAAAGT